>JAOWBP010004700.1:28600339-28610521 GCA_028571105.1 Tragopan temminckii
TCTTCCTCGTCCTCTTCCTCTTCCTCTTCCTCTTCCTCTTCCTCTTCCTCTTCCTCTTCTCTCCTCTTCTCTCCTTTCCTCCTTTCCTTCTCTTTTTTAAAATTTTTTGAGAAGAGGTCATGAGCTGCCCCTATGTCACAGTCAGTTCCAGCTGGCCAGAATTGCTTTTATGAGAAGAGGCCAGTTCCAGTTGGCTCTGAAATGGTAAAAGGGTAAAAAATACCAGGCAACAACAGAGAGAAGTGTGAGAAAATGAGGAACAATCCTACAGACAGGTACTGAGTAAGGTGAAGGATGAAAAGGAGCAGCTATACTTCTGCAACTCATGGAGGACTTCACACTATAGTAAGTGAATGTGTCCTGGAGAAAGGTGCAGCCCATGGAGAGCTCATATAGGAGCAAGATCCTGGCAGGAGCTGCAGCCTAGGGGAATGTGTTTGGCTGGTAGGGGCTTTATTCCATGGAGGACCCACACTGGGGAAATCTCTTCCTGATGGACTGTGTACCCCGTAGAAAATGAATCATACTGGAGAAAGTTCCCAAAGAACTGCTACCTGTAAAAAGGACACAAGTTTCCTGAAGGAACATATTCCATGAGACAGACATCACATTGGATCAGGGAAAACTTCATTCCCCATCCCTGCTAGATGGTTTGAGATAGGAAGAGGTAGAAAGCTAAAGAAGTAAAGGAGAGCTTGAGAAGAAAGGGAGTGGGATAATTTTGGTTTCAATTTTCCTGTTATGTTATTTATTGCTAATAAACTATTCTTCCCTTGGTAGAGTTAAGAGTTTTGCCCATAGCAGTAATTAATTAGTAATCTTGTCCTCATCTTGATCCAGATGTTTTTCATCTTTTTTTCTCTCCTTCCCTGTTATGAAAGGGGAGAGAGAGAGAGAGTAGTTGGTGGACACCCAAAATCCAACCAAGGTTCAGCTGTGTACTTTGTTAGAAGAGAAATGTAGAGGAAACATGGCTTTTTACAATAGCTTTTTAATGAACATATCCGATCCTAGTATATTTATGCTGATTTATACAGCTGAAGAACTGTTCACAGTATATCTATCATATCTGTCCAGACAGATGCAGAATGAGAAATGAAAAATACCATATCTTGGAAAATAACATATTTAAAATGCAGCCTGATAAAACAAGCTTTTTTTTCTTTTCTTTCTTTCTTTTTTTTTTTTCCTTTCTCTTTTTAAACAGATACAAATGCTATTAATAGATTGAAGTTATCTGTTCTAAATAGTAGGTCAACAGGACATAGTGTATTTGTAAGAAATATACAATTCCCATTTGTGACCATAAACACTGTGGGGTCCACTTCTCTATGGATGAAAACCAAAGCCTGTTAGCATACAGATGGGTGATACCTTTTAAAATCCCTGCAGTGTCTTCTTACCTGCTGTGCTTAATTTCAGATTCAAGCGCTGTCATTAAAGGAAAAATAAACAACAACAACAAAAGGAAAAACACCCCACAAAACTGTTTTCACCCTTATTTGTGCCCTACATTGAGGTGGCATGTTCTCATACAGTTTTCCTGGTGTCACAGATCCCCAAACATTTTTGCAATGTATGATCTTTAAGACTTCAGATCCTACACTTTTTTCAATATAGAATATTTGTTTCTAACATGTAAAAGAGTAAGTTATGTATTGCTTTCTTGCAAACAACTTTCTTGCACTTCTTTCTTGGCAATGTTCCTTAAGGAGAAAAAATAAATAACACTACTATAAAGTTTTTTATAATTTGAAACAGTAAAAAAATATATTGCAATCTGATAAACCATCAATTCCCTTCCAAGATTAGTTGTACTAAGCCTAATTCTCATTTTGATTTATTTGACTTTGGATATAATGGTATTAAATTAGCAAAGACAAGCAATGAACAAAACCCTGGAGATGAATTAGCCATTGTATCTGGTCCATTAATCTCTTCTTCAATTCTCGAGAATTGTGGCTCACCCAGACCCAGAGATCAAATAAAATGCCTAATTGGGAAAATCCTAAACAAGAGTATCCTGGGGAGCTTGAATTTATTTGTCAACTGTTCAAACAACTATGTTGTTTATATGTCTTTAAAACCCTGATACTTTACCACCACTATATCTTAATCCAGATACTTTAAACACAGGAGGGTGATTGAGAATTGTTTTCAATTAACTGGGATAGAGAGAAACACTTATTCTAAAAATGGATAGTTGCGTTGTGAACATACTTCCAAGCATGCTGAGAATTTTAGATCAAAACATCATGTTTGAGGGTTGCTTTAAAAACTCTACGAGAGTAGTTAAAACATAAGAGATATTCTCTTAGTTCAGTAGCATTTGTATTAAGAACTGTGATTCAGTTAGAGGAAGAACGAGGTTATAAATGTTTTTTTTTTTTTTTTTATAATGTCAATAACATTGTTAAATGTAAGTGAAAGGCAAAATAAATAAATAAGTAAGAGTTATTTCTGTTGGTTTTTATCTCAGACTTGCCTGCTGATTTTTCTGGAGATTTTGGAACACCACAAGAACAACTGATCTCCACCTGTACTAGCAGCGGAAATGCAGAGAACAGTTAAATGTTCATACCTGGTTTCTAATAACATTCCATGTTCCCTTTGGTACTAATAAAATAGAAAACCTTAGTTCATGTTAGTCTGCTAACATGAAAAAGCAAATTTCTGATGACATCTTGACTCGATTAATCAACCTTTGATTTCCCCTTTGGGGAAAAATGTTTATGGAAAAAATATGTGGCTGGGAAACTCAGGTTTCAGTTCTTGTATTTTATCTTTTTTTTTCTTTTTTTCTTTCTTTTGTGTATGTGTGTGTGTGTATGTGTGCGTGTGCAGATCTTGTTTATCTGTTTTCTCCCAGTCTCAGGTTTTGCTGTTCTTACCACCTATTTCAGATTTGTTATGACAAACAGATAAGTGCTGCATGAGTTGCTGTATCTCTCTTGCTACAGTTTCCCATTTTCAGTTGCAATGCAGTGATCATGAAATTAATATTGGGAATGCATTTTGCAAAATAGCTTCAGAATTACTTGCTATGGCACTATCCAGAGGGCTGTCACTAGCAATTTCTTCTCTAACCTAGAAGTGCTTTTTCTGAAATCCGTGTTTATGTCCGTAAGTCCTTCAGAAAGGTTGCTTTTGAAAAAAAAGATTGCAGCTATCTGGGCACTTTAACAGCAATCTACAAGACAGAAAAAAACCTGTCAGCAATTGTGTAAATACTTCTGGAGATGGATTAGAAGTTTATTTTTCCATACTTGTTCTTTTACAACTTCTTCTTTGTCTTTTTGTCTCTGTGTCTTTGTGTCTCTGTGTCTTTGTACCAGTGAAGCAATGAAATAATGAAAGTGATGATAATTTTCCATAAAGGATATGAGACTGATCTTCCATATAGAACTGGTGAAATATATTTTCTTCACAAATTTCTATTCTATTTGCTTCATAGAGCTACAAACAAACAGATTTTTGATAAAGAGTCTGAGAGAAATTCTTACAGATTAAAGTCTTGCCCTGAAAAGACTATAGCATACAAACATTCTTTTCTTCAATCTATATGGACTTCATATACCTGAAAGTTTCCTTCCACATTAAAGAAGCAAAATTTTACTTTCGTATTTTCAAATGATTTGTTTGTTTTTATTTTACACTATGCTTGTACCTTTTCCTCAAAAACTGTGAGCAAAATAATGTAAAAATAGCATGCCCTTATTCGGTGTATGGTTCCCTTTTCTCTAATTTGAAATGGTAAAAATACCTGTTGTGTAATGTCAAGAGGAAGAGATTTTGACTCTCATGAAAACTGGAATGTGTTTATACAGATATTCAGGTATTCTTGGAACAACAAATCCAAATCAAAAGTTTCTTGCTGACAGGAAAAAAATGAGCTTCTCAATATTCCTTTTCATCACATAACTTCTGTCACCTATTCTTTTTTTTTTTTTTTTTCCCCTATATATACAGAGCTTGCCTTTAGGGGTTAAATGTCAGCATTGTCCAGGTTTTTCATACACCAATATATTATGCTGTCCTGTTTTTCCCACAAATTAAGTTGTCTTAATTTGTGACTCTTTCCTTTTGCCATTACTTCCATTTTCTCACTTCTAATAAAATATAGAGGTCTATTTCCTCCCATCTTATCTTTGTAATTAACTGGCCACGGATACCTTTGATGGCTTTTAAATATTATTCTGAATCATCCGCATAAAGATTTATTTCATGCCACTTTAAATGATTTTATTTTAAATGATCTCCGTCATCTGTGCTGACAGAGATACCTCCACCATACATTTGTCTTTAAAAAAATTCTTTTTTTTTTCAGTTTCAAAACACTTAAATCCTCAAATTACTCACTGATATTGCATATATTACTGTTACTATTTTTCTCTTCACTTTTGGTGTTCCATTTTTCAGCTGAGATCATCTCTTAGTTCTTCTCTCATGGTGCCAGAAACAGTGGTTCATGTAACAACCAATTTTTGTTAAGATTATTTTCTGAGCTGTGCTATTGATAGAAGGAATGAAAGGACGCTCGTCATTTAAAAACATCAATGTCTATCAAACCTTCTTGCTACGGTTTTCTTTCTATAGCTCTTGAGTAACTCCTCCTAAATTCAGTGTTCATCTTTCTCCCACTTTATTAAGACATTTTCACTTATTACTGTTGGTGAATGGATGACCTCAATCCATTTTACTGTGTCAGTTGTTCTGTAGTATCTTGACTTATGTGTGTGTCCTTGGTGCTCTGGAGTACACAAAGTGAAAAGACAGTGAATAAATCTTCTGCTCCCACTATTCAAAATCAGTTTTGCAAAGTACATGCTACAAAGTTTTGAAATTGCACTCTAACCATTATGTGGGAAAGATTATTTGGAACAACCCAGTGCTACTGCCTGGAAAGTTTCTGCCTACCGGTTGTCTGATTCTGTAGTAAGTAGTCTCCTTCACAGAGTGTTATGTAAAATTATTACATGTTTTACTCACTTTAGGTAATCAAGAGCTGAATAAGAACTGTAAAAAATTTACCCTATTTCTCTGGAAACTGTCCATCTTTGGGCATTATAATTAACCTTGGTAGGCACTATAAAGAAACTCTTACACCTTTGCTATCCATGCTGTATCTGTGCTGTGAATAATTAGTCAAATGCAGTTTCTTCCAGCGTCGATCTAGCACACATCATGACCAGTAAAACTCTCATTTTTATTGACAAACTTGGCACTGTCAGATGTCATTAAATAATTAACACTGATACTGGACACCAATCCATAATTTTAGCATAATTAACTGATCAGGTTATCTGCCAGAGACCAGAAACTTTCTTGCTTTTTGGATATAGTCTGTGGAGCAGCTTTCAAAACCTGTGCATCTCCAGACTGTTTTTGACATGTCTGTGATTTACACAGACAAGACCCATTGTGTTGCTGTGTGTTGAGAATGCCTATTATATGAAATTGCAGTAGAAATTCCTGACATTTCTGCTAAGGAAATATGAAAAAATCAGTACAATATAAGGATATTTTTGTTATTCCTTGAATATGAATCAGAACGTTAGATTTTTACAGGAAGTTTATATCATAAAAGAGAGTAACACCAGCCAAACTGAAATTTAATTGCAAGAAATGCAGCTTAAGACAATCATAGAAATAGTAAAAACAAGACTAATGTTTTCACTGCTTGTTGAGTGACCTTGAATATGGCTCTTAATATGGTAACTATCCCATTTACAGTGTGGTTAAAATAAAATCAAAAACACAGATTTTGTTTTAATCACTGAATGAAAAGTAGAATAGGATTGGTAAAACTATTAGAAAACGAAATGTTGCCTACCAGTCAAGCTCACAGCATAAAGGCATCTAATACTGAAGTGCTCTTCAAAGTTTTCTCTCAGAAGTCTAAATGAATGTCTGAATTGTATTTTAGAGTGAAGTTAACTAAATACCATTTTTTTTTTTTTTTTAATTTCAATCTTATTAGGTAGTAAAACAGACCTTTCTGTTCGGGCTTGAATAAGAGATGCTTTCTAGTCACTCTGCTAAAGATAAAATCCAAAAGTAGACGGATCGGTCATCATTCTTGCCTTATAGTCGCTGAAGCTGGAAGTAAAAGGAATTGCAACTCTGTGAAAATCAGGTTCTCCTTGCAGATGGCAAAGTAAAAAGGAGCTAGCTTGAGTCCTTCAAACACAGAAGCTATCTAAATTGGGCAACTGAAAAAACTTAATCTTAGAATGATTACTCAAGATCGTGTCAAAGTCAGTCAGAAGAAATATGTGTTTCAGAGATGAAGTAGACTCAAAACTATGGAAATGTGGAAGACTTTTTAGAAGAGCATGTAGCAGCAGAACAAGGGGGAATCAATTTAAACTGGAACAGGGTAGATTTAGACTCGATAATAGGAAAAAATTCTTTACTGTGATGGTGGTGAGATACTGGAACTTGTTGCCCAGAGAAGTTGTGCATGTCCCCTCCCTGGAGGCATTTAAGACCAGAGGCTTTGAGCAACCTGGTCTAGAGGGAAGTGTCCCTGTCTATAGTGGGGGGGCTAGGAACCAGATGATCTTAATTGTCCCTTCCAACCCAAACCAATCTATGATTCCATGATTCTATGATTACAGTATGTTGAAACAACATTTCATATCACCTCTAAACGCTATTGGGTCCTGATAGAGGAATGATATTGAGACTACTCACATTTTTTCACTGTAACTAACAGAAACATTTGCTGTGCTGAAGTTAGCACAGCCTGCCAGTTAGCACAGCCAGGATTAGCCAACCATACAATCATAATAAAAAACTAATAATTTAAATCACAATGATAGAATAACTTACAAATCCAAATTTGAATCCACTTAATTACTGATATAAAAAAACTCTCAGTTTTTAGAACTGCATGTTTGCATCTGATTAAGAAACAAAATCTGCGTTCAAGAGAAACTCCAGCACAAACAATACATAGATCTACTAAAATGTGCCAAATCACTTAAGAAATAAATTCAGTGAAGACAGAAAATCTGCTGATGAGCTAGTGGAAAACTAGAATCAGACTATAAACAGAGGTATGTGGCAAGCATGTTTGCAAAAATGTTCTTATCCAGTGGCAAAAAGGCAACTTTGAACCACCACATCCATATGTCTCTCTTCCTCCTCCAGCATGATTATCATAAACCCTGTATCTCAGACTTAGGCCTGTAACTAGTGGTATTCCCCAGAGATCAGTGCTGGGTATAATCCTGTTCAGTATCTTAATCAGTGACCTGGTTGAAGGGATAGACTACACCCTCAGCAAGTTTGCTGATGACAGAAAGCTGGGAGGAGAAGCTGACACAACATAAGGCTGTGCTGTCATTCAATATGACCTGGAGGGGCTGGAGAGTTGGGTAGGTTGGAACTTGGGAGGTTCAAAAAGGGCAAGTCAATCATCTTGTAGCTAGGGATGAATAACCACACTCATCAGTACAGATCAGAAAATGATCTGCTGGACTGGAGTTCTGTGGAGAAGGACCTGGGTGTCCTGAATGGACAACAGATTCACCGTGAGCCAGAAATGTGCCCTTGTAGCGAAGAAGACCTATAGTATCCTGAGTTGCATTAAAGTGAGTGTGGCCAGAATGTCACAGGAGGTGATCCTCTCCCTCTACTGTGCACTGGTGAGGCCACATCTGGCATATTGTGTCCTGTTCTGGGCTCCCCAGGTCAAAAAAGATGGGAATTCCTAGCAAGAGTTCAGCAGAGGGTGGCAAAGATGATTCATAGTATGGAGCATCTCCTGTACAAGGAAAGGCTGAGAGATTTGGGACTCTTCAGACTGGAGGAGGAAAGGTTGACATATATCATAACTCATAGCTGTTAATAAATACTTTAAGTGCGGGAGTCAAGTCAATGGGGCAGACCCTTTTTAGTGGAGTGCAGCAATGGAAAAAGGGGCAACAGGCAGAACTGTGAACTCAGAAAGTTTCATAAAACTACAAGGAAGAACTCATTTACTATAAAAGTGATAGAGCACTGAAACAGGCTACCCAGTGAGGTTGTGGAGTCTCCTTCTCTGGAGATATTCAAGACCCATCTTGATGCTTTCCTTTGTGACCTGCTCTAGAAAACCTGTTTTATCAGGGGGATTGGATTCAATGGTCGCTCAAGGTCCCTTCCAACTCCTACAGTTTTGTGATTCTGTGAAAATTTAACTTTTCTATCAGAAAATTTTAAAGGGAAGATGAAAAATTATGTCTTAGATTGCTTATGACTACTATTACTATCCTCCATTTTATTATGACCTTTCTATTTCTATATGTTCCTTCTGCAGCTGTAAGTGATACAGAGAAATGTTCTGAACCCACTGAATCTATAACATCAACAACAATAACAACAAAAGAAAAACATAACAAACAAATGAAAAAGAATCTGAAGACATTTTCAAGCTTTAGGGCAAAATCATTTTGTGTTTTTAAACATAAGTTATTATTATACATTTTTATCAGTCTCACCATTTTGAAGCTATCAGTAACGCTTCTATCTCATATAGTCCTTGATGGCACCTTGAAAAAGTTGATGTTCTGTCTTCATCTGACTTCCCTTTCCAACTCAGCCACAAATATAAAATATGTATTCTAACTACAGTTTTCTATTACTACTACCCCTGAACAAACAAGAATTAATTGGATCTGTTATAAATGACAGTGGAGTTATATAATTCATCACTGCAGAAAGAGAATTATCTTAAGGTTCATCCCAGGTGAGTATGATATATCAGTGTCAGTATTCATCATTACATTTGAGAGCAATGACTTATCTCATTCTTTGGCATTTCTAAGTAATTGCAAGCATATCAAAAAGTAGAAATTATCCAGATAGGTAAGATTCTTAGTAAGATATGTTTTGTGAAGACTTAATTTTCACTTAGAATAACAAATAAATCAAACAAAACCAAGCAAAGAAGCAAAACACAAAACAAGTAAAGCAAAGAGATAAATGAAATATAAAGGAAAGTTATTTTTTCTTGATATAGAGAAGACCAAATAAATAGTGTATCTTTTACGACTACTGTTAGTGTTCACAAAAAGATGTGACACCAAGCTGCACCTTTACTTTTAGGAATCAGCTTCTTATCAACAGTATGAATTGAGTTTTTATATTTGTGGACAAAATATGAAAGTAAGTATTCATTTGTGTTCCGGAACAGAATGACTTTCACTGCATACTTCCTCTTTCAAAAGCTATTGCCAATTAGTCTCCTATGCTTAATAAAGTTCAAGTTGTTTTGTACATTTATGAGATATGCAGTGAAAAATTTGCTTGGTGTTACTCCGTATCTTCTGCATGTCAAAGAACATGCTCAGTTTCTGCCTTGAACTCTCAAAATAAGAAAAGTTAAATATTAGGAAGCATAGAATCATAGAATCACCAAGGTGGGAAAAGACCTTCAAGATCATACAGTCCAACCACCAGCAGCTAATGTTTCTTTCCTCACATGTTCTAAACTCACAGTATGATTGTCAAAATGCTGCAAATATTTCATTTGCTTTTTAGAGGTTCTTCGTTCCTCTTGTTTTCCTCAGAGTTTTTGTATACTTTTAATCATTCAGGAAGTAGAAAGGCCTAGACAGAGCATACAAGACAGTTCTGTACAAAAGATATCTTCAACTGCTGGAGCTCCCATTTCTCTACTTTTTATTATTTTATTGTGTCTAGACTCTGAGTACAAAATATGCTGTAATGAAAAACAAACAGGAATGAGCTAATGAAAGAATGAGTTTATCTCCAGATAGAACACAAATGATCTATACTCTGACACGAACACCATTATAAAAAATTCTCATTCCTTACAAGACCAGGTAAATATTTCTTTTTCCCATATCATTAAGGAATCAATTCCAGAATCAGAAATATTATAGATCAATCAAAGATCTTGAGAGGAATGAAGGAGTTCATAGCACCAGAAGTGCCAAGTTTTCTCTCTTCCAGAAGAAGAATCATACAATGGCCTGGGTTGAAAAGGACCACAATGCTTATCTAGTTCCAACAATCCCTGCTGTGTGCAGGGTCACCAACCACCGGACCAGGCTGCCCAGAGCCACATCCAGCCTGGCCTTGAATGCCTCTAGGAATGGGGTATCCACAACCTCCTTGGGCAACCTGTTCCAGTGCATCACCACCCTCTGTGTGAAAAACTTCCTCCTAATA
>JAOWBP010004700.1:28610621-28625331 GCA_028571105.1 Tragopan temminckii
GGGCATCCACAACCTCCTTGGGCAACCTGTTCCAGTGCGTCACCACCCTCTGTGTGAAAAACTTCCTCCTAATATGTGACCTAAACCTCCCCTGTCTTAGTTAGGGAACACTGTGCTGTACTGAATTGAGTTACACCTGCACTGCTACCTTCAGAGTGGTAAAACTGAGAATGGACAACCAAGAGAAAACACACAGTTTGAAAAAGTTGTTGATAGTGTAATACAGTTGATAGTGTAACTCAACCTGTCACTACTGCATTCAGATTCAGCAAGAGAAATGCTTGCAAATGAGAAAGGCAGCAGGCTGCAATGTGAAAAGTAGTGGTGGGAGTTATTTTATTTTATTGTATTTTTTAGTGTACCTATATTGAAAGTCCTTATGAGAATCTTTTTAGAAGAAATAGTTTTCTTTTACTCTTTTTTTCTCTCCCCTGCCCCCCCCCTAACTTATAACTACAGTGACATAAAACAAGCAAAGGCAATGGAAGTCAGTCAGCAGCCACAAAACTATTAAAATACCTGCAATGTCTTTGATCTGCATTCTTGACATCGGCAAATTGGCAAAATGTTAGAAGTCTGCTTAAAGTGACAACAAAAAATTACTGTGTTATTCTTTTGTATCACATCAGAGTCCAGGCTGCAGTAAGGGACTGTATAATCAGCAAGGAACAAGAATGGTCCGAGGTCAGCCTGCTCGAATGACACCTTGGCAGAACAGACATTTCAGCGTCTTCCTACCATTTCAAGCAGTTGATTGTAATGATTACTGATTGTAATGGTAGTTTGTGCCATTTTATATTACGGGAATTGTCAAAATCTATATTGTCCAAGGGTTCATAGAGGTTTACAAAAATACTTGTTAGGAATTGCAGCTAATGCAATCTATAGCCTTCCTAAACACTAGATAGAGGCAATCTCTTACCACATTTTTCCCCTCATTTGTACCTCTCCTTCTCTTTCCCTTTTATTACAGTAATTATTATCTTGGTGTCATTTCATCTAGAGAATCACTGTGCTGGATATGGGATTGCCCTTAGGAGGAGTAATGCCTGTAAGAAGCCAAGAGCAGAGTCTCCTGATGTTATGTAAATCATATCAAATGATTTTTATATAAGAATCACTCTCTCAACCTCCAGATGGTACATAGTTACAAAAGAAACATTTGAAAAAAGTTGCTGTTTCTCAAACTGTTTCCAGACTGAAATTCTACTGATTTTATAGCTGAAACAAAATACCACAAAACAATTTAAAAACTGATCTTTTTTTTCTCTTCTCCCCTCAATTGCAGTATGGTATCTCCCTGTTATTTTCTGTTGCTTCTCTTCCTCTTATAACTGAGAAATTTATCCTTTACCTTCACTTGACTCTAGAATATGATGCACAGTTCTGATTCCACCAGCATTTCTTTGGAGCTTGTGCTTATTGAATATGATGGTTAAACCAACCTGAAAGCTTGTGCTGTAACACAAATTACTTTATAAGACTTAACATTTTTCAATAAATAGATTTTAAAAGAAGTCTAAATTGAAACCCATATGAGTTCTCAGCCGGCCCTGAATGAAGCTTTTCAGGCCTTTCAATATCTACTGATGTGATTTTCAAGTGTGTTTTCAGCTTTTGATCAGTAGTTGGAAGACTCATACATTTTGCCTTGAAATTTGTTAAAATATATGCCAGATGTCATGTAGGAAGGCTCTCACACATGCAATAGTCATATACATTAATGGAGCTTTATAGAACCCATAAGAAAATGTGCTGGTCATTTCCATTCTAATTGTTTCTGCTTTCACTACGTCAGTTTACAGTTATAGAGAGTTGGTGTGCCATTGGGCACAACATGATTGTAGACAGTAGAAAATATGCAGGTTTTTTGTTGTTGTTGTTGTTTGTTTGTTTTTAATAATAATAATGAAAAATGGGCAAGTTTGATTTCAGCATAATTTTTGTATGACCTTAGCCTTATTAAAGAGGGGTTGACATGCAGCAGGCTTTTCTAGTTTCAAATTTTCTTCACAATTCCTCTATAAAAATTTTCCAAGATCCTCTCCATATATTTTACTTTGCAGAACTAATGGGTCGAGTGGAAGGGTAAAGAATGAACCAAACCAAAACACGCCCACAAAACAAAAGTATCAGGTTTTTGTTTTGTTTTGTTTTGTTTTGCTTTCTCTGAAGTTAGGATTCATGGAGGAAAACTATAAATCATGATTTTCTGTGTCATTTTCAGCTGGAAAATTTGAGGAATGGGAGAGAAAATGTCAAAAATACAGAAACAAAACTTAGCTGAAAATTAGGTTATTGAAAAAAAAAATAAATGTTGGAAAACCCTTAATATGGAAGTTTACTAAGAGAAACATTTCTAGCTATAGTTATTATCAAAGAGTTTCAACAGCAGGCATATTCCTTATCACAAAGTATCAGGCAAGACACTGTTCATATCCATCTTAAAGAGTGATTATTAGTATTTTCCTAATTGATTTTTTTCTTAATGATTATTCCAAAAGGTGTATATTCATAAAGCTTAATGATACAAAGCTGCACCAGGGAATGTTCAGAATGGACTGTAGGAAACATTTCTTACTATGGAGGGTGCTTAATATTGAAACAGGCTTTTAGAGATATTATTGATGCCCCACGACTATCAGTGTACAAAAGGCATTTAGACAGTGCCCTCAATAACATTCTTTAACTTTTGGTTAGTCCTAAAGTGGTCAGGAAGCTGGACTTGATCACCTGAGGGAACAGTGTGAAGTTGCATTAGAGGAAGGTTAGGATGGAGATTATATAAAGTTTCTTCACCAGGGGCCAATGGCCATGGAACAGGCTCCCCAGGGCATGAGTAAGCCCAAGCTACTGGTGTTCAAGAAGTGCTTGGGCAATGTAGCATTTGATATTTGGTAGTTCTGTGTGGAGCTAGGAGTTGGATTTGATAATCCTCGTGGATTCCTTCCAATTCAGGATATCAAGTGATTCTATAACTCTATGACATTTGAATGTTCTTTCCTGCTGAACTACTCTATTCAGAAGAGAACAACAACCATAATAATAATTTCAGATGTGGGATGTCAATAAAACCTATTAACAGAGCTATTTAAATATTATGTAACTTGAAGACCAAGCATATTACACCAGTACGAACATATTCAAATTACTTCGATATTGCAAAATTGTACTGATACCCTTGAACTGCTATCTATTGAAAAGAAAACAGATGTGAATCCAGAAAAAAAGTTTTTTGAAATAGGAAGTTAATTGTTCTGAAATAAAATTTTAACTGTAGCTTGATCTGTCTATTATTTATTTTTATTTTTTGAAATAATGAACTGCATCATTAATTTTATCTACCCACTCTCTCCTACCAGCTTCCCTGGTTCTTGTTCAACTTCCTAACAGTAGACAGGATGCCTGATTGGAGGCAGCCAATCTCAGAGATCCTGGATGTTTTTCCCTATTTTTTTCTAATATTTATCTTTCTTTAACAATTAATTTTGTGATAAAGAGACAGACTGTTCTAGATGCATTATTTGTCACTACTTCCATTTGTTTTTCTGTCAAACAATGCTGGTGTAATTTTAAGAATCCTACAGCACCAAAATGGTTTCCTTTTTTTCCTCTTTTCTCTCCCACCCTTGTCACTCTCTGCTTCATCACTGTTGCCCCCTTGCTGGCACAACATTACAAGAAGCTGAAAAACCAAAGTGCTCTTGACTCTGTGCAACACTGCTTATCAACAACAGTGTGTTATCAACGTTGTTTTTCTCCTAAAGCCAAAATGTAACATCTTACCAGACACAATGAAGAAAATCAACTCCGTCCCTGCTGAAATGAGTACACCCACACACTCTCCCGGCACTCCTTTCTCTCCAACTTCCATGATGACTGATGACCACCTTTACTCTGCATGCTATGGCTTTATTTGCACAGCAGCAGCACATAATCAAAACTGACAGCTAAAAGCCAAACAAAATATATCTCTGTTAAGGCCTAGAAGAAATTGGAAAACAACGGGGAAAAAAAAAGTGGGAAAAAAAACCATAGCTAGCATAGAGAGCAAAGAAAGACCATGCTATGCTTTCTCAATTAAAAAAAAAAAAAAAAAAGGCTCTCAGAAAAGGGAAGAGACCCAAATAATATTACAATATTTTTCAACACCTTGTTTTTTCAAAAGTATCTAAAAGAAAGAGGAAGTTATTTTTCTTTTCCTTACCTTTTCTTTCTTTTTTTTCCTTTTTTTTTCTTTTTTTTTCTTTTTTTTTTTCTTTTTTTCCCCCACAGTACATATTTTGATCTGATTTGAAAGTATTCAAGGGCAAGAACAGAAGGAAAAAGAACTTTTGATTTTGGGTCTACACCAAAGTTTAGTGACTAAGCTGGAAGACAACTCAGGAGCCTAAGAGGAAATCACAAAAAGAGAAAATTGGTCACAACCAACATGTAAAACCCCACACAGATTTCTAAAACATCAAAAAAATCTGAAATAGAATTGGTTGCCTCTACATGTCCTCCTGCTGCTCTGACTGCTGAACTCAGAAGTACTGAGAAAATCAAAAATACAATGTCTTCCTCACTATTAAATCAAATGCTAGAGCTTCCTGATTTAGAAATTTTCTGAATCTGATTTTCCATGACAACTACCTAAAATAACTCAAAGAAGAAAAAATAAATTACAAAAGTATTTGATTATAGCTTTTATAAGATTGACTGTACAAAGATTTCTGTATATAGTTTCCTATGAGGATCCACGAATCTTTTGTCAGTTTCTATACAGTAACATTCCACTGGGACAAACCTGTAGGTATGTAACTGTAATGGCAATTCTTCAGAGGTCACCTTACTCAAGAAAGTCGTTTTTTTTTAGCAGTATCTACCTAAACATCCTAAAGGTTTTCAATGGCTTAATCTTACACTGAAGTGGAATCTCCTGACTGTCAAAGTGTGTCCAACTGGTTCATTCCTTGCCACTGGGCACTACTGGGAAGAGTCTATCTCCGCCTTTTCCACTCAACACCTCCTTCCATCAAATATCTACATATATATTAACAAGAAGATCCTGAGCATTCTCGTCTTCAGAGTTAACAATCCCAACTCTCTCAGCTTCTAGTCATATGACAGATGCTGCATTCCTTTCAACATCTCCATTTCCTCTGACTGGACTTATGATTTCCCACCAGCATGAAGCTAAATGCCACAACACTCTCACTCCCTCTTCTCAAAGGAAATGGTAAGAAAATACTATGAAAAGGGCTCAGGCACTGAGACAAGAACAGAGTTCACTTGTCAGTTACCATTATGGGCAAAACAGATTCAATATAGGGAGATAAATACAATTTATTGCTTACTACTAGCAAACTAGTGAGAAACTAAAAACAAGCTAAAAACCACCTTCCCCCCGTCCACTCTCTGACCTCTTCCTCCTAGGCAGCATGGGAATGGAGGCTTCAGATAGACTTTATGCTGCTAATCACAACACTTTGAGTCCAGTTGGGACAAATTTCAATTCATCTTGCAGTCCACTTTATCCATCCCATAATTCATTGAACTGTCTATGGGAATGTCATTAGACACAATGTCAAAAGCCTTGCTACAGAGGAGATAAACAGCATCTTCTGCTCTTCCTTTACCCACTAGGATCACATCATAGGAAGTTATCAGACAGTTCAGACATGATTTCCTTTTGTAACTCTTGGTGACTACTCCCAATTCCTACATATCCTCAAGAGGTGTGGAGACAGTTAACAGAGTTATTTCTTCCATCACTTTCCAGGGCAGAGATTGGGATGAAGCTGGCTGTCCTTTTGCTCTCCACATGCTCTATCTTAACTTTCTGAAGACAAAGTGACCTCAGCCTTTCTCTGCCTCCTTGACTGTCTGGTTACAAGAGAAGCTTGCCTCCAGGTAATTTGCACAATGGAGTTAGATTCTTTCTTTTCCACGAAGATAAAAAATGAAGACTTTTAGTTGAATAAACAACTATAACAAAAAATAATTTTCTGTTAATATTTGTATATTATTCATATCCACATCATTAAAAAGATTGGATCCAAGCCAATTTCTAAAAAAAACCCAAAAAACAAAAAAACAAAAACAAACAAACAAACAAAAAACACTTCTCTATAAATTATGCCTAAAATTCTGGAAAAAAGGAACAATTACTTTCTCTTCCACGACGGCTTGGAATCCTGTGGGCCTTCACTCATCTATAAAATAAAAAAAGTCCTGACAATAAGGCAGTTAATTTATTCTATGGGAGCAGTGGATGCTGTCTTTCCACTAGAAGCCAAGGCCTGAGAAACCTTTTCTTATGCCTTTTGTTTGTGATCTTTTAAGGGGCTGATGTGTTTGTTTGGGAAAGTTCTTCCATTAGGTCACGAGGTTCAGAAAGGACAACTTGGTTCCTAAAGTCCTTCTCAGAGAAAAGTCTAGATGCAGCTAGATCTAGTCCCAGATTTGGTCAAGGGTTTGTGTCTGATGGATTATTTATATGATTTGTATAGTGTATTTGTGTAGTGACTTATCAGAATCAATGTTGGTCTATTAGAGTGCTCTTGAAGACTTCCAGTGAAACAGATTCACAAATGCCTGCTTGACAGAGCTACCTCCAAGTACCTTCAATGAAACAAGCTTGTGCCTTTGAAAATAAATAGTTCACTGAGATGATGGACAACAGATTTGGAGAACAGATTAGTGGGTGACAAATTCACACTAGCTGAATTACCACTAATATCTCAAGACTAGCTTGTAATTAATGGCTAGATAGTGATTAACTAACCATTCACTCGGATATCATTCTCAAAGTAATGTGGGTGCAATGTCTCAGTGTAAGAAGTGTCCCCAGTGATGGGAACACAGACATGGGTCAGACCAACAGATCTGCCTAAGTCACTGGAGCCTCTCTTTTCAACAATGTGTTGTCAGAAGGCTGGACTTAAACTCCTAATGAGATGAGATTGTGTTGTGAGATAGGCATCTTAATAAAGTTTGTTGTGTTGTTAATTAAGGAGAGGGGAGCCTACAGGCATCGACAAGGTGTGAAACAGCACATTTCTTGTCTGTCCAAACAAGGTGTGAAACAACACATCTCCTGTCTGTCCAGAACTTTGGCCACATAAACAAGTTGCTTCAGTCTCATCTCTGATCGAGCCAAGCGCAAGACAATCACATTGATTAAATCACATTTTTGGGTAATTGGTGATCCTCTGCCATTTTATGATTATTCTGTGTTTCAACACAGCAAGCCTGGTGATTTGCTACATTTTCCTTTAGTTGACCAAAACTGGTCTACCAATTGACAGGAAGAACAATTTTCCTTGACTTGTATGCTCCTGTTAAAGTAATGTTTTCAGTTATCTTGAAGACTTTAAATTTAATAGTTTGTCATATTTAAAATATCTCTTTTTAGCTTACAATGATCATTTTTTGCTAAGATTTTGGAAAAATTCAATTATATACAATATCTTTCAGCTGAAGACATTGATTTTGTTAGTGTTTGTTGTTGACTGGAGTGACAAATGCAGTCACATAATAGCAGTTTAACACAAGGAGATCTTGGTAATGTGCCATGACTGCACTCAGAGACACGTTCTGTTTTAAAGACAGGAGGTGATACTTTTCTTCTAGCCAAGCTCCTTTCTTTTATGAGCAATGTTTTGAAACTAAGCCTGGATACTTTCGCCTGATATTTACTATTATGTACACAATCTCTGGCCTTGTTTTTCCTATCACTAAAAAGGCTACATATTGGTATACCTTATTTGTTTTTATATCTCTATGTTAATATTTTTTTCTTTTTCACAGCACTGAGGAAGCATTTTCTTCTTCAAGGCTGAGACATATGAGTATGACATAAAGAGAACTACTTAACCTTGCTTAAGATGGTATTCCTACTGTCTTGTTTCACATACATGATAATACATGAAATACTGAAACCCAGTTCATTCGCTTTTACTTTCTCCCTGAAATTGAATTTCCTATTCATTCGTTAAGTTGCTTAAGTTTCATGCTGTTAAAAGCAAATTTGGATGCAGATTCAGCCCAATTTGATATATTTATTTTCAACAGATGACCCCCTCATGGGGCATTTCAATCAAATGATATAATTTAAAACTTGAATAGCTTTCCTCTGAGTGGGTTGCTTCAAGTTGGATTTTTCTCATTTGAAAATGCAGCTGTGGAAATACAAGCAATCAAAATATGTTTACTGGGAAGGTACAGACCATTTATACAGAACACTTTCCCTCATGTTTAAAGCAAAAAAGGAGAAAGACTGCAAGCACACATTTTTCAGGTAATCATTTTTAATTTCAATTATTTGAAGTATGTCAGGCTGCTACCAAAGATTTGCTCAAGCATGTGAAGCATTAGTGGGAAAAATATGCTAGCCTTATCACTGGCCAGAAATGTTTTTGTGTCTTACTTTTTACAAGATGAAGATGTGAGGTAAAAATGTGTTGTGGCATAACCTGTATGGCAGCGAGGCACCACACAGTTGTACACTCACTCCCCACTGAGTGGGATTAAGGAGAAAATTGTAGGTAACATGAAATTTGTGGATTGTGAGGAAAACAGTATAATAAGACAGAAAAGAACGGAAAGTAATAACAGCAATAACGAAAGAATACACAAAACAAGTGATGCACAGTACAGTTTCTCAACACTTGCTGACCAATGCACAGTCAATGAGAAATAGCATTCTTCCTGGTCAACTCCATTTTTATGCTCTTCATGATGCCATACGGACATGTAGGATAGCCTTTTGGCCAGTGTAGGTCATCTGTCCTGGTTTTGTTATTTATCTATTACATGCAGGAAAATATTTCTGTATTTAAAATTCTTTCCACAGAAATTTCTTTTTAATGAGATATTGGAAAGTATGAAACTATCCTGTAAGCATATTCATCCTAGAGCAGATTAAAAGAAGATGCTTTTTCTGCAATACAAATGATTTTAAAAGTATTTTGAAGAGTCTGTGCTGTAGCAGTGCAGCACAACTGCTATTTTAGTAGTTAGAATAGTTGATATTGACGACTTAGCTGGGAACATAAAGCACTGAACTGTTTGCAGAGAAGTGATCTTGACCTTGATAAGAATTTTCCAGAATGGTCAATCCTTAAATATTTGATGTTTTACCTGCACTAGGGTTTAGGTGGGAGTCAGATGTATTTGAAATGAACACATTCACTACAACTGCAAAGTTTTAGAGAGAATTCTCTTCCACGCTGTTCACTTCTGTTTCTGAATAGCACTACTGCTGAACTTGTCTTTTGTGTTTTTTGTTTTGTTCTGCTTTGTTTGTAGAGGGTTTTACATCCTCTGTGGTTCCCATGTATCTTTTTTACTGCTACCCACTGTCTGTCACATTAAATTTGTGTTTGTGGTTTTCTTGGCAAATTCAGATAACAAAAACCCTTCACATACAGAAAACACATCCAAATCTGCAGCCTCTCCAGGACTCTTCTGTTTGTGTAAGTAGATTCCCAGCACTTCCAGGCTCCAGAACTTCATTTCTCAAGTTACCCTAACCAGAAAATTCTATAGCCTTGAAACCAGACAAAAGGTTTTATGTGGTTTCTAATAGTACCATTCCTCAGATATACTCAATGTTATTGAATAAGTATTTTTCAAAAGCTATATCTAAATCTTCAACTGGAATCATTTCTATTTGAGTAAGGAAATAGAATCACAGACTAAAACATCATCAGGAGAGCAATTCTGGGGAGGATGGAGAAGGTATTACTTGGCTGAGAGAAAAAGCCATGTCAGGATGACAAATTCAGTGGGCTGAGCAGGATTTTTGCCTTGTTTTGAGACTCTTTATATCTACCCTCTTCAAAGTCTCTCTGCTTCTATTCCTGTACTTGAGATGAACTTGCTTGTACCCATTCTCTCAAATGCAAAATTTGACATCTGTAACATGTCCTGAGCCTACTTCAAACTCATGGTCTGTTTGAAAAGCCAAGACACGAGAAAAGAAAAAAAGAAGAAAAAAAAAAAGCCATAAAAAAACCTACCAACAAAAAAAGCCCACAACACAGTACATATCCAAAGTAGGATAAAATTTCACATACAATTAAAGAAATGTTTTTTTTTTCCATGTTGAAACCCAGAAATTTAAAGCTTTGAGAGATTTGTGCAGTAAAACTGTTTTTCATTCCTCTTTTTCTTCTCAAAAACAATCTTCTTTCCTTTCTCTTTTTAATTTTTAAAAATGACAAAATATTCTGGATTTTCTGTAATTTTTAAAGTATGCAAATAAAATGGAAGAAAACTATGATTCAGCAGACCATTTGTAAGTATGCCTGCATATCCTTCTAAAAATAAAAGAACATAGAAGGAAAAGTTACTAGGTTTGATTTTTTGCCATTTTGTTATTTTATAAAACTGAGAAAATTGAAGTTTCTTATTGAACTCTCATAAATCAACTGTACTATAAAAAAAAAAAAAAATAAAGATCCAGGAATATTATTTTTTGATATTAGCACTGTTTGTAGATACATTATTTAAAAACAAGAAAGTAAGAACAGATCATTTTCAATGTGTTTCAAAGCTAGCCAGTTGGCAGATTATTTTTCATTATTCTTTTGTTGATTCTTATTCTCATTAAGTGTATCTGCTGGTGTAACTCATTTGTAATAAATTACATTAAAGGATAAAAAAATCCAGAAAGCGTTAGGAATACCGTAGATAAGAGGATAAAAAACACCCAACCTGTTCATTTTATCTGGGAAGGTTAGACTAAAAATAGCTGTCCTTTGCCCTCCAATACACATATTCAACTTCCATTGATGTCAGCAGCACAGAAATAAATGGGAACTCTGTGTGTACGTATGAGAGCAGAGTTTTTGTCCAACTGAATGTATTGTAGTCGGTATAGCAAGATCCAGAGATTATAAGAAAACTAAATTGTTCAGAATAGTGAAATAATCTATAAATCCACATAATTCTGTGTATATTTGACTGTACTAGGACATTCATGATACACATATATAATATTCACGTCAGAATAGATTAAAAGTAGGCATATCTATAACTATACATAGCATATTTCACTGGTATTATGTTATAACTTAAAGGGGAAAAAATTAGGCGAGTTTCTATTTTTTTCTACTATTTTTACTGTCATTGTTTTCATGGCTTTAAAATCTTGATCTTATATTAGAAAACATTATTCCTCTCACTTGGCCAGTATACATAGATTTTGATAGGAATTTTTCTTTGCACAGTAGTGCAAGATCCAGCCTTATTTTAGATGTTAGAACATCAGGAAAATAATCCTAGGTGGTATCACACCAGCTAATTTATTAAAAACTACTTGCTGTGTTTGTGTCTATCTTCTTCTCATCAATTGTCAGAACACAGAAAGAGATCGTGTAAGACTCCTTTGCTAAAACAATATGCCTGGGTGGCTTCTGTTTGCGATTATGAATGCTGTCTCTGAGTATATTCCTAAATATTTTCCACTAAAGCCACAATCTGTTCTTTGCTTTTGTTTGATATTTTTACCATATTAGTTTTATCCCATTATTGAGGGGCTACCAATAAAATACTATTACACAGAGGAGACCTTCTTTCCAGACACAAAAATCCATCTACTCTGAAAGCTCTCTCCCACTATAGAAAGCAATACATTTAGAGAGGTTTGCCATGTCCTAGCTTAATTGATAAAAAGAATCTATCTTGACAAAGGAGGAGGAGAAACATAGGCATCTCCAAGTATCTGAATGTGGTAGGAAAGATGAGAAAAGCACTATAAGGCAGAGAAAAAAAAAATGGAAAAACTTTTCTATGCAGAAGACTACAGTACAGCATCACACCTGACCATGGTCAGGGAAGATACAACTTCCTGACCCTATAGTCTTTTAAGAGACATAGGAAACACTGAAGTTAAGTAATTTTTCCTTCTTCATGCTTTGATAAAAGGCAATTTTAGTGCCCCAAGTGTTCTCAGCTACTTGTTTTCTTGTATCTTTCCCTTCATTTCCACACATTTAAGATTTTGATGATAATTTGAGGGAGGAAAAATGTTTCCAGTACACATCTTCAGTCAGGACTGGATTCTGAATCAAATAGATTGTATGATTTCAGTAGTGAATTTTAGAAGATGCATTTAGCAGAGGACACCCCATTAAAAATCAAAACACAAAAATTGGTCTTGTTAAGCCTCCAGAAATGCAAAATATCAAGTACACCATTGGAGGAGTTTAATTACTGATTTAGAAGCAGAGAATCTTTTGAGTTGGAAGAGATGATTAAAGGCTGAATAGTCCAACTACTCCCTTGCAATGAACAAGGACATCTACAGGTAGATCATGTTGCTCAGATCCCCATCCAGCCTGATCTTGAATGTCTCTGAGGACAGCACATCCACCACCTTCGTGGGCAACTTGTTCCAGTTCTTCAGTACCCTTATAATAAAATCCTTTTTCCTTAAGTTCTTTCTAAACCTCCCTTGTTTTAGATTGAACTAATTTTTTCTTTCCTGTCACAGGAGACACTGTTAAAGAGTCTGTTCCCTCACTATTGCTCTTCTCTCCCTTCAAATCTAGTTTAAAGCCCTGGCAATGAACCCTTCTAGCTTTTCTCCAATAATCCATTTTCCTCTCTGAGAAAATTGAAACCCACCTGGTGCTGCAAGGCTGGTGCCATCTAGACCATTCTGTTGTCAAAAAAACCCAAAGATTTTGTAGTGGCAGCAGCCATGAAACCAAGTGCTTATAAATAGGATCCTTTCATTTCTTTCATTGTCCTTACCCAGTACAGGAAGTAGAAAGGAGGTGATCTGTGTCCTTGACTCCTTTAGCAGATGTGGTTTAATTGGCCTTGAGCCATGAGTGTCTGCCTTGTCCCTCCCCCACATGGAAAAGTATTAATGAGTAACGGGCTGTTGGCTGTGTCAGGCTAGAAATTTTCCTTCTGACATCCTTCACTCAAGCCTCAGGAAGGTTGCAGAACTGTTTAAGAAGATCTGCCCATCAGATCCGCTCATCAATTGGGCATGCAGTTCTCTTCAGGGACAAGTTGCCTACAGTTAATACTTCTCTCTTGTTTGAGGATGTAGCCTTCATACTGGGGGAAGGCTTTTCTGAGTTTTGTTTTATTGGTTCCCCTATTGTTGATTGGGCTGTTTTCATACAAAGACAGGCCATATTCTGTTCCAGGAATAGCACTCAGGTAAACAGTCTGAAAAAAATCCAGATGAACACCATACAGAAAGGCCCATGGCTAACTTCTGTAGCTGTTTGTAGAGCCCAGAAAAGCTGATAAAGAAGAAAAAAGAAAGGCTCTTTATGAAGAAAGAAGGCTTCCTATTCTGTAGCTTTCTTCCATTTTTGCGGACTGTAGGACAAAGTAAGAATTTTCTTAGTAATTTTTCTAAAGCAGAATTTCTTCCATGAGTTAGTCCAGATGGAGCTTTACACTATCTATTCATTTAAAGGTAGTCTGAAGAATTGCAGTGTATTCAAGGTATACGAAAGAAATGCTGTAGTGGTAAAATTTACTGGGGCAAGGAATAATTATTCTAGTTCATGTGGTATAGTTGGGAATAACTAATTGTAAGATTTTCTTCAAAAAATCTCAAAAGCATTTATTTATGGATGTGAAAAAAATTATGCTACTTTACAGGTTCTCGACTCACTTGTAAGACTAATAAAAACATTGTTGGTACGAGATATTCTATAGATGCTCATGATGACCAGTCTAATTCCTTTGGTTTTCACCTCTGTTTTCAGGACACAGCTAAGTCTCTAGGATGTCAGCTGGGAAACTCTCCTGGGAAGAAAGACCAAAGCATCTGTAAGTATGAGTTGCTATACTGAAATGGTGCACAGACTGGTAAGGAAGGTAGAAATAATACACAGATTGTTTGAAAACAAAAATTGCATTTATTATTTCTTCATGGCCTTATTTATGGTACACTGGGACTTTTGAGTGAAGGAATGGCAAAGAGTTAATAAAACATTTGATGGGTGTTAATTACTTTCCACTTAATTACCTGCCTTGTGGATCTTGTTGAGCTATTGATTACTGGCAAACGTACATCCCACCGGGGATAGTGTGATTTAACTTCATCCAAGGAGTCAATTAGCCCAAGTAACACTGGGAGAGCTAGTGCTCTGCCTCAGCAGCTGGGGTTTCTTGCCATGAATGGTAGATAAGTCATTTATTTGTTCATTAATGCACAGTACTGCTGTCAACAGGAGGTAGTTACCAGGTGTTACTGAGATTGGTAAAATGTCACTGTTTTATTAAAGAGTAGTGGCAGCCTGTAGATCTGAAGTTGCTGAAGAGACCATCTCTGATTTGAGAGCACAGATGAATGGATGAAGTCAGTATATAAACTCTTGTTTGCTCGCCTCACTTATGTGAAATGCATTTATAAATTGGCATCAGCTCTCCCAGCTGTAAAACAGCCTTCACCGTTATTAAATTGAGTGCTGTGGAACAACAAAACCCAAACTGCAACTGGAACAACATCTCCCAGGCTATGAGATGTGATATTCAAATAATATAACCATAGTGAAACAAGAAGAATGATGCCTAACTCTCCAAAACTAAATACTTCTCAATTCTTCAAAGAGTCCAACTGATAAGAATAGCAGGCTGTCTTCCCGTGAATTAGTCTAAGGAAGATTTTTTTTTTTTTTTTTTTTTTTTGCGAGGGGGGGGGGGGGGGACACCACAAATTAGAAAAAAAGAATCAAAAACACACCAA
>JAOWBP010004700.1:28638308-28669309 GCA_028571105.1 Tragopan temminckii
GCAGGGGGGTTGGAGATTTATGATCCTTGTGGTCCCTTCCAACCCTGGCCATTCTGTGATTCTGTGATTCTGTAACTGTTTAATTAATATATTTAATGAAAGTCTACACTTCCTTGTTTCAGCTGAAAAAAATGTAAAATATGGTGCATTTGCTACATTTCTAGTAGTTACAAAACTTGTAAAGGCAACCTGTAATGTGGAGTTTGATGTAATTTCAGCCTAATTTCACATGAACAAGGTTATAAAATTCTTCCTGATTGAGCTTTTATTACATCAGAGCAAAGTTTGCCTTGCCTTATAGAAGCATAAAGCCCACTACTCACATCTAATTAAAGGTAAAACATATTTATCATTGCCATTATACTGAGAAGTGCGTCAGCTAATGAAATTGGCAGATTGTTTTGAACGACAGGTCAGACATACTGTTCTCTTAGAATAACCCAGACATACAATTTATTATTATTCCTATAATAATATGAATAATGCAGCTGCAGGAAATGGCAGAAGAAAGTACTACTCAGCAGTTGCAAAAGCAAACACACAATGATCTGTTTGCAGACTGGTGTGATCAAGCTTAGTCAAGTGAGACTAGTGGCTCCAGATTTTTACTCTGCTGCTATTGTTTCATACTCCACCCTTGTGTCAAATTGGATTAAGAATGAGAGCTTGCATTTAGATTATAGTTTAAAAGGGAAGTTTTAGTATCATGAACTCAACAAGCAGTTTCACTGTGGATTTTTTGAAGGCATCTTTGTTTCCAAATAATACAAAACTAATTAATTATATGACTAGTTTCCCTGGTGTTCTATTTTGAATATATTGTAGCTAAACTGGGGTATGATGAAAAAAACGTGATACGGAACTTACATAAAAGATTTCTCAGAAAAGGTTATTTTCTTAAATGAAAGGAATTTTCTTGTGATACAGAAATACAATAATGCTTTTTACATCTCCTTTCCCCTTTTGTCTCTTGCTAATGGAGGAAAAAAATAAAAGAAAGAATAAAAGAAGTGGAGAAAAGATATGAGGAAAATAATCCTCTGAACAACTGAAGGTATTTGACTTTTGAAAACTGCAGTCTCACAGAAATGCAAAATTGTTTTTGACAGAATGTATTTTCAGAAACTGATGAATAGAAAAAAAAAAGATGTAAAGTTATATTTAACTATGTTCTGATAGGTTTAAACTTGCATTTTTCAACAATCATTGTAACATTTCTTTCTTTACTTAAACTTTTGAGGGGTGTATAATTTCTAATCCTGAACTAGGTCTTGATTGTGCTGGCTAATAAACAGAGTAACAGATCGTCAGTGCCACAAACATCTTAAGATCACTTTCTCAGTCCCCTCTGTAATTGATTCCACATTATACATATTTTTCTTAAATCTCTGTCATCTTCAGACTGATTTTTTCATTCTTGTTGCTGGCATTTGATTATCAATAATATTTTATGCTCAATTATAAGATAAATTTCTAGGGCTAAGAAGCTCATATTCCTTTATGTATATTCCCAACCTATTTGTTTCTTTCAAAAATCTTACAGCAGCTCCAGGGCTAAATAATCTACCTTAGTATAGAATTGGGTCCCATCTTGCATGTCACATCTGCATCTTTCCTCTTTCAGGAAATTTAGCTCTGAGTTACATACCTTTAGGCATTTGTATAATGGAACAAGTTACAACAAATACAAACATGTCTTGGAGATTCTTCTCTTCCAAATAATCTCCCAAAAAGCCTAATTCCTTTACAATTTCTCATGAATAATTATGACTTGCGTTGTGCCATCCATTGTGCTCTTTGAAAGTTATTCCTTCCAAGCAGCAACAGACTTAGATCAACCCAGTCCAGAATAAAACTGAAACATGAAAACTGAAGATATCTGAATTTTTAGCTGGAAACTCAATGAGAAAATGCTGTTCAATATTTAAATACAGACCTCAGGAACAAATATCTTGATGCAAATTGTTTTGCTGAAAATCAAACAGCAAACATCCTTAAAATGATGGGAAATATATAGTGGAGGACACCAGAAAAAATACACTTTCATAGTGAATACAACAGTTTAGATTGTTCTGTATCTTTCTTTTTTTGTTGTTTATTTGTTTGATTTTTATGTGTGTGAAGGTATAAGGACAATTTAAAGTTGTTTTTTTCTAAGATGAAACTATTCTAATGTTCTGTAGAAGCAAGTCAGTTTTGCAGTCTGAGATTGTGAAGTTAGTTCTGACTGCTCTGCACAGACATCTCTCTTCTAGTTCTGTCAAGTAAGATACTTTGAGAAATATTAATACTTAAGATGTCTTGGATAACTTTTCCCAACTGCAAATATCTCCCATTAATAGTGGAAAGAGCTAGTATCAGATATTTCAAAAGGAAATGAAATATTTAATTTCCTCAGCTTTTTTTTCTGACTGTTCTTTTCACACTGTGAATGTAGTCAATGAGCAAAACATGATTGACTATTATTCATTTATCATGTAATTCCTGTTCCTGTTTGATAGTCAGAACCGAATTAGAGCTGTGCCACTTCCAACAGGTCTCAGACTGACTGAAGTTATTTTGAAGTTTTCCTCACTGTTGGTATAGAGCAAGATATGTTTTATTGATTTAACCTGGATGGTTACAGTCAGTACATCTGCTACCGTGTATTCATTTTAACATACTGAAACAACCAAAGTGGAATGATTTGCTTACAAGATGGAATCATAGAACCATTGAATCATCAAGTTTGGAAAATACTCCTAAGATCATCTAGTCCAACCATCCACCTATCACCAATATTTCCCAATAAATGTCCCTCAGTACAGCATCTAAATGTTGTGGCTTGCACTCCAGACTGCTCACCAGCTTCACTGCCCTTCTCTGAACATGCACCAGGGCTTCAATGACTTTCTTGTAGTGAAGGGCCCAAAACTGAATGCAGTATTCAGTGTACAGCCTCACCAACACTGAGTATAAGGGACGATTACCTTTTTGTTTCTGCTGGCAAAAATATTTCAGATATAAGCCAGGATGTTAATGGCCTTATTGGCCATCTGGGCACACTGCTAGCTCATGTTCAGATGAGCATCAACTAATACCACCAGCCTGTTACCTCTCCACAGTCTTCTAGCCACTCTGCTCCAAGTCTGTAGCGTTGCCGGGGTTTATTGTGGCCACAGTGCAGGACTCAGCATTTGGTCTTGTTGAACTTCATCCTATTGGCCTCAGCCCAGCTACCCAGCCAGTCCAGATTCTCTGTAGGGCTTTGCTACTCCCAGGCAGATTGACACTTCCTGTCATCTTGGTGTCATCTGCAGACTTACAGAGGGTGCACTTAATGCCCTCGTCTAGGTCATCAATAAATATATTGAAGAGGACAGACCCCAGTACCAAACCCTGGGGAACACCATTCATGGCCAGTTCCCAGATGGATTTAACTTCATGCACCACCATTCTCTGGGCCGGACCATCCAGCCAGTTCTCTACCCAGCAAAGATTGTACCTGTCCAAGCCTTGGGCTGCCAACTTCTCCAGGAGGATACTGTGGGAGACAGTGTTGAAAGCTTTGCTGAAGTCTAGGCAGACTATGTCAACAGTCTTTACCTCATCTACCAGGTGGGTCAGTCAACCATACGAGGAGATCATGTTGGTCAAGCAGGACCTGCCCTTTCACGAACCCATGCTGGCTAGGCCTGATCGCCTGGTTGTTCCACACACGCTGTGTGATCTCCTTCAAGACAATCTGCTCCATAACCTTTCCTGGCACTGAGATCAGGCTGAGAGGCCTTAGTTCATGGATCTTACTTACGGCCATTTTTGTAGATGGGAGTCACATTGTCAAGCCTCTAATCCCCTGGGACTTCTTTGGTTGACCAGGAATACTGGTAGATGATGGAAAGTGGCTTGGCAATCATCTCTGCCAGCTCTCCCAGCTCCCTCAGGTGGATCCCATCTGACCCCATGGATTTGTGGACATCCAAGTGGAATAGTAGGTTTCTAACAGATTCCACCTGAATCATGGGGAGTTTCTTATGCTCCCCTATCCAAGACTTCCAGGACAGGGGGTAGGATACCCCAAGGATAGCTGGTCTGACTTTTAAAGACAGAGGTAAAAAAGGCATTGAGAATCTCCTTTTCCTTGTCCACAGTAGTTACATTCCCCTCTGCATCCAGAGGGCTTTTCCTTAGCCCTCCTCTTACTGTTAATATATTTATAAAAGTGTTTATTGTTCCCTTTCACCCCAACGGCCAAGTTGAATTCTAGCTGGGCTTTTGCCTTTCTGATTTTTAAGAACTTGTTTGTACTCTCCTTGAGTTGCCTGTCCCTTCTTCCACAGGTGGAACATTCTCTTTTTCTCCTGGAGCCTTGGGAGAATCTCCCTGTTTATCCATGTCAGTCTTCTTCCCCACTGGCTCATCTTGCAGCACAGGGAGATAGCCTGCTCCTGCACTTTATGACTTCTTTCCTGAGGTGTGGACAATCTTCCTAGACCTCTTTACCCTTCACAACTGAATCCCAAGGGACTCTCTCTGCCAGTGTCCTTAACACCTTAAAGTCTGCCCTCTAGAAGTCCAAGGCAGCGGTTTTGCTGCTCCCCTCCTGACTTCACCAAGAACTGAGAACTCTACCATTTCATGGTCATTCTGTCCAACACAGCTCCTGGCCTGCATATCTCCCAACAGTCCTTCTCTGTTTGTAAACAGCAGGTCAAGCAGGACACCTCCCCTGGTAGACTCTCTTACCAGCTGCATCAGGAAGTTGTCTTCCATACACTCTAGAAACCTCATAGACTGTTTCTTCTGTGTTGCATTGTATTTCCAGCACATATCAGGGAAATCGAAGTACCCCATGAGAATGAGGGCTGGCAAACGTGCAACTTCTGCCAGTTGTTCGTAGAATGCCTCATCTGTCACTTCATCCTGGTTAGGCAGTCCATAGCAGACACCCACCAGGATGTCTGCTTTGCTGGCCCTTCCCCTTCCTCCTTACCCACAGAGGCTCAACCACATAATTCCCAGTCCAAAGCTCAAGAACATCAAAACATTTTCTAACATAGAGAGCCATGCCGCCACCACTTCTTCCTTGCCTGTTGCTTCTGGAGAGCTTATAGCCATCCATTGCAGCACTCCAGTCGTGGGAGTGATCCCACCACATTTCTGTAATGGCAACTAAGTCATAGTTTGCCCGCTGCACAGTGGCTTGTATGTTTCCACTTTCTCGTCTTATTTACTTAGTACTTCTCACTGCATATACACTATATTATACCTTCCTCAGTGAACTACTACTGTAGTCACAACTATATTACCATAAAGATTTGTTTTGCTCTATTGTGGTCTGGAGGAGGATTTGTGTAACCAGGATTTCCAAAGCTTTTTTTCCTAGAGCCTTCCAAGAAGGTCAGGAGTTTTCTTGTATAAATTACTTTGGCACACAACCACAGTGATTTCAGGGCTTACGCTTGGAAGGCAGTCTGACAAGTCAAAAAAGCTTTTGGAAGTTTTTCTCAACCTGCATCCCCAAGATAATTCCTGGTTAAATTAAATGGGTGACAAAGCGCTATCTCATTTAAGATGAGTCCAATTCGTAAAATGATGGCATCTTGATATCACTTCACAGACAGTTGTCCTGCCTGTTTCTAATACAGCGTGGGCTTTTTTTTTTCTTTAGGTAGGGGGACAGCTCTCTAGCATTTTGTACCGTCTGGAATTGCCAAGTTACAGACTACCATAAGACTCAGAAAATGCCTTTATATTTTCTACATTTACACCATTTTAGAGCTATGGAAATGCATTTACTGTGAGTAAGTAAACAGTAAGTATTAAAGATAATTAATGACAGAAAGTGTATGGAGTTCCTGTTGTCGGGGATTAGGATTCAGTGCTTCATTACAACTATATTAGCTAATCCAAGATGAAAGGGAGAGATAAATGATAAGTATTTTGTGCAGTGTAATAACACAATCCCAGTTAGAAAATTCCTCAAAAATGTTTATGAACCATTTTGGATTGATATCAACACACAAATGAATGTTGTCTTATCTTTTTTATTTGCAGTCTGGCAAAGAGGCCTACATCTGAACCATGAACTGTACGAGGAATTTATACATTAATGAAAATAAATGCTTTAACAGATAACATAGAGATAAAACACAGTTTTGTTTATCTGTCTCATATGTACCATTTTTTTACTTGATTCTTACTAAGAAAATACGTCTATATTGAAATTCTATACCACCCAGCCTATGACATGGGATAATGTGGATACACAAGATCACAGCCAGATTGTAAGCAGATTTGTCTATAGTCATATAGATTAGATGTGAATGAATAGATAATACAGCTACTTTCTCTTAAAATTGAAATCTAATCTGGTTGAAATTTAATGTAGTGTTAAAGTAAGAGGTAAAATCTGAGAAGACAATGCTTCAGTACCCAGAAAGTGTATTTTTCAGAACAATGCAATTGAGACTTGCTTTAAGAATTTGTACAAAAATAAGTATAAGTGTATTAGTGAAAGAAGCACTGGGTTTGCACTAGAATCGCTAGAATCACTAGCCTTGTTGAAAGTACTACTGCCTTCAGTAGGACTGCTGTAACAACACTATATGTTCTTGAATGTATATAATCTGTACTACTATATCTTTTACTTGAAATCTGAGTAAAGCTGATTGCCCTGAAGGGCGTTGCTGTCTAAGGAAATGGGGTAATATTTTCCTCTTCATTTTAATAGGATGTAGGTAAACACTAGTGAGGATGAATTAAAATCACAAGGTGCAAAACATGTGAGAGGTAGATTCCAGGTGGCTCTGGCTTGTTCTCAACTTGCACAAAGGGAATGACTGATGTGGAAAACAGACAGAGATCTATGTTTTATCACTTGTTGTCTGACTTAGTTCTTGCAAGAAAATACTATTTTAATTCAGAACAATTCAGTTTGCTAGCATCAGTTTTCACTTAATGTTTATATTGTTGTTAATCTGAAGGTCGCTAGTAATATGAGGTCATTTGTCTGAACACAGTTGAATGTTCATTTCCCAAACACTCCCAACCTTAATTCCTCTTTAAAGAATTCCCAGTAGAATAGTCACACAGAATTAGAGAAGGTTTAGTGTTGCCCTCTGGGATAGATGTAAGGACTATTGCTCCTGTCTCCACCTTCAACTGAATAACTGAATCACTGTGCTATCATCTTGTAGTATGAAAAACTTGGAATAATTCTATCTATCTCCTCACTTGAGTCAGCCTCAGGACAAATACTTGGTAAAGCTGAACTTAGCAACACTTTATAAAAAGTGTCTGTTTTTATATTTTTACTGTGTAGTGCATACATTTCTCTTTCTCTTAGCAGAAACTGTATTCCATTTTAGGTTGACTATAATAACAAAATAGTGATAATTGCAGCATTTAAGATTTGTCATACTGAGTTTAACAATAGAGTAAAAAGTTTTTTTTTCTCTCTCTTACACAGTGTCAGTAGCTGCATGTTTTGCTACTTCTGGAAAAGGAATACCAGATCCTGAATATCTGCACAATTACAACTTTCTGAAACAAGTGTTGGGTTTTCTGTTAAAGACTAAACATTGCATGCTAAACCTTCCTCCTGTTGAGTTGCATTTTTTTCAAGGGTAAGCATTTTGAACAATTAAGTCCTCTAGCTGTCAGATGGTGACTCACTTCAGCTTAAGGAAAAAAGATGACTCAACATCTCCACCCTTTAAAAGAGTAGAAAAAGCACATGCAGCCAGCTCCTGAAAAGAATTGAAGTGAAATGTCTTCATGTCAGATCAGTTTGAAAGTAGAAACACAGGCCTAATAGACAATAGAGTAGAAAATGTGTTAAAATGCTGCAGTGAAAATGGAACAATAGTCTGATTATTGAGAAAGAGTTTTAGAAAACAAAGTCAGCCTGGGAGGAATGTCTTACTACATACTTGTGACACACTATTTCCTTCTCTTTCAGGCCTAAAGTAAATGTTTCTGTCTTAATTTCTTTACTCAGAAAATGCCAATAATTTACAAGGAGTCTCTGATCCTCTGTAAAGTTTTTTTCTATATTATTTCAGTACTTCAGAAAACTTAGTTAGGAATACCCAGAATGCACACAGATATCCAGCTTTTCAATTTAAACTTTGCAATTATAAATGTTTAGTGATAGACAAGGCAAACATAACCCTGATAAAAAGAGTGTAAACTGCTTAAACATCTAAAATGAGTGAAGTAAGACTGCCAGGTTAATACTGACATGAAGGTCAGGAGGGCAGGAATAATCTGTTCTTCACAGTTCATAAATAAATAAACAAAATGGAAAGCAACGAGACAGCTTGTTCACAGTATCACTGTCAACTCCTAAAGCCTTCAATTATTCAGTATACTGAAAATATCTGAAATACCCTTGTCAAATAATTTGTGAATTTTGGAAGAAAAAAAAAGTTCAAACTCTTATCAGAGATTTGGGAATGTGAGGACTCCATGAGGGCTGAGATGCTGGTGGCTCTCCATGCAGATGCCAGAGAAGGACCTGGGAGCCTGTTCTGTCCTATTACCCTGACAGGAATGAGGCCAGCCCTATCCCTGGGCACCATGCATCTCCCCTGGGATGGAGATGGGCACAGGGATATTTGTCTGGCTGCGAGGTGCTAGGGTGGTTGTTGAAGCAAGGTCAAGTCCAAGGGTGCAGTTTCTTGGACTGGGCCTGAGCATCACCTCTCACAGCACTACATGGGCTCTAGCCTGCTCCAACTGGGATTGGGGCCCTGGCTTCACTGATTCTTAGCTAACTGAGGCCTGGCAACCAAACTCCTCCAGGGTACACACAGGGCTCTTACAGCTTCTACAAAGGTAGGCAGTGCTATATTAAGCAAAGCCAGGCTTGTGTGATTTAAGAAAAATTTGGAATGAAGTGGTTCATTTAAGAAATTGGCAGGTATCCCCTCTAATCCCCCAAATCTGCTCCCCTTCCTTCTCCTCACGCATGCTTCTCAGTATCAGCCACACAACCTCATTTTGAAGTTATCAGCATGTTTCAGCAGATTCTGATCAGTAGAAAGCAAGGCAACAGGAATTTAGGAAGCCAAACAGATAGTTACAAATGTTTCTGTTTCAGGAACTGGTATTTCTTCACTGGCATAATGCTCTGAGCTAACCTGAGATGTTAGTGATACACCACACAGTGTTGTGTAGGACGTGCTCTGGAAGATGTGTCTGGCCAGCATGGCGAGGAAGTGCTTGCAGAAAACCGCTTCTGGCAGACTGGAAATTCACTTGTCTTGTGCAAACCTTTTACACGTTGAACTTCAGAGTGTAATCTGAGTGTTCCAACAAATTTTAATTACGTAAGTCTAAATTACTGCCTTTCTATTAAGTCTGCCTTGTTCCAAGTGTTTTGTTTCCATAAAAGGAAAACAACAACAAAACAACAACAACAAAAAGCTATTTGGGTATCCTGTATGATTATTCAGTTTCAGAAGTATCTTACTCTTGGAATACTTCTGTCCTGAGTTCATGGACAGAAAAAGCAGAACTAGTAGCCACTAGAGTTTGGAAGAGAGTTGAACCTACAATGATTCTTCTCTAGTCCTTTTCATTTTTTTTCTCCTTAAAGTTTCTCTAAGGAAGGATATAACTTCAAAATTGTTTCAGACAGACAAAATGTAATCCAACTTATTTTTTTTCTCTCTTATGATACTGAAAGATTTAAGTCTGTTGCTACAGCGAGGGATGTGGCCAAGTGAGGGGACAAAAGCTACCAAGGAGCTTTCCCTTCTCTTCCTGCGTTCTCCAGCACATAGTTTCGCAATGACTTTTTTTGTGTGTGGTTCCGTGTTTTGGACAGCAATCAGATTTGGCCGCTAGGAAAAAGCAGCCAGTTGCTGGGGTGTAGAAACACACTGGTTGCTAGGTGGGGTTTCCTGCATGGCACAATAAAAGCCTCACTACCCGCCTGCTTTCTTATCCTGGCTTCTCTGTCCTGAAAAGTAATACTGGTGAGGAGGAAGGTAGGTTTTTGTAGTTCTTTACTGCTGTTTGTAGACCTGACAGACTTTAAGAACTATTCAGTATGTTTTTTGAGAGAGATGGTGCAATTTTCTGTGGGTTGAATCTGCTGGCACAGAAAAAAATGGGTGTGGGCAGAAGAAATTCTTTTCATTTTAAAATATTTCATCTGCAGAGGAGATCTTGGATAATCACTGTTTTTGCTCTTACTGTTTGTTTTTATTTTCTTTCCTCCTTAGACAACAAATTAAAGATGAGTAGCTTAAATTATTAAAATTAAGGTTATTTAGATTAGGCTGTTCCTTATGCTTTCTCTTTATGCAGCAAAACTGAAGTTGCTGGAAAAAAAATGTGCTTTGTATGGTAACTTCAGAAGCAGCTGCTATTACTTCAACAACAGTTTGCTGCTTTGGGACAGTAAAGGAATCTTTCCTCATAGCAGAGTGAAAATGAGGCAAAGGATCTCTGAGAGACATAAGAGAAGAACTCTGTATTTACAGTTCATAACTTAGGCAAATGCCACGTATGTAAGGGATGTATCATTTGGGGTTTGTTCTGCTAATACTTTCCATTGAGTTTTCAAAAAATGAAGTTGTTTTTCTCACTCATGTATTATTTGTAATCAGAAGAGTTTTCCACTGCAAAGGAAATTGTGTTATACCTACTGCCTGCTTTTCTGTTAGAATTTGATAACTTGAATTTACATCAAGATCCTGGTAACTATAATTGGACAATAACCAGGGATGATATATCTCTTATGGTTAAATAAGCATAGAGAAGTGGTGTAGTTTGACACATAGCTTTATCTGAAGAAAAAATGTAAAAGTGTGTCTTAAAATATTTTCAACAAATGCTGTGTATTTTATCAAAACCTCTAAAAATTGGAATGTGTCCAACTCTGGATACTGAGAGACAGACTGAAAACAACACTGCAGTGATTATTGTGAAGGAACAGCAAGTTTTCAGGTCTGGATCTCTCATCTTTCATTCTAGTTGTACATTGACCATTCAAATTAGGGATGATAAAATGCATGAAAACCATTATTATTTTTTTTTCAAACTGAGAAATTATAAATCCACAATCTTCTTTCCTTTCAACTGAGATGTCTATGGTTTCCAGCCTGGGAAGCGGGAGATGTAGCCTGGACTGTTTCATTAAACAGAGTAATTAAACAGAGTAACTCTGAAATAGATGTTGGTTGTGGAATATCCTGTTTTTTCATGATACCTTCTGTCTGCACATCTCTGAAGATAGTACATATATTTTCATTTTCCATTTTCATAGACTTTGGTGTGAGTTTAAGAATGAAGGATAAGATACAGCAGAAAATAAGTTCTTCCAGACCTTTTTCATACTAATTTAAGATAGTAATTTGAATGTATCCCTCATGTACCTAGGCTTGATCGATTAGCAGCCATAATGGGTAAGAGGCTTGAGAAATCCAGTTTAGGCTAGTAGGCTTTCCTTGTAGTTATCCCCAGAAGGTGCAAAACCTCTAAAGGAGTGCAGTGGGCAGGCAGTAACACAGATAATAACAGTTCTTCCCGGAGCCAGCTCCACCAACTTTATTTCTGAGAAGTGTTATTCTGCCAACCAAAATGAAGTTTTGGTTCCAACCCTTCTCAGATCCGGTGTTGTGAATCTTTGTTTTGTAGCTTTAACAGGGATAGAGAGTGGGTCTCTTAGTTGCAGATATATCCATATGTGTCATTGCTGGTCCATTGGACTCAACACAGAATGATTACTTTAAAATAGTTTCAACCTTCTGCATGCGGTCTTTATATGTGTTTTTATAAAATGCAACAGAACATCAGATGCTACAGTACTTCATCTGACTGTCTACTTGTGCTGTCAATACAATGGTAATAAAGGATTCACCATAATCTTGATAAAAAGTTTAGAAGAGTTTCATGAGACTGCTTTTCTGATCTTTCAGAGGTGACATTCATAAAAGTTGTTCGTCACAACCCACACAGTATTCTAATCATTTGCCCAGATGACACCTACTTTAGATAACATAAACATAGATTCAGAGCCAGTCTCACACTTTTGAGCAGCATAGGCAGAGATGAATTTAGTGCCCTCAAGGTGGAGGGAAGGGCACAAAATCATGAGTTTTCTGGGGAAGAGGAAATGTAGGCTGATCCTATCTTGGGAAGAAGAGAAAAGGGTGGAACTGAGCTGGAGGGGGAACTGTGACTAGCTGCCTGTTGGCAGCTGAGCCTGGAAGTAAATTTTGTAGTTTTGCAGTAAGGAAAAGAGACAACTGGGTGCAGCTACATTGCATGGTCCTAGGAATTTGCTGTTTTAAATGACTCAGTCTCGTTTATGTTGATCACAGGGCATAAATCACATGTGTTTGCAATGTAAACATCCTTTTTTTTTTTTTTTTCTTCTTTTTTTTTAATAATTTTGTATATATTCTATATTATCTGTACCATAAGACCTTCATTATATTAAAATGCATGCCACTGAAAATAGCATTTTTTTTCATAATATGAACTGTTCTTCTAAGACAGTTTAACCAGCTAAGTTATTTTTATCTATTGTTTACATGTAAGCTTTAAAACCAAGCATTAAAACCACTTCCTTAGAGTTTCTTTCGGAAAATTTGTGTTTTGATGAAAAAAAACCATCAACTTTGAGCAAATCAAAAAATACTTTATTTGATAAAAGATTAATTTATGCTCTGTTCCATCACTGATTTTCCTAGAAAAGAGAATATCCTTCACAATGATGTCATTGTATTCAATACTTTTCATTGGTCAGTGTCAAGTCATATTGCCATGGAATTCTGGACTCATTTTTGAGTGGTGAAAAGTAATTTTTTTTTTTTCTTTTTAAAGGGATAACAATATATTCTGTAGATATTGAAGGAAGTGCACTAGAAATCAGGAACAGTTTATGTGGTAGCGTGTGTGAGATTATTTCTACTTAGAAGGAGATATTTTAAGAAAGTACATGAGAGTATACTTAACAAGAGAATATACTTTGCCTTAATATAACACAGAAGGCCTTCAAAGTCAATAAACAGAAATAGTTGTTTAACACTGAATTTTAACAGAATCAAATAGTTAGAAAAATAAAAGAATATTTTAATACCTTAGCAAACGGGGAAAGACAGAGGTTTAATTTGTTTCCGGCAACATTCCTTTGAAAATCAATGCTTAGATATCGCCATACCAACTATGCGTATAAATTACTTTTCTATTTTTAATTCAAAATTTCTGGAAGTATCATAAGTGTGTACAATTGAGCAGTCAGTTGCCAACCACAGTGTCACCTGCTAAGTGTAAACAAAAGTTATCAGCTTCCAATAGTAGAGGCCAGTTACCACTCGGGAAACAAAACCCTGCATGTCACAGTTTAAGAGAAAAAGTTTTATGAATGGCAAATCTTGATTTTCACTGGTGATGAAAATGATGAAAAATGTTTTGTAACTTGATGCATCTCTTCTCAGAGACTCTATCAACATGGCTATGATATCCGAATTTCTGAAGCAGGCATGGTTCATGGATAACCAGGAGCAGGAATGTATTGTAAGTGTTATCACCATATACGTATTTACTTGTGCTTTTAGAAGTGTCTTAAAGCCATATGAAACTGGTCATCTTCCATACACACAAAGGAAGGAAAAGCAATGGCAAAATTCCATCTGTTTAGAACTGGAAGCCAATTTGTTTGCATCCTATAATCTAATATAATTTAATAATTTAGTAAATCTGCTATCAGATATAAAAAAAAAAAAAAAAAAAAAAAAAAAGCCTTTATTTGAACAAATCAGTTTCAAAGTAGAACTAGATACTGTAATGGAACTGTCACTTCTAGTGGCCAGTCATTGATTCATTCAAGTTATCCTCTGTAAAGCATTAAACTACGGTATAGCATGTGAATGTGTAGCAGCATATTCTGATGACATACATGAGAAAGATGTGTATGATTAGACTGAAATACAGGATGCAAGTTCTTGGAGCTGTGGAACGTAAAGGAGGAAGTAAAGACATTACTATACAACTTACTGTCATGTGGGTGGGAAAGATCACTGTGTGTGGTTAAACATCTCAGATGATCAGTACTGATCCTGATTTGGAGGAATATTTATGGTGATGAGTAAAGGAGAACTATTGCAATAGGAGAATGTGGAGAGTATTTCTCAGATCCTTTTCCACTGCTCTCCAGCCTGCCATCACCCAAATGAGCGTCAGCAATGTGGCATGCCATGAAGCCACAGGAGAACTTTAAAGCAACTTTTGTCTTAAAAAAAATAGAACGCGGAGGTGATTTTCAGTAAATAATGTTTTGTGACGTGGATCTTCATGGACTTCCCGATATCTTATTTTTCTGATTTTTAACTGGGCTGTATTTTGTACACAAAATTTTGCCTCTACCACTGTTTTATGCTTGCACTCAAAGAGCACTGAGTCATCCTCATTATGGAGATTACAGAGGGTTTTTCCTGGGTAGTTGATATGTTTGTCATGGATATCAGTATGGAAGAACTAACCTAGCCTGCTTGGGAAATAAGCACCATATTCATTTCTCTCTTGGCTTGCTATGCAAGTCACACTGATTTTTATTTTTATTTTTACTTTTTCATTATAAGGGACATTGCTACTAAGTATGCAGTTACATCTCTAATAAAATTTCTGTTTTGAACATTTAACTCAGACATTACAGGTGTACAAAAAATCAGCACTCTGTACGTGAAGTGTGTATCCCTAAGACCTTGCCAAGTCCTGGACTTGTATAAGACTTCTTAATAAATAAATAAATAATAATAAAAAATCCTGAAGATAAGATAAAATGTTGTAGTTGATTCTAAAATATATTTAGCTGAACTTCACTTTTGTTATAAAAAATCACTACAGATTTCATATAAAAGAGAAACCTATTTGATATTTCATCCAAGGATTTCAAGGCATTGTACATTTTCTGCAGAAAGTAATTATTACCATTGTTTAGATAGTGCTACTGAGTTACATGCCCTACTAGCAATGTGTCTATTGCCTATTAATGTTGGGGCAAGTCACGTAATTGGTCATATAGTGGAATTTATCATCCCTAGTTATTCCCAGAGTCCCTTAGACATTAGCTAGGGAGTGTCTAGCATCTAGATATGGATTCACCATAGTCAGCCAATAGCTAATGCCTCTAAAGAAAGGGTTATTTACATCTTGTACTTCAAAAAAATCAGGTAATAATTCTCTACTTTCTTGTAGGATGAGAGCCAGAATTTTTCTCTAAGATCTTGCATGCAAGAAGTGCTTGTAGACTGAGATATGTGAGTCAGTTGAGAAATCACTTAATATGATGTAGAGTCAATTTGCATACAGTGAGCAAGAAAATTAGTAGAATTTTGCTGAGAGCATCTCTAGAATTGTCATTTTATGGACTTTAAAATTGATATAACTCCATTATTATGGGAGCTATGAAATATTTTCCTAGAATATTCTAGGAGAGTATTTTATTTTGGAGAATACAACTTACTCAAAAATAAGTCTGAGAGGATTCAAAAGAATATATAAGTTATCTTCTGTTCAGTGGTAGAAATTTGGGAGGAAAAAAAAAAAACGAACAACCACACAACAAAAGCAGATCCAATGCGCATACCATATTGGATATATTTAGCTACCTGCAACTAGAAAGCTCAGTTTTTTTCCTTTATAGTCATAGGTAGGCAGTCCCAAAGTCCCCGAGGTAGGCTAATTAAGGCATGTAGAACTGTTTCTTTGCATAAATATTATTTTAAATTAGCTTTTTTTTATTGTTGTTTGTTCTGTAGAAAAGTTCAAAAGGTGGCTCTGCAGTACATTCACACCCAAACTTTGATCCTTCAGCTGATGTTTCTGCTTTGGACAAAGCTATTACTGTAAAGGGTAAGAGGAGTAAATACTTAGTGTGCTACATTAGGACTCTTCCTTAGAAAATCTTGAGAATAGCTCTGAATAAAATATCAGAGCCACAGGGAATGGAAAGCAGCAGAGGTGACCCAACTTTTAAAAGCCCAGCTAGGCATTTAATTAGGTCACCTGGTAAAAAAATCTCTGCTCTTTGATAGTCTGACATTGAATTACAGTTTCAGGTCTTAATACTCCGTTAAAGTTCATGGATTTCTTGAATTTAATTTCTGGGGAATATTAAAATAACAAAGATACAATACGGTAGTATTAAGTTTTTTTTAAATTTGATTTTCATAGAATCCATTCAAGGCAGTGGATATGCCCACGTTACTTTATTATGTAGTGTGTGTTTCTATTACATTTCTCTCTTTAATGAAGTTAATGTTTGACACTTCAACTGTGCTTTGAAACCTTTTTCAGTTTAGCTTCCTGAGGTTAAATGAGTATGCTGTCTAATTCTATTATTTATTTATTTATTTATTTATAGTTCTGCCCTCAGATCACTTTCAGACTTTTTATATTAAATTGTAAAAACATAGACTTCTGAGTTCTATGGAAATCAGTCAGGTTTCTTCATTGCATCTCTTGTAAGTCAACAGATGAGTACAGTTTTCCTTTTGGTTAAACTTTGCTGTGTCAAGCAATCAAAGCGTGACATAGTACAAATAATACAACTATTATTTGATATACTATAACATCTCTAATCTAGTAGTCATTATATTGTTTGGTAATTTGTAGGTGTGGATGAAGCCACCATCATTGACATCTTGACTAAAAGAACAAATGCTCAACGTCAGCAGATCAAAGCTGCCTATCAACAGGCAAAAGGAAAGGTATAGTATACCAAAGTTGAGCTTAAATGTGCATGAGGAATAGCAATATTGATCCTGGCATTTATGGTATAAACAGCTTTTACTTTGTAGAACAAAAGACTGCAGTGATACTGTCTTCTGTAGTTCATTAAAACTGTAGCAGTGATAGTAATCCTGTGACTATATTGTCACTGATAATTCTTTGAATGTAGTGGCAATCCTTCTGAAATCAAAAGATAAATTTTAAGCTTCTGGATCTCTAGGTTTTAAAATTTTCAAAGGATTTCTTATACTGCAAAATCAGAGGGAATTCATATTTTTACTAACACTTGGGAGGTAATCTGCAGAGGGAATGAGAGGAATAAAGAAGGGAATTTTAGGGGCGAAATATTCACCAAATATTTGTGTCCAGATAGAACACCAAAAAGTACGGAAAAGACATAGGACTATAAAGCTGTTTCACAACTACATCAATGCTGATGAGAACAGTACAGGGAACAGTGAGCTTCTGTTTCTGCATAGTGAAACCAATAGTCCCTGTAATTGGGAAGCTTGAAGATTACTGCACATTTCTGCAAGAGGTTTTAATTGCTCTTCTCTTTTTACCTGTACAAAATTTTCTCCAGTCAGCACTATACATCTAAATTGAAATTGCATTTGCAGACTGGAGTTAGTATGCTCCTTGGAAATTGGCAGTACAACAGAGACCTAGATATACTGGCAGGAATCCAACGTAAGGCCACTAAGACCATTAAGAGACTGAAGCATCTCTTATCTATGGAGAAAGTGGGAGAGATGGGACTTTGGAGTCTAGAAAAGGGAATGCTTAGAAGAAGGTTGCATCAGTGTCCACATATGGCTGAATGTAAGGTGCAAAGAAGACAGAGACAAGCTCTTTTCAGTAATGCTCAGTAACAGTACAAGAGACAATGGGCACAAACTGGAATAGGTTTCCCAAAGAGGTTTCTAAGCCTCCTTGGAGATCTTCAAAGCCATCAGAACATGTTCCTTATCAGACTGGTCTGGATGTCAGTGCTTGAGCAGAGGAGTTGAGCCAGATGACCTCCAGATGGCCATGTCAACCTTAGCCATTCTGGCATTCTATGATGGGCAATGGCTGAAAGCTGTCCTGAATACTTGCTGGAAAACCGTGACTGTTTAGTTAACATTAAGATGACAAATCAGAAATCTCAAGTGGTTTTAATACTTTCTCATGGCTAAAAGAATGATGTACACTAAAATTTATCACAGATCAGACTAGTTTTCGTGTTGTGGCAGAACAGCAGTTTTAAACAGTTTACTAGCTTCATAGTGTTGTGGCATAACCTGACAGGAAGATTAGCAGCACACAGCACTTTTCTCACTCCTCTCTCAGGGGGATTAGAGAGGGAATTTGAGAATGGGTCACACGTGTGTTGCAGTAAATTTAGTTGAATAGGATAGAAAAGCAAAGAAAAAAGGAAAATAGTAATATTAAAAGAGTACACAAAACAAGTGATGCAAAACGCAACCGTTCACCACTTCCAACAAATACACAACCAGTCCCCGACCAACAGCAACCTCAATGCTATGACTAATTGCCTCCCAGTTTTATTGTTCAGCATGATGCCAAGATTTATGTAATGTATAAGATATCCCTTTGAAAAATTTGGATCAGCTGTCTTGGTTGTGAATCCTTTCAACTTCTTGTGCATGTCCAAACTTTTTGCTGGCTGGGCAGTAAGAGGAGTTGAAAAATTCTTGACTTAATGCAAACACTGCTTAGCAAAATTGAAAATATTATGTTGTCAGCATTGTCTTCCTCCTAAATCTAAAATACAACATACTAGCCACTATGAAGATAATTAATTCTAACTCAGTTAAAACTAAGACACATAGTTTTTTCCTTATTGTTTATAGAGTCTGGAAGAAGACTTGAAAAAGGTGCTGAAAAGCCACTTGGAAGATGTTGTTGTTGCTCTTCTCAAAACTCCAGCTCAGTTTGATGCTGAAGAATTAAGGGCCTCTATGAAGGTAAGGCAGAAAGTTGAGAGAAGCTTTTACTAAAGAGAAGCAAATAACTCTCATATCCTTTAAGTGCCATTGGATGCACATTGTATAAGCTTATGTATAATATTAATTCCATCCCTGTTTTGTAAACTACATCAATGCTGGTAATCCACAGCCAATCACTAGAAACAAGATAGCAATCTCTGCTGAATTTCAAGGTTGGAGAGGATTGGTTGATCTTTTGTGAACAAGAGATCTCTTTGCCTTCTGAAAATTTGAAATTGGTTGCTGATGAAGTGCTAGAAAGCCATGGTGTCTACATATGTGTTTACTTAAGAGAAAAAAGAAAGGGAAAGGGGCATTTTCATCATAGCTTTTATATTTTTTTTCTTCTATGTACATTGCTTGGTCACTTTAGTGGTTCTGTTGGATATCAGCATGATATTAGATTCCAAAAAATGAGTTCTAAATGAGATGAATGTTTTTCCTTTGTACGTCTTGTTCCATGTGGGTTCTTTAAATCTTGTCCATGATTCTCATCATATTTTTTTTCTGAATTATGACTTATCTGCATTAAATAATATATTCTAAAAATTCAATCATTTTTAACAGGGGCTTGGAACTGATGAAGATACTTTAATTGAGATTCTGGCATCAAGAAACAACAGAGAAATCAGAGAAGCCAGCAGATACTACAAAGAAGGTAATTTAGATTAACAAGGAAGTATAATGGTATGCGGGACTGAAAGATGGCCAAGCCCTGCTCTGTAGTGATTCATGTCTTTGGTGTTTATTTATGAAAGCACTCATAATGAATAGATCTGTGCAAACTTAATTCCTGGACTGAAAGAATGTAGAGTGGGTTATGCATATTTTCTCAAAACTCTGTAGTGACCTTACTTCTCAATGAGGAAGTGACACGTTAGGAGGCAAGTAAAACTTCATATAAGACTAAAGGAGATGTGGGGAAGGAATAGTGATGAATTCTGGCTTACATAGATCTCAGTAAATTAGGAAATGACTCATGATTCCAGCTAGAACTGTGAGTATTTCTTGGAATGGTTCATGCATTTAGTTGCTTTTTATAACATGCAAGGAAAATCCCAGTGCTCCTCTTTTCCCATCGCTAAGCCTTGTCTGACATCTTAAGATCTTATCATAGAGTGGCCTGGGTTGAAAGGGACCTTAAATATTATCTAGTTTCACAATCTTCTTACTGAACTTGACAAAAATGTTCTGAATTAACAAGACATATAATTTGAAAGATAGGAGCAACCTATGAATTGAAGGCAGAAAATATTCAGAGAGGTAGCTAAAACATATTGTGTCTTCTCCCATATATGCATTATTTGTTGCCATCTGTCAATGTTGTCTAATTAACTTATGTTTTATGGAATTATGAGCTAACTTTTCCAATCAGTTTCAGTTAGAACCTAGAATAATAGTTCGATTTTATTCAGAAGTTTTGTGCTGAACAAAGCATCCAAACAAAAAATGAGGGGCAAATTTTTCTCAAAGTTTCAAGGTTTTTGGGCTTACGTTTTTGTTTTCGTTTTTCCCCTCTATCTCACAAGTAAGAGCCTACCCATTAAAACTTTAAGGAGGACTTTTTTCAACAGATTTTGGGTTTAGCCTCCAATTTCACAGTATATCCCAGCATTTAGAAGACAATATACAAAAATATCTATTCTCTCAAAATGAAACAAGAGAAAACTACAATTCTATTGGGCATATTTAAGTGGGAAATTAAGGAAAGATGGGAAAAATAGAAATATAAATGATATAGTTTAAAACAAACTATAATACTTTTTTCATTTGATTTCAGTACTGAAGAGAGATCTGATACAAGATATAATTTCTGACACATCTGGAGACTTTCAAAAGGCTTTGGTTACTCTAGCCAAGGTACGTTGTACTTAAACATTTTCAGCGACGTTACCAATAGTTTTGTCAGGATTATGCTAAAGTCATGTAATAAAAAAGAATTTAAGAAATATTTATTTCTTTGCACTGTTTTTTTCTTATATAACATAAACCATATGAAATGATTCTTTAACAAGATACAATAAGATTCCTCTCAGAAAGATTTTAAAGAAACTTATCTGTTTATTATAACTCATTAATTTATGTTTAAGATTTTTCTGTTGTAGCTGTCATTTAGCATTTGAAAAAACAACTAGAATGTCAATTAACTAGAAATATAAAAAGAATAAATGTTTACAGGTAGAGAGAGAAACTTTCTGACTATCTGTTAAAATGCTTTTCTTGTCATGAGATAGTTGCAGGTAGCTAACAAATGGGCAGATTTATTTTATTATTATTATTATTATTATTATTTTTTGTGAATAGATGCTCAAAAGCAGTTCAGTTGAAACACAGGAGCTAAAAAGTAAAAATAACTTTTTAGAATATTTGGTGCCAACATTGCTGAGCATATTTATATGAAGCTTATATATGTACATAGGATTATTTTATGATACTTTTGTGTGCATAGTTTAGGTTTTTAGTTTTCTTTTTAAATCACCTTGGAAGAAGACTACTCAGTGGTTATCAAAGAACATGACGCAGCTTTAAAAACTGTAACTTCACATTAAGACACTCTCATGTCAATGGATTCTAATGTAAGATTTCAGAAACAAATTGTTGATGACCCCAGAAATGTGAGCTCTGTTTGATTAACAAAAATGTCAGCTTATTCACAGAATAACTAACATAACTGCAGCTGTCTGCAGTTCTATATTATGTTGTCGATGAGTATGGCAGACCAGAACTCAAAAATATTGAGTTTTACTGAACAGAATTATTTTAACTAACAGTGAATTTTCTTATTTTTATGTAGGGTGACCGATCTGAAGATCCCCATGTGAATGATGATCTCGCTGACAATGATGCCAGGGTAAGACTACACTTAGCACTCTGCAGAGCTTCTTTACTTGACATTATTACAAATTCTGTCTGGCTGTGAATGTTCTGTTTCACTTCTTGTGCAATGCCATCTTGACAAACAGTTGTACATTATGTAGCAATATTTTCTGAGGGGATACTGTTTTCCAAAGTTCATGAAACTTACTAGATGAAATGAAACCTTTAATAGCCAACTTCAGAAATGTTGCAAAACCTCTTCTAGTTTTTGTAAAACATACACAGCATTTAAGGTAGAGGTCAGTATTAGTAGAAAATGGACAATCTTTTTGTTTGTTTGTTGTTTAAAATAAGTAAGGTTCTTCAATTGAGGGTCAAAATGTATATTTAGGTAGGTAAAGAACCAGCTACTGTAAATCTCACAGTCATTTTCTGTATAATTTTAAAATAAACAATTTTTTCCCTTATTTTTTCTGCTTTTAGTGCGACAGTTATGCTAATACATTTTTGAACTTTACAGCCTGTCCTGAGCCTTCACTTATAAATTCCTGCATCACTTACAGTTTAAATCTAGGTTGACTTTAAATTATTATTACTTTAAATCCAGCAGGGAAAAGGTCAATGAGAAGTGTTATTTTTATTCCTGCTACCTGAGGGGTTTTGTTTTGCCATCAGCCCTATATATGAAAGGCTGGTAAACTAACACTCCATCTGAGATCCAAAGTTCAATAAAATTTCCAGAGAAGTCCAGAGGCTTCATTGTCAGCACGTAGAGGGAATGTTGTGAAATCTTTTTTGTTCCACTGTAAAGGCATTTAATTAAACACTTCTAGAAAGGTTTGAGTAGGTGGGGAAACTTACTGAGTTTGATTCTTAATTTACTTTAAAGTTGCTCCTGGAAAGAAAAGAAATACCTAGTGGATAAGCTTCTCTTTCACTTTTGTCTAGTTGATCAGAACTAATTTTATTCCTCTGAGGAAAGCCTGCTAGTCCAAAACTTCCATGCAGACTGTAATATATCATGATACATAACAAAATATCCTCACTCAAGAAAGAAACATACCCAGGAAGGCTAGATGGTGGTTATAAGATGCCTGAAAATATTATCTGTATCTGTATAATACTCTCTTGGAACTACTATGCTGTAAGCAAAACCTGAAGTATCACTTGATAGAGCTAGAGCCTGAGGCTGTGTAGAGTTATGTATCTTGTTATGAACTAGAGTCTTCTACTGCAAATGGTGTCCTCCATCTTGCTGGTAGCCTCAGGAATACAGTACTTCTATATGGTTTTACTATATTGATGTTAACTTTACAATTTTAATTTTTTTTTTAAAGTTTAATTTTTGTGTGTGTGTGACAGGCCTTATATGAAGCAGGAGAGAAAAGGAAAGGGACGGATATTAACGTATTTATTACTGTTCTTACTTCAAGAAGCTACCCTCATCTTCGAAGGGGTAGGATATGTGAAATTTTTTTCCTCACAGGAACTGTGTTTTGAACAAAAGATTAGGTAGATTTCCAAGATGTTAGAATAACTGCTATGAAGGTTATGCTTGTTGACCTAACGGTGCAGTTGGTCACTGCCATTCTTTTCACACTAGTAAAGAGCTGTACCACTTTGTTTATTAACATAATTGTTACTATGAAGTCTCACAAAACTAGTGACCATGAGGACAATGAATCAGTGTGGCAGGGTTCCAAATACACAGTGCTGCTCCTTATGCCAAATTGCCCTTGGCAAAGATACCACCTTACTCTACAGGCTCCAGTGAAGTAACTGTATCATCTCTTCTGTTAATGGGAAAATGAGCCCTACACCCTACACCCTAGCATAGTTCCATTCTTCATGTTGACTCCATCAGCTCATACAGTACTGCTTCTCTTTACACTGTGCTAGCAGAAGGAAATTATTAAGTTGACCTACAACCAGTCATGTATGTACATTGCCATAGTAGTGCAGCCAGAATAACGAGGACAAGATTGAGAGAGAATAACTATATTTTCATCACTCCTCACTGAGTATTCTTCCCTCATCTAGTCTTCCAGAAGTATGCTAAATACAGCAAGCATGACATGAACAAAGTACTTGATTTGGAGTTGAAAGGTGATATTGAAAACTGCCTGACTGCCCTTGGTAAGTACTTCTGTAGATAATAACCTATTATGTATTCTGACTGTATGAAAAACTAACTTCTACTTCATTCTAATGGAAAACCATTTTGGTTTATCTTCATTGAGAAGCAAGACATTAATTATATATATTTATTAAAAACATAATATATTTTATATATTATTTAATTATTTATTAATATAATTTAATAAAATATAAATAATATAAATATAAATATAAATAAATATATAAAATAAATATAAAGTTTAAAAGTAATAAAAATAAATAAAATTAAAAAATATAAAATAAAAATAAACATAAATAATATAAATTTATTATTTATTTAATTTAAATACATTATTTTTATATTTTTATATATTTTCTTTAATGGTGTTCTTCAAGAAAGTATTATTATAAGATTCATGTTAAAGGTGTATATCAAGACCCTTAGAATTACCCTGATGAACAGTAAGGCGAGCCACTTAAATTACTGTTGTTCTTGGACCAGGGATGGAATCAGAAAGCGGACCCTTAACTTGTTTTTCACATCACAGTCAAGCATACTTTGGATAAAAACAAATCAGATCTCTCTTAGTATCAGATGTGAAGGACTTACAAAACATCAGATCATAACCTCCAGCTTAGCTGTAGAGGACCTGAATATTTTCATATTTTTCTTTGTAAGAACTGTAACATCTTTCTGAATTTTGTGACAGCAAACTAAACAGTCCTGCCTTTAAATTAAGTAGAGTTTTCTCCTGTGACTGAATTGCCTTCTGGACAGAGACAGGAAAGGAACTGCTACTTCTGCCATACTTTTAAGACAAGTGAAAAAAATAAACAGGTTAACTGTGTATACCAGTAGGAACATTGAGATATTTTAAGAATTGTTTTCAGATTTTTGCTTTTGTTACTTTCTACATTTATAATATAACTGATTAATCCCATTGTTTCATTACAGTGAAGTGTGCCACAAGCAAGCCAGCTTTCTTTGCTGAAAAACTCCACTTGGCAATGAAGGTAACCTTGAGAAAGAACTTCTTTTGTTCATAGCGTGCTTTATGAATGGAAAAAGGTAAAACAGAGCTAGAATTCTCTAAGATCTTTGTGTGATAAAAAAGAGACTGCAGAAGAGAATCCAGTGCATTTCTCTCTCTTCTTGACTTCACTCCTTCAAGATTTGAGTGCTCTTCCATAGAAAGAACTGTTGATTTGCCAAGGAGTATTCAGGAAGGCATCTGTCCATTCTTGCATATATCTTATACACTGTTTGGACAGAAATCCAACTGAATATTTTCTTATTTTTGTAACTGCTAAAATATTGGTGATAACGAAATAGGAATGGATCACGAAGGTAACACTGTAAGAGCCTAGTCTTTGGCAAAATATCTGACAATTTTGGATCCTGAGTTGACTAAAGCACGTGTAGCTCATGAAACGGTATATTATGCAGGAATTTATGTAACTCTTGTGATTTGATAATGATCAGCTTTGGTCCATGAAAAACTGGGTGAATCATGAGAATAATAGTTCATTAAAGCACACACAAAAAAACCAACTCACCACAAAAATACAATACAATGAAATCTAGGTGGTCCCTGGTTTTCAGCAAGCATGATGAAAGGCACGTGTATTTTTAGGAAGCAACTAAAACAAATTAATAAAAAGAAGTCCAGGAGTGGAGCCAAAATTTGGCCACACAGGAACCAGAAGGGTGAATATGACAGGACTAGATTTTTTAAAGAAATAGAATCTTAGTATTCCCCCCAAAAAAGGATTAACACAAAGAACCTGAATTAGGAAAATATTTCAATGACTTAAATAACATCAATTTTTGTTTATTTGTTTATTACTTTCGACAGGGAAGTGGGACACGACACAAACAGCTTATCAGAATCATGGTTTCACGCCATGAAGTCGACTTGAATGAGATCAAAGCTTATTATAAGAGTCTGTATGGTATATCTCTTCGCCAAGCAATTATGGTAGGTTTTCTCTTGAGTGAACTACAACATGGTAAACAACTGTGACATTTGTTAATTCTGCTATTTAGTCATCTGAATAATTCATTGCTGATTAACTCATGTTCTCAGTGATCCACATGCTGGTAGAACTGACTTCATGGTGCAATATTTTTGTTGCAAAAGTTATAATATTTGACTAATTGTGGTTATTTTATACTAGATACTAAAAGTTGAAAAATTACTCTATTCCCAAGTTCCTGACTTGGGCAGACAAGGCATGTTAATGGGACGGTGGAAATAATTTCTCTTACAGCTGAGTGAGATAGCTGTATGCATCTGGCTCTTCACTTTTCATGTTTGAGTACTCCTGCAAATACCTTGTTAAGTTGCTGTTTATTTGTCCTGCTTTCCAGATTGCTGAGTTGATATGAGGTAAACTGATTAAAATATGTTCTTAAAGAAAACAGAACACTCAATTTATTTCCTAGAAAACTGAAACAAATGGGGTACGAGAAGAAAGCTAAACCTGCAGAGCACCCTTGTGGAGGCTAAGAGATGACTAAGAAAGAAGTCTAGACTGGAGCACAAACATAGTCTCTACATGTGCTAAAGTACCTTCTTGATTTTAGCTGGTGTTGGCTTCTTTTTCACTTAGACAGTGAAGACCATTTTTATTCTTTCACCATGACTGTGTGTTATCTGTAATTTTCTATGAAGCAACATCACCTCAACCAAAATGGTGATTGTATCCAAGTAGCTAGAGCCCTAGGTTGACGGCAGTATATAATACTTAAGTACATGTATGATAGATACAAACTTCAGAAAATATAGTGTGTCTAATTTCAGTGAATTATGTATTTCTCATGGCTGAATAAGAGATTCTTTGGTGAATCCAGTATCACTGGACCATTAATGTATATTTGAGATAATCATAGACACAATGTGCATAGTGTTTTAGTGCAGATGAACACTGGATTTAGTATCAACAAATATTGTGTCTGGTATTTTAGTATGAATGAACACTGGATATCACTGATCAAGGAAGGCATTTTCACTTTGTGTAATGAAGGAGAGCATAATATCCTGGACATTTAAGTCTTGTCTATTTCTCTTTTTCATTTATGCCGTGAGATGCTGGCTGTTTTTTTTTTTTTGTTGTTGTTTTGTTTGTTTGTTTTTGTCAGTCTTGTTTACACATACTCCAGTCTGGGATATGAATAATTCAGCTTCAGTGAAGGTACTCAGTTCAAGCTCATGCTGTGGATTATACATATGTGTTATAAAATGATGAATTTATTTAGGTGAATGTCATATATTTAGTAAATGTACTGAAATTAATTTTGCTTGAGACCATTATCCTCACAATTGTACTCCATTGTGCTTTGACAGGATGAACTCAAAGGGGATTATGAAACCATCCTGGTGGCTTTATGTGGAAGTGACAAATAAGCATCTCATTCTCCTGATGCACCCAAGCTCTGTGGCTGAAGGTGTTTGTATTAATCTCAGCTGTCTATATAAAATACAGGCTTCACACAGTGGGATTTCATTGGAATGCTACTTAGTATACAGCTTTTATGTAGAAAACCTGGATCTTGGAATGTATTTTTCAATACCTGCATTCTGTATGGCATCAATATATCTTTTTACCACTATTTATCTAAAGTCAACAAATGCCATTAAGTTTCTATTTGCTTGATTAATCATGAAAGAATAAAGTTTTCATCTAAGAAAATCAAACTAACTTTAAAAAATAAAATTAACCTTTGTGAATTTTACTTGTAGATTCTTTTTTTTTTTTTCATTTACTATCAATTTGTCTACACACAGTACATGAAATAAAAAAAATAAATTATTTAAATAGCCAAAACAGAATGTAACAGTATCAGAGTATAGCTGACTTTGTACTCTTTTTCTATCACTTCTGCTAGGATTTATGGAAGTCAGATGTTAACATTTTTATCAAGTCATTTTTAGTTAATTTTTAACAACACGAGAGAACACATGTTATCTTTGACTTGCTCTTTAAAGATATTGCTTATAGATTGTATGCTGGAAAAAGAAAAAAGAAGTAATTATAGCTCATGATCATTTTTTTTTTGATGATCTTATATAGTACCTCTAAAACAGAAAACCTGCTATTATTACCACTATTTTTCTCTTTTGTGTTACTGTTCAGATTGTAGACCCCTAATGAGATAATTATAGACTCCAGGTGCACTAGTGGAATTAGGCTTGTTGATTCTTTATTTCATACAAATGTTGGTGGTCTCCTTTAGGGTGGCTTCCAAATATTCTTTTGAGCAACAGCAGATTTAGATACTGGGAAATCAGAGATCAACTTGATTGTTTTGTGATAAACATTGCAAACTCTGTCAGTTTCACACTGGAATGATTTAGGATAATAGAAATACGTATCTTGAAAAGTTGAAATTTTATTCTAGAAAAAGTATTAGAATGACTAGATCTGGATAGAATATTCCCACATGCCTCCCACAGAGACAGCTTTTTTTTTTTTTTTTTTTTTTTTTTTTTTTTTTTTTTTTTAGCTACCCCATGTATTTTTTAAGACCTGTGTGTCTTAAACTGCAGTTAACTACTACAGTTAACTCTAGTCATAATTCTTACTGTCTTCATAGGATAAATGAAAGAGAGAATAAGGCCAAAAGTAGTTTAAGGGAAATAAACATGATAATCGTCAACTAAAACAGAGAAACAGACAAGCAGACAAACACACACAAATTGTGTTTAAGAGATCTCACTTATTAACTGACAAGCTCCAGAGAAAAGCAGAACAAACCACTCTGTATGTTTTGATTATGTCATTAGCAAAAGATTCCCTTTCTCAAGAGGCAGATGTCCAGAGAATTCATCACCCCTTGAAAAAAGAGAGCAAATGTGTAGTTTGTAATTAGGTCATAACTAATTAACTTGTAATAAGCCAGTTATTAGGTCTTTTTGCAACATATGAAGAATTTTGAAATTGAGAAGTGTTTCAGCTCTGCAGAAATTTAGAATCTGATTTCATCAACATAGGAAAGAATTGCTTTTCAAGAGGTGTATACATTCACCAGAGAAGTCAAAAGATGCAAAAGCGCACCAAAAAAGCTATTGTATCTTTAAAAAATATATACCTTAAGGATTGATAGAAAATTTGTATATATCTATATATCTTTAGTGCGCCTGTTCCATTCTTGTTTTGCATAGTTCAAATGGGCCTCAAGAGTAGCATGCTTCTTCGAGAGCCTGATCTTTCTATTCAGCTTTTATATACGAACAAGCTAACACTTGAAATTCTCATTTGGTGTAAATCAGGAGATAGTATGAAGTCAAACACACTGTAAATAGGAGTGCTTGCTAGCTGAATATGAGTTTTGAAGATCAGGGGAATAGAAGGAAATAATTACATTACATTACTACTGTCCAACTTCTCTCCTAATCGTAAGACATTTCAATAGAATTTCATGTGTATCCTTACTAGAGGCAAGAGTGACACTGTTTTGAGCATATTCTGTTTGGTCCTATTTCTGCAAATGTAAACACTGTTTTTGTTGAAGAAGAGAGATTGCAGTATGTCTGTGTAGTTGCACGTCAATAAGTAATCATAAGTTAACTACTGCTGCTTGTAGCCTTTGACTTCCATCCAAGAGGCACAAGTTTCTTTACAGTGGGAGCAGTACTTTCAAAAGTTTTTTTAAAAAGGAAAATTTTAAAAGAACATTCTTGTCATGTGGCTAATTCACAAGCGTCTTTATTGTTTATGATGTATTGATGCTACTTCTCATTTTCCAGGGCAAATTTGCATCCAACTTTACAGTTCAAAATTTTTTTCAAGTACTAAAAAATATAGGCAGTAGGTTAAAACTTGTGAAACAGACTGATTACACCAATCATTTCAATGTGAAAGGGCTCCTTAATGGCCAGAGTTGGAGATGGGGAATGATATTTTATTTAAAAAAGTAATAATAAATAAGTATTCCCATTAAAGAAACATCCAAGGGCTTAAGTAATTTCCTGGGATTAAGAAAGGGCAGTCCCTGTCCAAAGAAGCACAAGCAAGTGGGGATAGAAGAGCAGGAGAGCAATGCATGGACAAGAACATATAAGGAAGTGTTTTCTCAGCAAATTACTAAGAGCATCAGAAGAGGAAAATAAGTGAAGATCTAAATGTAAGTCACTTTAGTTAGAATATTTCTAAAAGCAGATGAGTTTATGCTGAAGATAGGTAAAAAGAGGTTGTTGCTCTTGCTTTTACATCTAGCAAAGGACAAAATCTAACATATAATGTCTTCAAATGAATTTGAAATGTAGATCCTAAGAACTCCACTCAATAGGTTCCTACTTATTATACTGAATTTTGGGAGTGCGATTAGTCCACAGAGTTCTACCAACAAGGGTTGTTTGCATGTTTTCTGCCACCACTTTACTAATCAATACTAGAAATAAAATATTGGTTAAAGGAAAAAAAAACGATGAGAAAACAAAATGGTGTTTTTGACTCCTCTGAAACTTCTCTCAAACCAAATAAAACATCCACCACACTATATCAAATGCATTCAGACTGCAAAGAACTGTAGAGTACTCAAGATGTTTGGGTGAAAACTTGCTTGTAATGAAATTTACACAACTGCTAGTGAAGCACAGTGTATGAATTCTGTAATAATTCTTCTGAAGTGGGGTAAGTCATGCATAAGCGACTGCAAAAATAAAGAACCTAGTGTTAACATGGGATACTAAAATGTGTGTTACATTCTGAAAGCAGCCAGATGTGAGAATACATATATTAGCATTTCAGTAGCACTGGGCTTTTTGTGTTCCCTAAAGACTTCCAAGGAAATGGTAGCCCAGCTATTTAAAACTTATGATGGAGAGGTAAAAGCTGAAATTAAGAGAAAAGAAAATGTCCATAAAATTGTCACAGGAAATGCCATAATGAAATGCATGGTAAAACATTATTTTTTTAAAAAGTAATCTGTGGGAAGGAGGTGGAACAAAAGAGAAAGAAAAAAACCCTAACAATTAAAAACCAAATAAACACAGAAAAGCCATAACAATTAAATGACCATCAAAACAAACAAACAAACAAAAAGACAACAGGAGAACTAGAATGTCAATTTTCTCAACATCACACAGTGTCAGCCTGTAAGAATAAAAGTGCTCTGAGAACACAGATTCAAAGTAACCATGCACAATCATGCTCCATCTCCAGTGATGCGGAATAGGAAAACCTTTTTGAAAAGACTACAATTTTTGCTCAAGCTAGAAAGTACTGGAAAAGCATTCTTTCAAATCATGCTAATTATTTTATTACTGCTTCATAAAAAGCACTGAACATGTAAAGTATGTCATGTTTATGATATTGCTGGGTTTTGCTCATCCATCCTCT
>JAOWBP010004700.1:28675835-28705711 GCA_028571105.1 Tragopan temminckii
GGTCTTGAGGGTTCTTGTAGATGAAAAACTTAACATGAGCCAGCAATGTACACTTGCACCCTGGAAGGCCAAAAGTACTGCATCAAAAGGGATGCATCCCTCTCTACTCTGTCCCCATGACACCCCATTTGGAGTACTGCATCCAGGTCTGGGGCTTCTAGGACAAGAAAGACCTGGAGCTTTTGGAGTAGGTCCTGAGCAGGTCCATAAAGATGATCAGATGCCTGGAGCCTGTATTTTATAAAGACAGGCTGAGGGAGCTGAACTTGTTCACCTTGGAGAAGAGAAAGCAGCAGGGAAGCACCATTGTAGTCTTCCCGTATTTAAGGAAATCTTACATACTGGAAGGAAATGAAATTTTTGCACATGCGAGAGGACAAGTATGAACGATTTTAAACTAAAAGAGGAGAGATTCAGGTTAGATATCAGTGAGATGAAATATTTCACTGCGAAAGTGATGAGGTGCTGGAAGAGACTGCCCAGAGAAATTGTGAATGCCCTGTCCCTGGAGGTGCAAAGGGCAAGGCTGGATGGGGCACTGGACAATCTGATTTAGTGGTTGGCAAATCTATCTGTGAGAGGAGCACTGGAAATGAAATATCTTTGAGGTTCTTTCCAATCTAAGCCATTCTATGATTTTATGATTCTATGATTCTATGATTTTAACTTTCCATCAGTGTATGTTTATGACAAAAGAGAAATAGATAAATCATATTTTACAAACAGCTGAAAAAGCATTATAAATATTGTTTCCTCAGTGAGTCATAGAGTCATAGAATCATAGAATCACAGAATCATAAAATGGCTTGGGTTGGAAGGCACCCCAAGGATCATCAAGTTTCAGCCCCCCTGACACAGGCAGGGCTATGAACCTCCAGATCTGGTACTAGACCAGGTTGCCCAGGGCTCCATCCAGCCTGGTCTTGAACATCTCCAAGCATGGGGCATTCACAACCTCTCTGAGTAGCCCGTTCCATCATCTCACCATTCTCTGTGAGGAACTTTCCCCTGACAACTAATCTAAACCTTCCCTCCTTGAGCTTAAAACCATTCCCCCTTGAGGTCCTATGAGTATCTTACCCAGGTAAAAAGTTGATTCCCCTCCTGTCTCATTTTAAGTCCTGGAAGGCTGCAGTGAGGTCTTCTTGCAGCCTTCTCTAGTCTGAACAAGCCCAGCTCCCTCAGCCAGTCTTCATAGGGGAGGTTCTCCAGCCCTCTGATCCTCTCTGTGGCTCTCCCCTGGACCCTCTCCAACAGCTCCCTGTCTTTCTTGTACTGGGGGCCCCAGACCTGGATGCAGTACTCCAGATGGGGCCTCACGAGGGCAGAGTAGAGAGGAACAGTCACCTCCCTGTCCCTGCTGGCCTCCCCTCTTCTGACTGAGCCCAGGATACCATTGGCCTTCTGAGCTGCAAGAGCACACTGCTGGCTCATGTTCGGTTTTTCATCCACCAGGACCCCAAGGTCCTTCTCCTCTACCTTATTCCAGTTTATTAAATCTGAGTGTGTATTCTGGTGTCAGAAGAGCTAAGAACAGCTTCTAGTTCTTAACATATCAGGAAAAATACATTAAAGAGAGAATTAAAAGGTATACCATTATGAAGTAAGAATGTGGCCAGTGGTTGTAACAATAGTGTCAAGATTAATCAGGAATTGTCACTTCAGCATATTCCTAAGACTCTCCCATATAGTCCCTGGATGCAACCCCTGATCCTTCCTGTGTGAACATATTCCTGTAAAAATATGTAAACATAAAAGGAGATACTTTTTAAAGCTCTGAGACACTTTCTGTACGAGGGAGAGAGATAGAGTAGATCACAGGAAAGGAAAATTGTGGATATGTGATATGTTGGTGCCTCTGAATTTTAGTCAATTCCAGTAGAGTATGTTAGAAACAGTATACAAAAAATATCTTGACATTTTAAAAATGCTCCTGGATTCAAGGTGACACCACTTTGTTCACTTTTGCCTGTAGTGAAAAAGGAAGTAAAAAGGAAGTAAAATCATAGTGTTAGCTTAGTGTTCTTTTTACTGCCTTTTACTAAGAATGAATCATATCAAGCCACAAGTATTTGCTTTTCCAGTTAACTGTAGAATAGCTTTTCTTTCCTGAATTTTGATATTTCCAATGGTTTTTAAAAACACACTAATCATCAAAGACAAATATAAAAATGTCAGATTGGTAGAGAGCCTTAGACTGAAATACTGTTACGTCAAACAGTTCTATACTTTTTTTTGCAGTTTTATAGAAGTTTTTTGAAGTGAAAGTTGCAATATCAACTAAAAAAATAGTGAAGTATGAATTATGTGTGACAGCCTTCATAGAATAATTAATTCTTCATAGTAGGAATCCCACAAGTGCCACCACTTATTACGATTGTCACAGTTCACAGAGCTTATAGTTGGAAGGAGCTTCTGAGTCACTTGGTTTAAAACTAAATTTATGTCATAGAGTCAAAGAATTTTTTGCATTGGAAGTGATTTTAATGATCACCTAGTTCAAATTCTTCTGGCATGGACATAGACACCTTACACTAGTGCAGGTTACTCAAAGCCCCAACCAACCCAGCCTTGAACACTTCTAGGAAAGTACATCCACAACTTCTCTGTGCCATATGTTTCAGGACTGCTCTGGACAACAACTGCACTGGACAGCCTTTTCCATTTCCTTGTGTAATATTTACCATCTCTCAAGGAACCTCCTCTGTAGATTTAGAGACTTGCTTCACATTAATTCACTGATTTACAATTACTTTCTTCTGCTGATTTACAGTTTTTGCATGATTCCAGATTTAAATATCAGATTCCGTATTAATCTTATTATTAATATTTTTTTTTTACTAAAAAAATCAACTACAGAAAAAAATCAACCACATTTATGATGAAAAAAATGAATAAATGATCACTGTTCTTCCAGAATGAGAAATTTTATGTCCAACTTACCATTATCAGATAGTTGTGTAATAAATGGAGTTATTAAGTCATTTAAGACAGCAGCTTCTTTAAATTTGGTTTGTTGTCTTTCACTTATGTTGGCAGTATTTGTGAACATAATGTTAGCTGGCAAGAAATTTGAGTTTCATTAAATTCTTAGACAATTGGCATAAGATAAAAGTATTCAGTCTTGTCTAGCAAATGGGAATTCACAGTAAGAGTTACTTCCACCATGGAGAATTGATGCTCAGAAGAGCCCTAGGAACTTTGATTGGAAAGGCTCTTTTTTGACTGTAGACTAGAAAGAGCCTGGATGTCTGACAATCCCTCAGGCTTTTCCAGACTTAAAATCCATTGTGCCAAGATCTTTTTTAGGCAAACAGCTGTTGAACTGACCATCATATTTCCTCAGTGGTTAACTTTGATATCATCTCTTCCTATTTCTTGTGTAATCTTTTTCTAGTTACATTTCATGGATTGTACCATGCTAACCTTTCTTCCTCTCAACATCTTTTTTAGTTTGTTAGTCTTCAATGGAAAATACTTTGATCTGAGTAGTCTAGTGTATTAATGCTATGTAGGAAATTAATGTTTCACTCTAGTTACAAAGTTAAGATTGCCTGAATTCCTTTTGTTGCAATTTTTAATTGTCCCACAGACTGCCAAGAAAGGTTCCATACTTGTGAAGTCTATTCCCTCTGATGTGTTGTTAGGTTTGTCTTGTATCAACTCTGGGTAGCAGGATTTACTTAGTTAAGATTTTTACTATCTTAACAACTTCCATATAGAAAGATTGATTTTTTTTCTTGCTGTTCTGTTTTTCTCTTTTAACTTTTTTTTTCCATATTTCTTTTCTTTGTAGCAGAATTTCATTTCCTCATCTTGCAACTGGTCTTTGTTCAGTGTAGTACCACACTGGCACATGGGCACTGGGCAATATATTTCTGAAATCTCTGCAATTTTCCTCATTTCATGGGTCATGTTTTCTACACAGAAAATACAAGAACTTATCATTTACTCAAGATATTCAAAATGTTATCCATCAAAGTAAAATTCTACCTTGGAAAATGACAGCATGGACTTGATGAGTATTTATTTAATGGATAGCTTTGATGGACAAATCTTTGCTCAGATTGGCATTTTTTCCCCCTAATTTTCTGTTTCAATTACTCAGTACTGGTCTTCCCTTAAAAGACCAAACTGCAGGAAGGTTGACATCGTGAAGGTGGTTTAGCAGCCACTTTTCTATTGAGAAAAATGGCACTTGGTTTTAGATGCCAAATTTCACTGTAGTTGAATATGCTTAATAGACATAAACATTAGTACAATCCTGTGACCTTCTGAGAGAAAATTGAGTCCTTTCCCAGAGCATAGGTCTGCTTCTATTTCTCAGCAAATTTCTTCATTTTGATAAATAGCTGGTCTGGTTTCATTGATATTCAGAAAAATTCAGTCTAAGGCAGATAGTCAGTGTAGACAATTTCAACCTGAATAGGTGAAATGAGATATAGAAAACATTGGACAGAATCACAAAATTGCAGAATGGCTTGGGTTGGAAGGGACCCCAAGGATCACCAGGCTCCAAACCTGCCACCACAGGCAGGGCCACCAACCTCTACATTTAATACTAGACCAGGCTTCTCTGGGCCCCATCCAGCCTGACCTTGAACACCTCCAGGGATGGGGCATCCACAACCTCTCTGGGCAGCCTGTTCCAACACCTCACCACTCTCTCTGTAAAGAACTTCCCTCTGACATCTAACCTAAACACCCAGTTCTGCAGTTCTGCAGAGGCTGCAGAAGGATGCTTGTTTGATTCATAAATTAATGGATACCCGAAGATATCACATTATGACCTCTGTAAACAAAAATTAGTTCACTGGTCAGTGTTGGCTGTGCTCTGGTACCTGTACTGTCAATATAAACATTTGCTCTGCCAGAATCTTCCTTAAGAGCCATCAATAACTCAATGGCATAATAATCCCAAAAGTAAAATATTTTAAAAGTTATTTTGAATTAGGTTATATCCCTTTAGAAATGCTGCTGCAAGAAATTATATGGAAAAATAGAACACCAGCACAAGGTAAAACAAACTATTCTAGATCAGTTCTCAAGATTTCTGTCATAAAAAGAGTTGATTCAATTAAGGTACAATATTAAATGAAGTGAAAAACAGATGAGTTAATATACTGAGACTGCTTTAGGAAGATGTGCGCTGCATAAGTACAAACTTTCAAGGATCGAGGTTAGATTATTTTTCTGCCAAGATAATGCTGGTGATCAAAGTTGACATTGACAGCTATGGGAAAGAGATAACATAGTTAGACATCTTACAGCAAAAGATGTGAGCAAAAGGCTCCACTGTTTCCCCTGCCTGCCAGTTTCTGCTGAAGGGCATTTAAAGGCTTTTCCCCTGTTGCTACACTTGCTGGTGGAAACGAATTCCAAACACGGACTCTGTGGTCTTTCTTTCCCTCCCCAGAAAAGTAAAGGAATGCTTCACTTAGTCTTCTCATTCATTGTACATTTATTTGAAAATCCGCCAAAGTATGAATCTACTATCAGATCTAAATCTCTGGGGATTTATTTGATTAGAGTGGTCATATACTGAATTTGAAAGTGGGAAATTGGAAGGTGGGAAATGGAAAAAATCAGGCACATAAATACAGATTAGCCTCCCTACAACACCTTTTTGCAGTATCAGAGTAGAAACTGATAAAAGGATTTTGACAAACAGACACAACTTAGGCTGTCACTCAATTTCATCAGAAGAAAGCTATATGACAGATTATACATGTTGTATATATATCTTTCATATATATCTCTATTTCAGAAGTTTTACAAATGTTACCAGGGCTATATGTTCTGTCTAAAACAAAACAAAATTTGGACTACTGAAGGCAGCTTTTATTGCATTTGTTTAGGTGAAGTAGAGGGAAATGTTCAATTTATTCTTCTACAGAAAACATTATAAATCACATATTCAAGACTTTAATTTGAGGACAGTTTTGTATGCAAGCTTTACTGAAGATATAACTATGAAAAATGGAGAGCAAAAATATGCATGTCTCTGTGTGTCTGTATGTATCTGCAAAAGTGTACATGTTGTTCACATGTATACGTGTTGGGCTTTATTTATAACAGACATGTAGGAGTCAGAAGTCATAACTAAAGTATTACAGGAAAAGCTCCTTAAAATGTGGTAGAAATGAAGGCTAAGCTGTACTCAGGAAAGATGTAAAGAATCAGCAATGAGATAGGAAGAAAAAGCTCATTCTTACTCTGATTTGGAGCAGAGTTTCAGGCCAAGTCTCTGCTTAGTCAGGCAAGTTCCATCTTCCCTAAATTTCTGAGTAACCTCAAAGAGGAATCCTTTAACGTCTGCTATCAAATACTCCTTTGAAGACCCTGAACAAGAGAAAGAGTGCTACAGGTCTTTAACTTAATTGTAGGTCACATAGGAGTGGAAATCATTGTAGATATTAATCAAAATTATAGTATTTTACGCAGACCAATGCTACTCTGAGAGTGCATACTAGAAGTACCCACCTCAAAATATTCTAGATTGTATTGGACTGGACACAATTTGGAATGAAAACATTAATCAAGAATCAGAACATGCCCAATACCAATACCATGTGTGTTTCATGCACAATCTTGAAGCCCAAGGAGCAAATAAACTGAGAATATATTTTTGGAGAGCAAACCAACAAAGGTGATGGTTTTTCTACTTTATTGTTTTTTTGTTTGTTTGTTTTCAGATGTCAAACAAACAAGCAAAAATGAGATGGCTCCTTATTCTAGAGGAAAACAAACAAACAAATAAATAACACACTAATTTTCAAACATACTGAATACAACTATGATCCCACATCTGCTCATAGTTCTATTTAGGCTTGTGAAGAAAATCAGAGTTGTAACACGAGGCCTTCAGATGAATCTGATACAGAAATAATCCAGTGAATAACATCTTAAGTAGGATTTAACTATGTAAAACAACTGGGAACATTATAAGTAAAATTAGCAGTTATAGATACCTGTGAAGAATGTAGAATAATACTTGCCATTGGCACCTAAGCAAGTACTCCTCAACATTTACATGTTTATGTATAAAATTTTCTCTTGGTTCGCACGTAGATCTCAGGTATTGTATACATGCATAGTTTTCCAGCAGATACACAGGTGGAGAGCCTAGAAAAACAGCTTGATGCCATCACTGCTTTCTTACTGGGGCAGTAGTTGTGTCTCAGTGCAGAAACTCCTGTATTGCAGTGCAATTCCTGTTTTCTTATGGATTTCGCTGTATCGTTGGAGTTGTGAGGCTGGAAGGGCGTCTAAAGGCCAGGCAAAACAGCACCCAATCTAAAGTGCTTGCATGGGGAACATAAAAAAGTTCCTTCCAAAAGTGTTCACCTCCTGGTGAGCTGGGTGTTTGCAATCGTGAGAAAGGGAACGCAATGTGCTCCACTGTGGTTAGGTTTACTCTGACCTACCAGAGTCTTTGTGATAAATCATATGTAACATATAATATGGTTGCAGAAACTCTGCAAACTTTAACTCAGGGAAAACCCTTTAATTTAAAACACTAATCCTCTCTGTTTTTTTTGTCTTCATAGTATACTTTCTCAAAATTACATTCATAAAAGCTTTTCTCAGATCGATAGCAGAGGTACCAAGATTCCCGCAGAAGTACTGAAAAAAAAAGTAAACCACAGACGAAGGGCTATAAGTAGTCCTACAAAAAACTTCTGTCCTTGTGACATGGAAAATCTTGTAGACTGGAAAGATGAGGCATAAATGGATGTTCTATATCCCAGACAAACAAACAAACAAAAACCAACCAAACAAAAAAACCCACAGAGGGTTTTTTAAATTTATTTTTTTATTATTTATTTTTTATTATTTTATTATTTATTTTTTTTATTTCCCAGGCACCATTTTTAGTTTCATAATTTATCAGGTTGCAGATGGGCAGATGTCCTTCAGTTTCTTATGTGTGAGTCAAGATAGCTGACTTCATGGTTAACTTCCCAACATTCCACGCCTATTCTTCCAAGTCTGACTGGTGTTTTTGCCATTTTTGTGGGCAACCTACCAGTTGCTCTTAGGCAGAACAAACCTTTAAAATTCTGCCCTGCCCAACAATTTTTTTTTTTAAAGAAAGTTAATAATGATTCTATCCAGTTTGTAAGGACAAGGGAAGTCTCATATCTGATGTGTCTCATCCTCGTTCTGTTTTTGGTTCCTATTTTCACATTTCTTCCCTTGTGATTCCTGAGTTCCCAGTCATCTGTATTGTCAAATTACATTTTTAGCTTTGCCTTTTGTTTCCTTTGGGTAGTACAACATTTTCTGACTTCAGTCTGGTCTTGACCGCAGGTTATAACTGCAAACATCTTGACAAAGATCTCCAGTCACTGAAAGTATGCTTATCAAGGAGACTACAGAGCAATTGGAAGCTTTTGAATAGATTCATTTCAGAGTCCTGTGAAGACATGAGAACATAACAAAGTACGTCCTCAGGTCGTGATGTCAGTACGCATCTGAAAGTTAACCACAGACCTTTAATTTATGAATTTGTTCAAGAAATTTGATCTATTTTAGTCTAACCCATTACATTTTTATTTAACTATTACTGTCTGTTAAAGAGTGGACAATGACAAAGAGACATATTTAATATAACTTATATAAAAAGTAAAGATAGCAAGTGAATTATGTCTTCAGAGTGCTTGCTTTATGGAGGTGAAGTTCAATGTCAGTATGCACTGTTGGCTGTAAACAACATCTTCAGGATGTTGTTCAGGAAAGTTCGGGAACTTTCCAAATTAGGAGAATGAAGTGTTTTTTGTTTTGTTTTCTTTTGCTTTTAATTTAAGTTTGCAGAACATTTAGATTTGCAATTCAAATCTTTCAGACAGCTCTAATTGTATTTTTGGTTGTTTTGTTCCCAAGGCCTTTTTTATTTTTATTATGTAAATGAAAAACTAAGGATTTAAGATAATAATAATAAAAAAAGTAAAATCTAGTTTGTAAGACTATGAAATTGAACTATTATATAAAGTTTGTAATTTTTTTTTATTATTAAATGAATTTTAAGTATTTTAGATTAGAAATAATAAAAAAAGCCCTCTGCCAAAATAATAATAATAATAATAATAATAAAAAATCTTAATTGGTTGGTCTTAGTTTCCCAGAGAAAACTGTATTTGTCCTTGTTCTTTGTTCATTTGTTTTTCATGTGTTTCTCATCATCCTTGTATACAAACATTCATTAAAATGATTCTTAGTTCTTATATTCTCTGTGAGTTTTTTGTAGAACTTTCATGTGGACCATTACTTCATTAAATTATGAGTTTCTAGAAGTTTAATTATCATTTGCTTAGCTCATCTGTGTTGTAAAGAAGATTCTTAAACATTTTCATTCATCTGTATTATAAGACTTCTATTTCTTGAGTATCCAATCTAATAGTATCATTTTAAATTTAATATCATTTTTTCATATATGATAATTTTTCAAAACAACTTTTTAATTACGTGTACAAAAAAGAGGAAAAAAAAGTCTACTTTTCTTTAGTACCAGATCTTAGCTTTTAATCTCAAAACTCGTTCATTAGCAGTTACTAATTTATATACCTAATTACAAAAATATGCTCCCAGAACTGTAAGTCTTGTGTGTTGAAATTTTGTGTCTCGTCTGTATATTTATACATCATGTTCATCCCCTTTATATTTTCAGAACCTCTGCCTGCAATATTAAGTCATAAATTAAAAATGTCCTTTTCTGTTGCAGGGTCAAATACATCAGCTCTAAAGCTGTGCTGCCAGAAGTTGGACTCCTCAACTTGTATGTGTCCAATCTGCACATACAACACTAAGTTTGTACATATGTGAAGCGAGAAAACTGCCGATCTGCTGTGACATTGACATAAAACTTCTGTGTTAATTGTGGAAGATATTTTGAAATTTTATTACCATAGTGCTGCGTGCAAACAGGACTGTCATGCTGCTAAATGATTTATTACAGTTTCAACGGTAGCATATGCTGCAAGTGACTTTTGCACGGATGGGAGGCGGTCTGCTATGATACGCAGTCTAGGAAGAGCTGTTTTTGGCGCAGAAAAGGTTGGCCGCTAGGTGACACTACTACACCACATTTGGGTGTGTTGAGCATTATTTATCCAGCAGGTAAAAAATGGATCTGAGGAGCTATCCTTACAGCTGGTAACGTTTACTATAGTTATTTATAAACATGAAAGTTATTACTTTATTCATTTTTTTTTCTTTTTTGTAATTATAAACATGTAATCCATATAGGGAATATTAGGTTGAAGAAATATGCTAAAAACCACTTTAGTGTTTGTTTATTATAAGTTTTTACCCCTGATTGCTTACCTGATACCATTAAGATAAATGAGCAGATGAAAAAAGTAAATTTACAGCTTGTTATGAGCTCTGATTCTCAGTTATTTGCTTGAAGCATTGACAGGGTATAGATGCATGACAGAAAGGCTAAAATTTATATCAGCTTAGAAAGATTTTTTTGAGTAATATAAATCACCTTTGTTTTTCTTACTGTTATCAATATTGTTGATAAAAATTTCAAGATAGTATGTAATTCTTACAATTTATTCAAAATTATTTTCATAAAATTATCTTACTAACAAATATAAAAAATAAATATGAAAGTATATTCTCTATAAAACATACCTTAGGTAATGCATTATTATATATATATGTGTATATGTGTTTATATATGTGGGTGTGTAATATATATGTGTGTATATATTATGATTATATGCATATATGATTATATATATGCATACATATGTAACATACACACACATACATGTTCCAAGGTTGTGTGTGAGTATGTAAATATATGTAAAAAGAAATGTTTAAGATATATAAACACACACATTTCCACATTTATATGCAGTCTTGGGGCATGTGCAACCATGTGATATGTGTGCATCTTACTTAAATAGTATACGGACAGAGATGCTTTGAAAGTACTGTCTCCTATTTTATTATGCTGGCCCATGACATCAGCGGTGGATGTTGTTGGTATGGCAGTAGAGGTTGAAGCTTCCTGCCAATATTCCGTTACAGACGGCACCAGAGGGGCAGTCTGTCAAAATGGTGTCTGACGTGGAAGTGCATGTGAAGAAAACATGTGGAACTGAATTCCTCCATATGGAGAAATGGCACCCACTGGCATTCACTGATACTTGTTGAACGTTTCTGGAGACCAAACATTCCAGTGAGACACAGTGAGGCAGTGGGGTGGTGCATTTCTGCAGTGGCTACAGCAACAGGACAGACAAATGCAAACTAAGTTTAAGACAGCCATTCTTAAGTACAGCGTGCACACTTTTGTTCATTGCTGGTGAAAATCCATAGCTAGTGATGGTTACTACATTGATAAGTAGTGTCTTGTTGCTGAGAATTTGCCCTATCTAACATTGCTATTGAGTTCTTTGCATCTGTTACAGTTTCCACAGTAATAAATAGGATGCATTACTTTCAGAGTGAACTACGTAGAATACAAGTGTGTTTTAAACTATTTTTCTTATATTTGTAAGTGCGGTTGGAAAATGAATGAATCAGATGCTGTCAGAAGAAATAAAAATTGAGCTCAAGTTCATGTGAAAGGACTCTCAGAATTACTGCAATTATAAATGATAAAATAACCTTGACAGTGGTTCAGTCCAATTTGCACCACAGCAGTTATTATTGTTAGTGGGATTTTTTTTTTTTTTTTCCTTTATTTTAACCTTTTTGATTTCCTCATTGGGTTTTTCCCAGAAGAATTTGAGGCTAACAATTTTTGATGGATGATAGTAACTTCCTTTTCCAACAGCCACATTCTTTATTTAGGAACAACACGCTTTGTTTAAGGAGGCTGAAGTGCGAATGAAGAAGTGATATTCCCATGCAATGCTAAGCCTGCAACTCTAAACTGTAATACTGAGCAGTCGTAAGTACAGTGTAGACAGAAATCCTATTTTGTTTTTAAACTGGAAGTTTTGCATCCATTAGCTACAAGGTTCATAATTAGTGTTTGGGCCAAACAAAGAGTCAATATGATGTCATGTCTAGACTACATGTAAATTAATATGAAAGCAATTGAGTTACAAATTCTATACTAATACAAATTAATCTGAATTAAGTTTAATCCACAGTTATTAACTGATTAAATGTGGCTGTTGGTAGCTACAGGGTGCTGACTTCCATCTGTGATTATTAGGGGCACAACTTAATCACTTATTCTGCACTAAGAAATATTTAAAGCAAATGTCACATACACTGACTCTTCATGCTTGTTCACTAAATGGAACATCTAAGAATGGAAATCATAAATCTACATTTTAAAAATATGTAGAAAATCTGTCTTGATTTTCATAATTAATTTCTAGCTAGAGATATACTTTTTGTTCTGTTGACTCAGACTGGCTTTCCATTTTCTCCTTTGAGAAGTACATATACCTTTAGGTGAAATTATAGGCTATTGTGGAAAATAATATAGTTTTCTGGTATTTCCACTATTATTATTTAAAGTACGTGAAACCTGTTGCCAGAAATAAGTCAGTATGTGACTGAAACAATCTCATGCCGCCAAAGCTGCTTACATTTCAAGCTGGATATTCACTAATGTAAACAACACATTGACAGACATGTCCATTAAAATTACAAAAATGTTGATGGGAGCTGACTGAGCAAGGGCCAGAGTATTGATTTATGTTATAATTTGACAGAAAAAAAACCTATATATTTCCCTTCTGTGCCATGCATATTTTCTTCTTCTTTTTTTTTTTTTTCATATTTTTTTTAAATTTTCAATCTAGTAATAGGGGAAATAAATGTTTTAAAAAAAAATTATAATAGAAACTACCTCACCACAGAATTCTGAAATGTCTGTAGTTTAAAAAGAAAGCAAAACTGCAAACAATTACCAGCTAATATTTTCCGCGAGAATCTTTTTGGTTTGTTTTGTGGGTTTTGTTTTCTGTTTTTACTTAACAACAACTAGAAAGGTTAGGGGAAGTATTTTATTTCTTCTTTCTTTGTGCCTGAACAAGTAGCTTGTTCATCAGAAAATTATCTCAAAGCTTTGGAATCTACTATGAATCTATCATATAGTGTATATATAGCTGATAATTACAATCTATGTAATATCAAAACCAGGGTCATTTGCTTCTATAGACTCTTTTATAGGCATTCTACTCATCGCCATAATAACTGAAGCTGTCATGACAGTGGTCTGTGCCTAGCATGAAGCCCTAAACAATTCTGACAAGCTGCAGCTCATTAAGGGACAGTCATTTTGTTGAAATGTCTATCAGCTCTCAGGGATGTACCAAGATGAATAGACCCAAAACAATAGCTCCATTTGTTAGAGCAGTAGCTTCTCTAATACATGATGAGACAATCAAGCCAAGCCGCCTTCAGCACAAAGACATAATTAATCAAATGGACAAATGGTTCAAAAATTGCTGTAGTATGTTCTGTAGTGGACAGGGGTTTCCATGGAAACATTGGCGTTTGCATCACAGTTAATGACCATTCCGTACAATCAAGTTACCAAAAAAAAAAAAAAAAAAAAAAAAAACCCAGGGAAAAAAAATTGTAAATAAAAAAATAAATGAGGAGCAAGTGACAGGTATAAAGAAGAGTTTGAGGGTGTAAATCTGTCATGACAGACAAATTAATGATTGAATTTTCATACAGTTGTACAATGCAAGGCTTAAACAGACCATCATGGTCATCCTGTTTGGCCTCCTGCATAACACGGGCCAGGGAACTTCCAGTGTGCTCCACATCAAGCCTATAACTTCATCTGGATATAAAACATATAATTTAGAAAGACAGGTGGCTCTGAGTTAAGTTTTGCTACTTAGAAGAGTCTATCAGGTTCCTGCCTAAATTATCACTACACTTAATTATGCTAACCATGAAGAATTTGCACCTCATTGTATGTTTTTTACCCATTTGTATAACTTTACCTTCTAGGCCTTCTTAGGCCTCACTGTGAGATTCTTCCATACAAATTCTCTTTCTGCACATGTTTCTGTTACGATCAGTTTAAATAAATTAAAAAACTTCATCTTGTACAAGATATAAATTCTGAGCCTTTGTAACATTTTTATATATATACACCTTATTCTGGAATATTTCCTAATTTGGAGCAATTATTTGAGGAGCTCATTCTTTTCATCTGACTAGTGATTTATACTCAGAGATAATATTGCTTTCTAAATAATCCTCAACTTTGGTTAGTGAAATAGAGAGCTGAGCACATAAGTTTTCTCTTCATCTCTTTTCATTGTTTCCCCTTGCATTCAATAAAGGATCAAGATTATTCTTAGTCCTTCTTTCCTTGTTTATATACATATATGTATATAAAACAAGTGTTTTTTATTGTCTTTTACTGAAGTTGTAACTGGGCTTTGGTCCTCCCAGTTTTCTCCCTTTACAACCTCACAGCATCTCTGTACTCTTCTTAGGTGTAACCTTCCAAAGGTCCTTACCTCTCCTTTTCTTCCTGAATTCCAGAAGGAGCTCTCTGTTCAGTCAGTTTCTGTTCAGCAGCCCCCTCTCCGTCTCTGCCCAATTTCCCTGTTCACTTTCTGATACACAGATGTTCATCTTTTGGGCAAGATTTCATTCTTGAAGTATGAAATGTTCAATCTTCCTGATCTATTTACTCTTTAGAAGTGTTTCCTGGGCGAGTCTGTCATCCATGTCCCTAAATGTGTCCTCTGAAAATTCAAACCAGCAGTTCTGTTTGTTGCTCTCCTAGCTTCCACAAGGATCAAGAATTCTATTTTTTTTGTGGTCACTCTGACCAAGACAGCCTCCAGCTACCACATCATCCATGAAACCTTCCCAGTTAACAACAAATGAAGTGGAGCACCTTACTTAGTCATTTCCTATGCCACCTCTATCAGGAAATTATCTCCACACATTGCAGAAATCTATTAGACTGTTTCTTCAGTCACTCTTCTAGATGCCAATAGAGTAATTCATTTTCTTCTTCATTATGATTGGGTGCTCTAAGATAGCCTAGACATAATATATAATTTGTTGACATTTTCCCGAACTGTTACCCAGAGACTCTTGGCTTTTCCATCTCTATAACTAAGCTCAACACAGTCAAGACTGTTCCTAATCCAGAGGGTTATTCCTCCTGTGCTTATCACAGAATTGTAGAATCATAGAAACACTTGAGTTACAAAAAGCCTTTAAAGGTCATCTAGTCTAACTCCCATGCAGTGAACCAGGATGCCTACAGCTCCATCAGGCTTCTCAGAGCTTCACCCAGCCTGACCTTGACTGTCTCCACGGACAGGGCATCCACCAGCTTTCTGGGCAACCTGTTTCAGTATTTCATCAAGCTTATTGTAAAAAAATTATTCATTGTATCCAATCTAAATCACCCCTCTTTTGGTTTGAAAACATTTCCTCTTGTCCTATCATAACAGACTCTGCTAAGAGTCTGGGCCCTTCTTTCTTATAGCCCTCTTTAAGACATTTAAAGATTTCTACGAGGTCTCAACAGAGCCTGCCCTTCTCCAGGCTGAACAGCCCAAGCTCTCTCATCCTGTCCTTCTCAGAGAGGCATTTCATGTCTTGGATAATTTTTGTGGCTCTCCTCTGGATGCACTCTAACATGTCCACATCTCTCCTGTACTGAGGACTCCATGTCTGGATGCAGTACTCCTGGTGCGGCTTCATCAGCACAGAGCAGAGGGGCAGGATCACCTTCCTCACCTTGCTGGCTATGCTTCTTTTGCTGTGGGCCAGGGTATAGTTGGCTTTCAGGAATGCAAGAGCACATTAGTGACTCTTGTTCAGCTTCCCATCTGCCAGTACACCCATGTCCACCAGCTTGTGAGGGCAAGGGGGGAGGTTGCTTCAATCTGGGTGCAAGACCTAGTACCTGATTTTGCTAAACTTCATGAGGTTACCTGGGCCCATTGCTCAAACCTGTCTGTCTCTCTAGATGGTGTCCTATTCCTCAGGCATGCCAACCACACCATAGAGCTTGGTGTCACCTGCATACTTATTGACGTGTCCTGCTTTTATCAGTATTCCACATCATGTCATCATGCGACAAGCTGTTTAGTGCTGGAACACAGTGCCAGGAAGCTGCACTTCCTAGGTCTTAACTATTGGCAGTCTCAGCTGTTCTCAGACATGAGGGGAAGATACACTGAGAAGAGACAGACTGAAGTTCCCAGAAGTCTCCAGTGTTTCCATTGTGATTTCTGATTCTGAGTGATGAGGGAGAACTCTCTGGGCACCGTAGTTAGCAGCACAGTCAGCAAATTTTTTTTTTTTCCATTTGTTTGAGTTACTACTTGTGGCTCCTTTTTTTTTTTTTTTTTTTTTTTTTTTTTTTTTTTTTTTTTTTAATGTAATTATCTTACTTTTTTTTTCTTGAAACTGAGGGACTATGGAATGCATCTCATCAGGACCCATAGACTTACAGATGTTTAGAATCATAAATTGGTCATGGACCTGAGCTTTTCTCACAGTGCAATGCTCCCTCAGTTCTCACATTCCAAACCATCCACTTGAGATCTGTGTGAAGAGCAGACACTAGTGAAGACTGAGACAAAAAGTTACTGAAATCTCAGTGTCCTCCTTGTCTCTTGTTACAAGACTGCTTGCACTACTGACTTGGTGGGGTGTGTCCTCCTGGACTTTTCCAGCCGATGTACCTATAGAAGGCTTTCTTATCCTTCTTTGTGCCTCTTGTGAAGTCCAGTTCCAGCTGGGCCTTGGCCTTCCTGACCCCATCCCTACACAATGAAATGCATCCTTGTACTCCTCCCAGGTTACATGTCCCTGCTTTCACTGCCTGTGTGTTTTCTTCATGCTCTCCAGTTTGACCAGTAGGTCTCATTTCAGCCATGCCAATCTCTTGCCTTCCTTCTCCAACTTCCTACACCTAGGGATGGCAAGCTCTTGTGACCTAAGGAAAGCTTCTTTAAAGATGTGCCAGCTTTGTTCCACAACCTTGTCCTTGAGGACAGATTCCCAGGGGATTTTGTAGACTAAATTGTCTAGAAGAAGAGCTGGAATTTGGCTTCTCTAAAATTAAGCTTCCTGATTTTACTATCTCTCTAGTATGCCTGAAGAGTTTGAACTTCAGCCCAAGCGGCCTCCAATTCTGATGTACCCAATCAGTTCACTAGCGTTGATGAGAAACAGATCCAGTATTGCTTAGACAGCCTTCTGGGGTTGTCTATTACAGGTCTCAGGAAATTATCCTTGATAAAACCCAAGTTTGTCCTGGATTGCCTATGGCTCACTGGTCTAGTTTTCCAACAGATGTCAAAGCAGTGAAGTCCCCCAGCAGGATGACAGCCTGATCATGATGCCTCCTGTAGCTGAAGGAAGACATCATCAACAGGCTCCGCTTGATCAGGCAGTCTTCAGTAGACCCCATCCACAAATCTCCCTTCATTGCCTCAGTCCCTAACTCTCACCAACAGGCTTTTGACTTGCTTGTGGCCATTTTTAAGTGACAGCTCTTTACACTCCGTTTCTTCACTGATATAGAAGGCCAAGTCTCCTTCTCTCCTTTCTCATCCATCTGTTCTGAACACCTTTTATGTGTCAATAGCCACATTCCAGCCATGGAAGTCATCCCACCAGGTTTTGGTGATGGCAGCTACATTGCAGTTTCCCAGAAATACAGTGGCTTCCAACTCCTCCTGTTTGTTTCCCAAGCTGTATGTGCTGATGTAAAGGCACTTCAGCTCTGTGGCTGGTCTTGTCACCTTCTTGGAGGACAACTCCTTAATTCCTCTGAAGTATTTAACTTTAGTCTCCCCATTGCCTTCACTATCGTAAGATGCAGCAGGATGAGCATTTCCCTGGATATCACTCTTGAAGAGACTATAGATATTGATTTCCGTACTCCAGTTGTGCAACATATCCCATCAAATCTCAGTGAGGACTACAATATCATAGCCTTTAGAAGGAGCTAAGAATTCTGTTTCCTCTTGCTTATGTCCATGCTATGTCCATTTGTGTAGAGGCACTTAAGTTGCCCCCTAAAGAAACAGATTTACTGACCGGCATGATGCTCTTCAGGTGTTCTCCCACTGAACTTTGCTGCTTATCTTATCTCAGCCAGCCACTTCTGACACTAGTTTTAACTGGCAGCTTTAATTTGAAGCTTTCAGTGCAGTCTTGACAAGCCTGTAACTAAAGATGCTCTTTTCCTCTTCTGATAGTTGGATTCCATATGAACCCACTAGATCGGATTTTTCAAAAAAAGCTTAATGGTCTATTGTTAACAGATTATGGGCCACTTTGGCCCAGTTCTGTGGCTAACAGGATGAACCCACCACCTGGGAGAGGGAAAGGGAAAAAAGGCGGAAAGGGCAGGGAGATGGGCCTGAAACAAAACAGTGGCAATGATCAGAGGAGGAAATCTGATTAACTAAATAAGATATCAGAATACAGGACAACAAAATTTATTACTATATAGTACAATATAATTGGAATTGAAGTTAATAAGTCAAAAAAATAGAGAGAGAGTGTCAGAAAACCAAAGGCCTTACTCTAATGCTGAGGGTGAGATGATCCAAGGAGCAGACATGCTGCCGAGCAGAAAGGGAAAAGAGAGGACCATCTTGTGATGGCCCTCTTTTATCTTTCTCTCTGGGTGGAAAATGCAAGAACAACCCAAAGTCCTCTGGGGACTAGTGTGTAGTTCTTCTCTTCTGAGAACCGGGTACGTGGAACTATTGACAATCCATGGACCTAGAGCATTAACTCTTTTACCCCCAGTGCACTACATAATGTTATGATGTGGAAAATTGATAACAAAAAATCATAAAAAGTGACATCTATGTAGACAAATTCTTGTCCAGGTCTCCAGGACCATAGCCATTCATTCATTTGTCATATTTAAGAGGTCCTTTCAATATACTTTCCTTTGATCAGAAGGGTCAAAGAAAACACTGCTGGTGCTCAAGAGCATCTTCCGGCTGCTTGCAGGGCTCTGTGGTCCTTATTGATATACCTCAGGCTGCTCCTGGTTTTATCGTTGATTCCCACATGAAAAAAAAAACAGAAGCAGATGATAAGTGATTTGTCTTAGCCTTGGTAGTCTTTCAGTGGCATCTGTAATTTGAGACTCTGCCACTTGACCCTACATCAGGAGAAAGCTCTATGCATGTCCTGCCATCTGAGGTCTGCATTTCTGCCTTTACCTTCTGGAGCACCGTCTGGACGAGGTACTGGACAGCACTGAGGTAGATAGTATAGACTCTCCAGCTGAAGTGGCAGTCTTTACTCTCATTTTTATGCCTTGAGGATCAGACAGGATCAGAGCCTTTGACTAGTGCATATAATCACTGAAAGGTCCCTCATGGAAAGTGAGACTCTCACCTTCATCCATTACCCTTCTGACTGAATTTCTCCTCATTCCAGAACCTAATTCAAAATTACTTTCCTGATTGAAAGCAGTGAATTTACTGCACACTTCTTTAATTTCATTATTCTTTCACTTTCTCTCTCTTTTCTTCATCTTGCTAATTATTTTCCCTGAGCCTCTGCACAGCTGTTTGTCACATTGTGCCATACCTTTCATATTTTTTCTTTTTCCTTTTTCCTTATTTATTTGTTTTCTGATATCAATTTTCTAGTCACTTACTTATTTCAGAGAAAGATGGCAGTCAAAACTATTAATAACCTATTTACTTAGACTCTCTTACAAAGAAGAGCATTGCATGACTCAATGACATACTCATCACCTTACTCCCGTGTCTAGAAACTAATTCTTCTAATAAAACTGATCTTGAAAAATAAAACAGAAAGGTGGCAATGAAATAGGGAAGGAGTTGGAGGCAGACAGAGAAAAAGAATTATTTAAAACGTACTCCTTGTTTTAACATATAAATGAAATGAAATGACTTTAACTGCTCATAATTACTTTTTCAGTATGTTGTTTTTATGTTAATGCATCAGAATGACATATTACTGCACATTCTAGCACATTACTGTTGCTACTTTTCTCTCATTGTTTCATTCTCATTGCTCTTAGTTCAAAACTAGTAACCTTCAAAGGTGCATTTTTTTCATAATATTTACTAAAACATTTTCAGGAAGATACATCCTAAAATTTTATTTATTGCATAATGTGCTTAACTTTCTCTGATCAAAGCACACTGGGAGTAAAATCATTATATTTTTTATTTTTCACAGTGTCTACCTGTATATGTGAACTAACGACTATATCCAGTGACTCTGAATTTCCACAAAATAATAATGTAAGACGTTAGAGAAATATCTAATGAAAACCTGGATGTAAGAAAAATATCTAATGAAAACCAGTATATGTAAAGTAGAGAACACAGTGTGTGAACTTTGGAATATTTCTCCAGAAATGCGGAAAAGTGAAGGACAATATAAACTTTGCTTTCACAAGTAGATTTTTCCATTGTACTTCTGTGAGAATAGCTATGTTGTTAAACTACACTTTCTAGGTAGAACCATAATATAAAACCAATAAACTGACTTCATTATGCATATTTGTGGTGATAACACTGAAATCTCTTAAGTAGATGCTAATCTCTTATTTGATCATATTGACAAGATCTCTGAGTATTGCTGCACAAAGCAATGCATTTGCTTACAAAATTTGGGTGTTAGGACTACAGAAAATGGCAAAACTTTCATCCTTGCCTCTTTCTGTTTAAGTAAACTAATGAACTTTCAGAGGGCTCAGAAGTTTCACATGCAAGATAGACAACGTACTTTGTTTGTTTGTTTGTTTGTTTATTGTACTTAGAACAATAGAATCAAAGAATATCCTTGGAAAAGGCCCACAGGCATCATTGACTCTAACTCTTGGCTCTACACAGCAACACCCTCAATTAAACTATATCTGAGGATGTTGACTCAAAGCTTCCTGCAGTCCAGCATGTTCTGTGCCATGACCACTACCCTGGGGGGAATGTTCCAAAACCTGACTTCTCTCTCGTAAGGAACCTCTTCCTAACACCCAACATGACCTTCCCCTGATGCACCTAAATGTCATTCCCTTAGGTCCTGTTGCTGTCACCAGAGAGACAGCAGTGCTGTCCCACTGCTCCCCTTGAGAGAAGCTGTAGGATGCCATGCAGCCTCCCTCAGTCTCCTCTGCTCTGGACTGAACAAACCAAGAGACATCCACTACTCTTCATATGTTTGGGCCTCCGGACCCTTCATCATTTTTGTTACCTCCTTTGGATTGTCTCCAAATTTTTGTATCCTTTATATATTACAGTGTCCAAAATTGAAACAGTGGTTGAAGTAGAGCTGCACAGAATAGAGCAGAGCAGGACAGTTCCTTCCCTTGCCCACTGACAGCACTGGGCCCGATGCACCCCAGAGTACAACTGGCCCTTTTAGTTGCCAGGACACATTGTTCAATCTCATTAAACATTCTGTAAACCAGAACCCCTATTTCCCTTTCTGCAGTGCTCTAACATCTCATTTCCCCATCTGTACATATATCCAAAGCTAACCTGTGCTGAGTACAGAATCCAGCACTTGGTCTTGTTGAACATTATATGGTCTGTGATTGCCCAGCCCTCTACTTTTTCAAGATCAGTCTGCAAGACTTCCCTACTCTCAAGGGAGTCAATGGCTCCTCCCAGTTTAGTTTCACCTGCAGACTTACCCAGTAGAAATTTGAGTCCTGCATCAAAGTAGTTTATGAAAATGTTGAAGAGAACTAGATATAAAATGGAGACCTGTGGAACCTCATTAGTGATTGGCAGCATGATATAACTCCATTTACTAAAACTCTTTGAGCTTGACCTATCAGCTAATGCATTGCGTTTGTCTAGTTCTATGTTGGACATTTTGTCTAGAATTATACTATGAGGAACAATATCAAAAGCTTTTCTGAAATAAAAAAAGATTACATCAACTGTTATTCTGTGGTCTCCTAGATGTGTAACTTGTTATAAAAGTGTTAAACATGTCTTTCCTTGTAAAAGTGCTGGATGTGACCAATGACTGCATTGAATTTCAGGCATTTTCAGTAATTCACAGAATAATTTCTTCATATTTTGAGGCAGTGAAGTGAGATTGACAGGTCTGTATTACCAAGATCTTCTTTACTGCCCTTTTTGAAAAGTGAAATAACATTTGCCAGCCTCCAGTTAACAAGAATTTCTCCAAATCCCCACATCATTGAAAAATGGTTGACAGATGCCTTGTAATGACATTGGCCTGCTCTTTGAGTACCTTGAAATGAATCTCAACAGGTCTCATGGACTTGTATGCATCTAGTTGGAGAAGTAAATCCCTCAGAAGTTGGGTTTGGCTGGGAATTCATAATTATCATAGTCACAATCTTCCAGTTCGGCGCTTCAGGGGTCCCAGATACCATCACTGATGTTGAAAATATTAAACATCTGTTTTTGAAATGCTCATATACCAGAAGCGATCACCCCAAACAAGTAACAGAATAGTGTTATCTCTGCACCTTTTATTGTTGCTAACATATTTTAAAAATCCCATTTTGCTGTCTCCCACGGTACTGGCCAGCTTCAACTCTAACTGAGCTTTGACTGAACAAATTTCTCTCTACAACGGACAACAGTATTTGTGTAGTCCTTCCTCACAGCTTGATCTTGCTTATGTTTCTTGGAAGTCAGTGTCCAACTTTTGAAACGTTTTACAAAACATTTTGTGAAGCATCCTCGGAAATGAGACCAATGAGACCAATGCATAAAGAATTTTTGAAAGATTCATGTGAAAAAAGATTATTTGTTGATTTCTTGCTTTTTTCTTTTTGCAATTCTTTTTTTTTTTTTTTTTTTTTTTTTTTTTTTTTAGGAAAAGATTTAGAGTGTTATGATGTGAAAATTGTTTTACTTGTAATGAATGTTTATTGCTTATTTCATGTAAGGATGACTTTCCCATTTTTTCCTTGTTTTTTAGCACCTATGCTTTAAATAACATTAGTTTTTCCCCAGAAACATACATTTTATAATGCAACCTATGTATTTCAAGAAATTAATATGATTAATTTTGATTCCTGAACACAAGTGGTTACAGACGTCTTCCACTTCCTCTTGTCTCAAGACTTCCATTTAATATTTTGTAAGGAGGAAACCAAAGATGTACAGCCGAATGAAATATGTACTGTTAGGCAATAGTAGGCAACAGAAATTTTGTTGTTTTCAAATCATTGTAATACATAGAGTAGTTGAATCACATCACTGGGAAAAAGAAAAATGGAGTGGCTAATAGGATGCATCATATTTAGATGATGTTTATACGTTTATATGAAGGTTGCCTCCTGTTTTAGTATGTTGGCCCATGACATCAGAGGTGGATGTTGATATGGCAGTAAAGGCTGAACATTTCCAGCAATATTCCATTACATTTTGTTGCCGTATAACTGATAACAGCAGAGAGTCAATCTGACAAAATGGTGTCTGACATGGAAGTGCACGTGAAGCAAAGGTGTATTATTGAATTCCTTGATGAGGAAAATATCGCACCGATTGGCATTCGTCAACTCCTGCTGAATGTTTCTGGAGACCAAACAGTGGATGTGAGCCTCAAGGCAGTGGGTTGTGCATTTTAGCAGTAACAACAGTGACATGAAATACGAGTCAAGTTCCAGACAGCCATGCAGATTTTTGTAAGTGCAGGATGTAGGCTCTTATTTATCACTGATGAAAATGCAGAGGAGGTATTTGTGGTGACTGTGTTGAAAAGTAGTGTTTTGTCACTGAGAACTTGTTTTATCAAACAGTGTTATTGTGCTTTTTCTTTCTGTTGTAGTTTCCATAGAAATAAATAGGAGAAATTACTTTCATCGTGATCTATGCACTTGATGTCTAAAAAATACATTTCAGCTTAAAAAAAAATCCATTTTTTTAAAAAAGATGAATTGCAAGATCAAAGATCAAATAGAATATCTTAAATATCTGTATTGAAGTATGGTAATTATACTACAAATTACCAGATGTTTACACCAACATTTTTTTAACTGTAATTCTTAACTACTATTTATACAATTAGTAAATATTTCAGGAGAATAAAATTTAAACTATAGCAAGGCATAAATATTTAAAATTGCTTCTTATATATATTATAGTCAGCTTTTTTTAATATCTCTTGACAGTCATTCGTATAGGAAAATATGAAGTCTAGTGATGGAAGTCAACAAAAATTATACATGAAGACATAGAAATGCTGCAATACAGATGAAATATTTAAGTCACTGCTGTTCTTCTTTGATTAGGTCGCACTAGATTAACTAGCTCCAAGTAACTAAATAATGAATTGTATGACTTTTGAGTGAATTCTTTTGTTACTCAGAAGTTGCTTATAGTTGAGCCTTGATTTCACCTTTCTGACCTGCTACATATTCTCCATGTCAGAGCCATTTCTAAGTTTACCTTTAGATCTCCTTATTCTGAGCCTTTTCCAGGGCAGAACTATGATATTTACAGTAATAATTACACTTTTTTCAGCTTGATATCTCTCACTGACATCATATATTTCTGTATTGAGCTTCTAGTATAAGACATTTCAGAAGCAGCAGCATTTAAGTCCTGTAACTTTTGAAAGGCTACCTAAATGTCTTATGGAACTTTTAAGCAAGAGATTTAAAGTTTCTGTATTTCTCTCTGGTGGATGCTTATAGTATTTCCAGGTGAAAGTGTATAACAACTGAAATCTTTGTCATCCTTTCTGCTTCTCAAGAACAAATAAATTAACAGCCAGATGATAAGAACAAAACACTGTGTTTGTTGTTGTTGTTTTCTGAATGAATCGTATCTGTTGCTTAAAAATAACATCTCACATGTTCCGACTTTAAATAATTCATTTGCGGAGTGGAAGTGTATGAGTCTGGAACGTTTTTAATATTCACTATGTTTACTTACAGGAAAAGTTTTGGATTTTTTTTTAACACTTTAAAGCAAATTTTGCATGAAATTTCATCATAGCAATACTAGCAAAAAAAAAAACAACACAAAACACAACAAAACAACAACAGCAACAACAAAATCGAAACTGACAAATCAATTGACAGTCAGTTTAGATGCATGGGATTGGATTGTGGAATCATAGAAATATTATTTACTATGTGAGTTTCCATTATGTCCAAAGTACAAAATGCAGCAAAGATGTCTTACGGACAAGTCTGGATCTTTAGATTTGTGTGGATAACACTGATTAATCACAAATAAGTAAGTGGTAAATAAAAACAAAGGGAAGAAATAGAGATTTCACAAACAGCTGCCTTTCATGCACTGAATTGACTTCCTTAGATGTCACTTTTTGCTTCCAATTTACCCATCCAAATTTTATATGGCCTTTTGTTAAGCTCCTCTTTGAAAACAATATGGAAATATTGAGCCTTATTGAAGATTTTATACTGAGATCTAGTGCAAAATTGAAATAATGATGCAATTTATTTAGGAAAACAGGCACCCAAACTCTCTTTTCTGTAGTCCATTTAGATTTTAATAAGAAACTGTGATATGTTTGTTGCACTGTATGATTTTAACATGGAAGAAATGACAGACATTCATGGTGTTTCCCTGTGACATTAAATGTAATTATCTGCAGCTCTTACTGCATTAATGATGCTTTGAGACTTGCAGCTAAGGTTTTTGGCATCAGCAGTGCTGATCTCAAGGGGGAAAGAAACAGCAGTATTACAGCTAGAAGTCACATGGCTAACAGACACTTTCAAGAGAGGTTGGCTTCCGTCATTAGATAGTAACACAAAAGACTGGTTAGTGATATAAAAAATATGCAGCTCTAAAATCACGAAATACATTGGGAAAACTCCATGTCTTATTGCTAATGCAATGTAATGCATAATTCCAAGTAATGGAATTATGAATATGTGTCCATTAGTGGAACTTATTGGAAAAGCAATAAACCATGGTTTAAGATCAAATGCCCTTTATTCCAGTTGCCTCATATTCTTCTTCATTCTGTTTCTGCATGCTTGTGTAAACAGATACTACTCATATAAATGTTGGAGCTTGCTGTTCTTTGTACCATACATTCAGCAGCAAGGGAGACTAGCATGTGATTTATCAGTGAATCGTGTAAACTTGACTATAAAAAGCACTCATGCACAGTTTAGATAACAGATGTACTCTCGCAAGCAAATATGTTAGAATTAGCTTATTATTAAATAATGTTTTGTCAACGTAGAAAAAAAAAGTGACTACCACTTTCTGTGACTTATTTGCTATGGTTATTTCAAGTAGATTTAATGTTTATATGTAACAAGTCAGCTATAACATTTTTAATTACCGGCAGTTATGACATTTTTTGGTACCTAAGCCAGATCTCTATCATAGTGCATAGCTGAAAATTACATAGCAAATACTAGATTTTTCTGTGTCACTTATTTTTGGATAGCAGCAATGAACATGTATTTTAGTAAATGCAGATCAAAATTTATATATTCAAGTTGGTGACAGTAAAAGTCGTCAAGAAATTTCTGATATCTGTTTATATCCTAAATTAAGTGTGTTGCTGTCAGTTGAGGTATGCATGGCTGAAGAGAGAACACTTCTTTCCTTAGTTCTAACCTATGAGATTTATGTAAGTATAGGTCACAGAGCACAGAGCTTTGCTCATTCATAGAATTTAATGTTAACTTAGGGATACATGTATTAATAAACTCATATAAATTGTCTCCTTGCAGGTTCTTTCCAAATGAAGATACCTGCAAAGAAATTGTGCCCACGTTACTGCCTCAGAAGTGTTGAGAAGGGATACTGTCCAGAGCAATATTTGACATTCCGAAGAATTCTCACTGAAGGAAACTATTCATTTCAGGTGAGATGTTACAAAAATTTGTTAATTAGTCTGATTTTTCCTTCTGCTGGATCCTCTTCGAAGATCACTGCCTTTCATTCTGCATTGTGTAAAACTAGACACAAAATACAACATCTTCCATGCACTCAAAGCACACAGATTAAAAAAGGACAATGAATGTAATTTATAACATTAACTTATCCAGTATTTCCGTTGTATTTGCATATCATATTCACAAAATTGGGCTAAAACTATGTTAAGACTGAAAATTCAGGGATCTAGTTTAGCATATTTCATGATTTAAACATCCCGGTGATGTTTTCAGCTGGAATTCCCTTGTGGATTATTAGAGTTAGAATCATATATGAGAGTGAAGATGTATTTTTTCTGATAACTTTAAATCTGACATTTGGTATCTGTTAGTTGAAATAACGCACAATATATTCTCTCACAGCATAGATCTTTAAATACAAACCAGGAAATTCACCGCAGATGAAATAAACACTTAGAAAGTGATAGTTGGTCTAAGCATTATGAAAATTTCCAAGTATTTCTACTATATTGACAAAATTCAACCGTTTTGAAAGGACTTCTATCTGTTACCAAGTAACTTCTTCAACAGAATATAATTGTATTGAATTTCCAATTTGCCAGTTCCAGAAATCCTCTGCAGAATAGTTGTAAAAGGATGAGAAAGAACTGAATTCTATATTGCTTCATCATTTGCCAAGCTGGACAAAGAGCAATCACTCAGAATCATTCAAACAGTCCATGGGTAGTTGCCCCGTGTTTCCCATTCTTTAGGAACCAGCTGAGTGATCTGTGATTCATAGTCCAGTGATGTAGCGCGGAGCAAGGACATACTGAACACTTTATTCTCACAGTAGACTCCGAACAGCTAACATTCTTGTACTGTACTAATTGCAGTCATTTTAGTCTCTGAAACACATCTGGTATTTATAACATCAGTGTTTTCTTCCCAAATTTTTCTATTTACTGTAAAAATATCTTCTCAATAACTAATCGATTTCATTATATTTTTAATGAAGGCATCAAAACATAAACCAGAAACATTTAATAAAACTGCTACAATTAATATATGAATAATTATAGAAAATAATTAAAATAGTGAATAACACTGTGCTTATTTGAGAAATATCTGAAAAGCACTTGAGTAGTAGCAAGCAAAGATAAATATAAAATGCTTACTTCATAGAACACTATATAGAAAAATGCATTTTACTGTTTTAAAGTAATACATGTTTCTCAGTATTTTCACTTGTATGGATTAACAACATTAGCTTTCCAGTAGAAATCAGATACTGACACGTTAAGTCAAATATCAAATGCAACAAAGCTTTAAGTATGTAGTTCTTATTCCCATTACTTTGACAACATTCTTCTTTGATCTGCCAGATAAACTGATGCTCTACTAACTTCTTTTAAGGTAAATAAGCTCTATATTTAAGTACTGAATTGTAATTGCATATGACAATAATTATTAATGACTGCAGCTACATTTTATTGGTAGATTAAAATATAAATTTGTATTGTAAAAATACAATCAAACAATTTTTATTGTAAAATATTTCAAGTTTGTAGTTTGCCCCTAGTTTTCAGATATAGGACGAATGCAAGAAAATAGTGGTTATCCTGTTTTTAACATAAATGACATTCCTTGATGCTTATATGTCCAAACTTAATTTAAAAAATGCTAATAAGATGGCATAACAGGTTGACAATGACAAAATCATTTTTGCTCTATACCAGTTCCAAAATTCTAAGAAGCGGACGTATAAACTATTGACTTTTAGTGGCTTTATAATTGCTATGATCACTGAAAAATTATCTGAACAATTATCTGCTCAGATATCTGAAAAATTATCTGAGTAGAAGTCATGATTGCCTGGAGCTTCTTAACATAGTTGGTCCTCCTCTCACCCAATCTGCTTTTGAATAGTATTTACAGTAAATAACAGTGAAAAGATAGTCACATAGGACATGGTCACTGATAACTCTTAGCACTTATGCAGGTTTGTATTTTACTTCAACATTCAGTTTCAACAGCTATTTTCTTCATATTCATTTTCTTTTCTGCTACCCCTCTCTCTTCTTTACACTTCATGCTCTCCACTTCCAAGCACATCAGCATTTAATGATTTACTGATTTCACCCTCCTTCACTTAGACTGGAAAGTATTTCACAGGAAAACACATAAATATAGTTCGTGTTGTGGGCCTAAGGACATGTATGACAGAATAACTTGAAAGGTTTAACGGGCTTTGTGATTTATATATTCTCTACCCTAATCTTATTTTTATGTACACTGTACTTCAGCTGCTAAGGGTTTTTAGGCAAGACTGAAGTTATGCCTCAGAAATTTTTGCCTTCAAAATTAGGCAGGACTATGGATAAAAAAAAAATTATTTCCTTCTTAAGCAGTTCCTTTGCTGGTGTGTAATATCATTTACTAGGTTATGATTTATTTTCGAGACATGGTTATCAATTAAGATTTTTGAAGAAGACACTGTGTCTTCCAGAGGTGTGCTTTTGCTCTAATGTTTGCATAACACATTTTAGTTTTACTGGCCATATTGATATAATGAACTAATAACTGACTAATTGGAACACAAAGTACAAGAAGATACACAGAATCACAGAATCACAAATTCATAGAATTGCAGGGGTTAGAAGTGACCTCAACAGATCATCGAGTTTAACTCCCCTGCCAAAATGGGTCGGTTATACTGGTGGCTATCCAGATGTGTCTTGAACGCATCAGCATGTTGCCAAATAAGTTTAGCAATATCAAATTCTTGCTTGTGTTTTCCAGTACCTTTGTTTATTGCTTATTGATGTTAAAAAGTCAGTAACTGTTCCCTGAAATCCCTGGATTACTGTTTTGTATTGGAGCAAGCTGATGCTGAGATATTAGATGTATATCTCCTCAAATAATCTTCAGAATGATGGGTTACTTTGCAAGGTCTGAGATGTCTGCACTACACAATTCACTGTTGTGAAAGTATATATATATATATGTTGTGAAAGGGTGATCCTCCCCCTCTACTCTGCCCTGGTAAGGCCTCATCTGGAGTACTGTGTCCAGTTCTGGGCTCCCCAGTACA
>JAOWBP010004700.1:28707347-28738191 GCA_028571105.1 Tragopan temminckii
CTTCCATAAGGAAAAGCAACTTATCTTAACTTTGTATCTCTCTTAGTTTTGATAATTTGACCTGCATTCTGATGTGGCATTACAATGCAGTTCAGAGCACAAAGTATTTTCTCATTTCTAGGCACTTTGGAAGATATCTACATGAGATTGTTCATCATGTATGTAAATCGTACAGCAGAAATTAGGATTTATGCAAAACTTTACAGTGTTTGGAAAAAGTGACTATACCGGCTACCTCCCTTCCTTACCACCCACTTCTCACCCACTAGTATCAGGGAGATTGCCTGAGGCTTTCAGTATCAAAGTCTTGATATTATAGACTGTGATTCATTTACTTTCTAGCATTAAAAGGGTGAAAGTCAAGCACTAGATACTGTTAACTCTGTCACAGTGGAGGAGGCAGACATGAAAGAGATACATGAGAGAATCTCTCTACTGAATGCCCTTCCTTCTACCATATGATTCCCTTACCTGTAGTTAGCCTAATTAAACTGAATAGGGGACTGTTCTTAATTGGCTCCCTGCTCTATTAAGTAAAGCAGATTACACAATTTAAGAAATTTGCATTTCTTGGAATCTAATCCATCCTTTCAATGGTAGGCTTGATTTTTTGTTTGTTTGTTTGTTTTCTCTCTTTTCTTTTTTTTGTTGCTGTTGTTTCTGTTATTGTTTGTTTCTTTGTTTTTTGTCTGTTTGAATTTTCTTCTTCACCTTAAATGTTTGTGTGGCAGATCAAGGTCCCTGAATGACAACATACAACAATTCTACATGAAAGGTGTGTTACTGGAAGAATCAAGAGTGCAAATGTCCCCATATTCCCCTTAAACTGAATTTGCAGTCTGTATCTGAGCCAACATATGCAGATGAAAGCCTTGTTTTAGCCACTCTGTTTTTAACACAAAAAAACCTTCAGCGAACTGGAATTTTGAATTCTGGTAGTTCTGTGCCCTGCATTACAAACTGATTACAGGTTGCAGTATGAGTTGACATCTTTACAATTAAACCTTCAACGAATTTTGGACATTACAATTCTTTTACAACCAAGTTTTGTGGTCAGTAATGATCATAGAAATTTAAAATGGAAATTACTCATCTGCATAAAGCCACTATTCCAACAACTACTGTAATGTTCCCTAACTCATTGGACTTTTCCAGGGCTTTATTCAGTCCATCATCCATTCAGTTCCATCCAGTTTTCCCATGTGAAAATACGTTTAGGAAAATGTGTATTAACTTCTACTAAGCAATACAGGGAGATAGACAACAAATCTTCTTATCTTAATGTTGGGATACGTAATTTCTCTAGATAGATTTTGTGCTTCATTTCACATTTCATGCTTTCAGAAAGTTTTTCTCATGACATCATTATCCAAAGCCAACTTCAAGGATTCCAAGCCAGAGACATTTTATTGTTTCCATGCTTGTTTCAAATGAATTTCTTCTTCTCAGCATCATTATGATCCATCATCCTGTACTGTAAGGACATTCTTTTCCTTCCTCCATTTACTTCCTAATTTTACCCTAGCCTTTCTGTAGCATAATCTTTTTAACTTCCTTTAGATATTCAGGAATTATTCCACTGTTACTGCCAAGGAGGTCTAGAGGATGCAGGCAAAAGAGCATAAGCCATGAGTTGAAAGCAGTGGGAAAAAAAAAAACCTAGAGAAGACGATTAGAGGAAATGTTGCTAGGAAAGGAAAATGGTAAAAAAAAAAAATAATTGTATTTTCAGGAAAGAATGAGAAAAATTTTACGAATAAATCAAGACTCCTATGGTGGAGAAGGGAAAAAGAAGTAGAGACTACAAGACACATCTGAAAAGGTAGAAAGCTACACATAAAGAACATAATTTTAAAAGATGTAATTAATGCTATTATTTAACAGTATACTAACTGCATACTAGTTGAATAATTAAGGGTTCATAAATAGTTATCCAATTGTTTGCGTATGTGTATACTTGTGTAAGAACAAGCATATATTTAATTGCTCTGATAGCACTGGCAATATGTCTCCAGTTCATTAGAAATGAGGAATAGAGAATGCCATAGTATTACTCCACTTCAGATATGGAATATCCTTCTTTTACCACTGAGATACTTGGAGAGTCATTTACATATACAGGACCTTAAAATGAATCAAATTGTGAAAGACTATATTCCTTTTTTTTTTTTTTGTCTTGGTTAGTGATTTTAGTTTTTGCTATTATTTGAATGAGGAAATGTCTCTGAAAAAAAAAACCCAATGATTAGGATTAGTTTCCAAGTTTCTTCGCTAAGTTAGCAAACTTTGAAGTTATGTCTGAAAGAAAAGCTTCTCGATTTGATAACATCATTACTGTACAGTGGTTTCTATTTCATCTACCATTACTGAATTTCTAATGATATAACTCTGAATAGGAAGAGTACCTTAAATCTTATTTTAATGGGAGGTGGGTAACAAAACACAGATCTTCGTGCAGTTTTAAGAGAAAAAGTATTTTGATTGGCAAAAGAAAGACATTTGTTTTTGTTGAAGATTCTCTTCTGCTAATAAAATTGCCCATTAAATCTACACTTGTATTGTATTAATACAAAAAAAAATTGTGTAGAGTCAATTCAATAACATTGCTCTCACAAAAGAGTTTGACAGCATTGAAGATACTGAGAGCTCATCTGATTTGTCTCTTATGCCAGACATGTAATGCACCCTTGTGTTAAAGAATGGCTTTAATGTATGCATTTAAATAGCTTTTCAGAGTTTATTAATAAGTTTTAAATATTCTGTACCTTTGCTGAAATATATACTTGTATGTAACAAAAGCTCTTTCTGGGCAGAAGAAAGAACAATAACTAATAAGAATCTGCCTTCAAACGTGGTGTGTGTATGTCTAGTAACCAAAATGTAGAAATATTTTGTATAGTTGAATATAAACTTCTAATATTTTCTTCCTAAATAAACTCTTACCACCTTGGATAACATTGTTCTTCCAATATCCTGGTCAATTTCGGTGACATTTTTGTCTCTTCTGTCCTCCATCTCTCAAATCCATCAATCCTCCTCAGGAAACAAACAAACTTAATCCCTTCCTCTAAATAATGAGTGGGAAGACATTCCTCTGCACTTCTACAGGCTCTATCTATTAATTCATGTAAACTTCCCTTGTCTCTCTAACCAGTGTCATCAGTCTGCATAGCATCTTGGTAATACAGAAGGCTGATATTTTGGATAACATCTTATTCAATTCCTTTATAATTTCTCCTTCAGTTGCAGATACCCCAAATTATATAATTATCTGTAACAACGCAAAGTTAACTAGTTTGGAGACAGATGTATTTGCAGTGAGGTTCATTTTGGCTTTGTGAAATTCTTGCAAAACTTATAAGAAAATACTCTGAAATTCACTGTAGAATCTGTATTCACCCTTTTCATAGCTACTCATTCTTGCAGAGCACTGATGTAACTCAGAATGGTGAATCTGAAGGAAACAAATGCGTACTTATTTTTCTCTAAGGGAGACATTCTACTTTGTTCACTCCTAATATATTGATTATTGTCTTTGAATTAAAAGTCTAGATTGAAAATACTTGTTGAGTGGCACACTTATGGCAAGTACAGTTTCACTCCACTGCTTGTATAATGCTGTAAAGTTACATGCAGCCACTGAATTGAACAGTAAAAGAACATACTGAAAAGATATGGAGATTGTGATGGAGAGGTAGAAAGATTTAAGAACTAAACAGATGTTGGACTAAAATAAATGCAAAGTGAAAATTCAGGCAATGAACAAGTGTAAAAAAATGTGATGAATAACTAAATTTGCAGATCTTCTGTCAAGTGAATTATAACAATGATTTGCCCCTTTATTTTTTTCTGATGAACTCAAATAGCTTATTATGCAGATTGCTATAATAACAACACAAGGAAGTACTTGTGGAATTTGTGCATTCAAATCATATAAATTTCAATATTTTCTTTACTGAACAGCTGATTCAACTCATAATTTGCTGTGACTTTATGCCTTCAAGACATTCCTGGGTGTCCATTGATTTTCTTGAGGTCACTGTTCATTTTACATGGATCTGGAAATGAAAAAAAAATCCAGTCTTCTCCAGTATTTTCTGTATCTAGCTCTATTTTTCTCACTTTCATGGTAATAGTGCCTCTCCTATGGTATGTGACTTTGCCGAGCTTTCAGCATTTTCCATTTTCTTACTGTCCACAATCTTCATTATTTGGTGAATGTATCAGTGGAAACAGGGAAGGATTAGAATCAGAGATTAAAGGATTTTTCTGTTTATCCAGAGGCCATATGGGATTAAGAGGGTACTATTTTCCCTGTGGAGCTTCATATATATAGAATATGGTAAGGTGACTATAAATTTCTTCATGATTATATTGAACCATGTCCATCATAGGCACTGCATCACGTCACAAAACCTGTAGCTATGATCCATCTTTCCATTCTGGCTTCTTCAGGAGGATATTAGCTCCAACACTAGCAGTTGTTCTTTATCTTCAGACAAGATTCTTGCATGCCTATATCCCTTCCTTTTTAGACATGACTACCTTAAGAAGAACAACACACAAATCCTTCACTAATCAGAGATTTCTTCTCTTACTGCTCCTTACTTTTTCACTTGTCCTGTAATGCCCTGTCACTCTATTCCCTTCTAAAATTTCCTTCCTGCTTTCTTAAATTAATCACTGCATCTATTCCACTGATGTAACCAGGAAGTGACCATTCATCCATAAACTTTCTAGCTCCTTCTAATAATGCCCATCCTCAGGCATTTTTCCCTATTTGCTTTTTTCAAGGTCTTTTGCCCGGTCTTAAATGAAGCAGGATCTCTAGTTTTTCTTCATCCACAGCTGTTCAATCGCTTTTGACAAATTTGATCATATATTTTTTTTTGTGAAATTATGCCCTTTGGGGCTCTCACCAGTTCATCCATTCACCTCTCCTCTTTCTCAGGTATGTCTCATGGAAAAATCTTTACTCCCTCTCATTTCCTCCCAGTGCCTTTGAATCTCTTAATTTCTTTCCTTCATTGTTACTTTTGTGTGGTCCTGTCTGTTTAAATACTTCAAACTTTTGTCTCCATGGTGTCAGCTTATCAACTGAGACAGGAAAACTGTGAAGTAAAACAGAATAAAATCTCAACCAACAAATGCTATCATTGTCCACAAAAACACCTTAAACAACAAGCAAGCAAATAAAAATCAGCTTGTTAAAACATAACTATTTGTGAAAGCAAGATTTCAGAATCATTTTCATTTTTTTAAGGTGAATTTTAATGTCTCGCATTCCTTGTAATATTTTAATTTAGATGATAAGGAAGGTCAAAAAGTGAAAAAGCAAACAACAACAAACACTTTAAAAAGATTGTATAAAGCTACTTAGTGACCTTTATTATATTTTGTGACCAAAAAAGAAAAAAAAGAAAGAAAGATAAGAAAGAAAAAAAAAGAAATAGTATACAAATCAGCATATTGAATTTTCAGAAATATTTTTGTTTATGGAAAATTTGAAAGTTCTAGTATTTTGTCTCCCTGCTATAGAAGTAATATTTCTTAGAAACTACAAGACAAGAATGGAAATAAACCAGTTAGCTTTATCCTTTTGTCACTTGGCTTGCTGTGTGTCCTGATATGATTTTGATAACTAGTACATTTTGATTATTCTTGCAGTATGCAAAATGCAAATCATCACTGGATCAAAGTCTCAGGTGATATCAGAACAAAACATCTGAGGGCACTGGGAATTTTAGATGCTTTTGTAAAGCAGGCAGGTGCCCTAGGCTTCTAATTTTGAATCTCATCCCTACAAAAAATACATTCAATTTTCTAATTTGTATGTTCAAAAACAAGACACAGACAAGCAGTAAAAGGAGCTTAATATTTTCTGTGACAAATCCTTTTCCAGCTAAATTTTTTCTCTAGCATGTATAAATAGCATGTTATCCCCTACTCCTCTATTACTTTTTATAACAGGATGTGCACTCCTGAAAAACAGTTGAATAGATAAGCAGGCAATCAACTGACGGAAAGTGTCTTTACTTATGTATATATATATGTATGTACAGTAGTGGAGTAGATTACTTAACTTACAGAATGGCAATATTTTATGGGAGAAACTGTGACATATTTTTACAGGTGTTGAAAATTCATCATTTACAAGTTATTTAAAGAAAAGTTTCCAGTGTTTCCATTAATAATAGCTGTCTGAAAAAGTCAGCTTGTAACAGAGAGTTGAAAGAAAGAAACAGCTTTCCAAATATGTATTTGTAACAAAGTATGTATTTTTAATAATGAAATATGTATTTTTATAAACTCTTGCTCTGCAATTTTACTCTGGTTCATGACAGGATATTTTTTGTCATATTTTTTGACTCAATTCTGTTTCTGATATTTACACGTATGACAGTAAATAATTTATATTTATGAATAAAAAACTGTAAAGTTGCACCCTATTTCATTTCCCAGTACAGAAGTGTTAAATAAATTAAAAAAGAAAAAAAAAAGCAACCCTTGTCCCTTTTACACCCTCAAACACTTCTTCTAACATTACTAAGAACAAACAAAATCTCAGTTTATTTATTTCTGCTGCACATGATATTGTTGCTAAGAGGCAATTTTGTAGTCTATTTTTGAAAAATAGTATAGGAGGACAGGGAATTATTGTTTTTTTCTAAATCTATATTCCATAATTGTCAAAATAAAAAGCACTGAAGAGTGTTCCTGGCTCCCTATTTGTCTGATCTATCTGGAAAATGAATGGACTAGTAATGAAGCATAATCTGACAGATGATGGCAAGAGGTAGGGCTAGGGAAGCTGATTCTTAGAATTAAACCCTGTACAATCCTGCCTCTATAACAGAGTAATTAATCAACTGGGCCTAATGCATAATCTGATTAAACCCTTCTTTGCTAAAATGTTATAAAACATACTCCAAAACTAAGTCTGAGAAAGATGTGGAAAGTCTAAGAATTCCAGGAGCTGTCTTCTAGATCTTTCATCTAGAAAGTGGATAATTGTCTTTTTAATAGCCGTGGAAATTAGAGCTTCTTCATACATCATAGTTTTCATAAGATTTGCCTTGAATTTTCAAAAGATCAGAAACTAGATCTAGGACTTTCAAGTTGGTATTTGTTTCCAGCGGTCAAATGATTGCATCTTAAATAAAGCACATCTGAATTTCGAGTGTTGTCTGATCATCAGATGTTGGAACTATGTAGTGGCAAGAGTATAATTGAGTAAATCGTATTTGTGTATAGCGTGATATTGTTTCTTGAAATCACATTGCAATTCATGTTAGGGCACAGAGGCGTATTTTATTTTTTCATCTTAATGCTATTACAATAACTATATCAAACTGCTGAGTACAGCAAAATATGTGGACCTGTGTAATATGAACCCCATGACAGAATGTGTTGGGATTAGCAATTTCCATTACTGCTTAGTGCTGGAAAATCTCAGCTACCAGTGCCCCAGGTATAATTCCACTTCATAATGTCGACAGGTAATGCATAAATTAACCAGTAAATCGCAACAGGGCATATGCTACCGACTAATGTAAAATGAATATTAGTCTGTTGAAATTTGAGTTCACACAGAAGATCAGGTGCTTAGCTGAAAATTCCAAATCTCTTTATTCTGTAAAATGAGGCAGAGACATTTCTTTTTTTCCTAATAAAGTTTTATTTTTATATTTTTAGAAAAGGAATGCAAAAATTAAGAAATACTGAGGGAGGAAGAGGACTAAATTTTCATGATCTTCCCTTCCAAACTTTGGACATTTGAATTTGGTTTAGAGTTTGTGAAAAGGCTTGAGCAGTTCCCATTACTTCTGTCCTGTTTCAGCCATTTTAGCAGACAACAACATGATGTGAAAAAATGGAAGTCAAATTCTGGTCATAAATCCTGACAACCACATCATATCCAAGGGGAGGTACAATTTGTACTACTTGTAGATCACATCCACATGTATGCTCTCATATCTAGCCTGAATGTCTGCCTGTATATAATGTGCTGTTCTGCTATAGTACAGAGTGAATTTCATTCCAGTTAGATCCAAGTTCACTGGAAATAAGAAAAGGTGTGAAAAAGTGTTGGAAGGGGAAGAGACAATATAAGAAGTGGAAAAGTAATGCTACACAGAAATACAAAGGATCCTTAGAAGAAAGCGTAAAGGGAAAATCAACCCTTGATTTCTTGTCAGCCTCCCAGTTCTCTGCGGTCAAGTTGAGTATAAGTGTTTCCAAAGTTTGGAATATAATGAAAGTTTAATTTATTTTTCTTTCTCCCTTATAATATCTTATTTTTATATTCCTTTTCTAGAAATATAAAAATAAAGCTTTATTTAAAAATAATTAAATAAATAAAAAACAAAGTAAGTCTTGAAGCCTGGACTGCAAGTGTGGAAGCCCTTTTTACGTTTTTCAGTGTGGCAGTAAAATTATGTTATCTCTTCCTAATATCCACAAATGCAGATTTGCCAGCAATCTAAGCATTAAGTATTAATCCTGTTTTGCTCTATCTTTTTATTTGGTAGAATTTTTTTTTGCAAAATTTGATGATTATTTTTTTCAGCTTTAAACCTGCTCAGTTCAAATCCAGAAGTGTCTATGGAAAAAGAGTGGTTTTGTTTTTGAAATATTATTCATAAACATAACAAAGAATTGAATTCCACCCTCCTTTTCCTTGATGACATTAGCTCCGAAGACTAATCAACCAACTATCTATTATGAAATTTGTTTTAGATACTAAAATTGCTGTCATTTTTATTTATCACAATAACATGGGCACAATGTCATATCTCTCTATCTACCTGTCTGTCTACCTATCTACTCATATATTTTTAATTCCTTTTTTTTCCTGCCTTTATTGGAGCTACTGTTGGTACCAAACTATTGATATATATATTGGACTGATTTTCAGTGGGATGGTGAATTACCACTTAAAGGCATTTTAAATATTTAAGTGTTTACTTTCCAAAGCAGTTCAGTGCGATAAGAATTTAAAATTAATATTGCAGTATTTATTTCTAGTGATCAGCAGGCAGTATTCAACAGAAACAGGCAAGCAATTACTTTAACATGCCCAGAATTACATTTTTGAAAGTTAAAATAGTGATGATATAAATACTTATCTATGATTTCAGTATTGTTATATAGTTCATAACCATAGCTGAATCTTATAAATTATTTAAAGTGATGGAGATTTACCTGAAAAACAAAGAAACAAACAACACCATTACTGCATTGTGATTCTGTATTAATTTTCTGTTTAAATTTCAATATCAATATTAAATATAGATATATGAAAAGTTCTAATCAAAAGGTTCTACTCAATAGCATACTTGTAGTTAGGATACTGATGACTGGTAGGCAGTGCTCTTGGGGCAAGAAAGTCACATATTTATCTCTCTTTCGTATTCTCCTGAGTGAGTTGGAAAGTTTAGTTTACTTAGTAGGTGGTCCTGACTCCTCTTTCATTACCTTGTGTAGTTCTGGGCTTACTGTCATATTATTCTGCCTGGTTCCAAGTCCAGAGGTCTCCCACTTCATGCTTAGTATAGAAAAACAGTTAACTGAAGTGTTTGATGCCAGCATAACGAGATAGATACTTAAGTGGGTATCAAAAAGATCATTATCCGTAGTTTCTTTTCTAAACTTGCAGTTCTTTTTTTTTACCAAACTACCAAATTACCAAACACTGCAATGTTTTCATCAATATCAGTGGGACCAAGATGAATAAGGACATAAAATAGTTTTAAGTTTCATGACAGCTAAGTCAATGCTTCTGCTGGACGTATCCATGTAACTGGAAAGGTCAAGAGGATTTTGGAGACTTTTTTTTGATATGGTTATACAAGCAAGTTACGTAGTATCTCAAAAGCAAGATCTTTTTGTCAGCTTGTAAAATCTCATAGAACCGTAGAATGGCTTAGGTTGTAAAGGACCTCAAAGACCATTCAGTTCCAACCCCTTTGTGGAGGGCAGGATTGCTGCCCACAAGGTTAGGCTGCCTAGGAACCCATCTAACCTGGCTTTGAATGCCTCTGGAGGTGGGACATCCACAGCTTCTCTGGACAGCCAGTGCCCGTGCTTCACCACCATATGAGTAAAAATTTCCTCCTAATATCTAATTCAAATCTCCTCTCTTGTAGTTTAAAGAAGCTTCCCTTTGTCCTTTAACTATTAGACCACGTAAAAAGTCAGTCTCCCTCCTGTCTGTAAACTATCTTCAAGCTCTGGAATGCCAAAATGAGGTCTCCCAACAATATAGCTCCCTAGTGCTCTAGTCCTGTAGATACTCAGCAAAGTGTGTGAAATAGTATGAGATACTATATACAATACAGTATTCCATAGTAATATGAAAGTAGACAGGCTATTAAAAGACAAGTTCTGCTCTCCTTTAACTTATTAAGTCTGAAGTATGATCAGCTATTCCAAGAAGGAAAGAAAAAAATGAAGGAATAAAGTTCTTGGGAATGATTAAGAAATATTACTGAAGTTCTGATTCAAAATTTTTCTTCCATTAAATGTCATAGCACATTATCAGTATATTCACAGAGGAGTCTACTTTTACTATAGCATATACACCTGATATTCCCCTATTGGTTTATCTCTACTTAAATAAAAAGCTGTTACTAAGCTCAATACTAAAGATGGTATTTTCAGGTTAAGAAGTTCTCTTAGTGAGCTTTTGTTCTTCCTCTTTTTTTTTTCCTGTTATCTATCATAAATTTTGGCTGTATCACCACGTTTGGTGGTATCACGTGAAGTTTTATGAGTCAGATTTATTTGTTTCTTTCCACTTCTTCAGGTAAGCAATGGTGTGCCACTTGCTTCAAAAGTTGTAGATTTTTCACCAAAAACAAACCAAAACAAACCACATGCTGGTAGATTGTGGATAATTGAAATTCAGTCAGTGAGAGATTAATAGTCTGACAACCTGTGCTTGCACTGCAATGAAAGGATCCATACTGAAATGGAAAAAAGCCAAGAGACTGAGTGAGATGCAACACTCAGTCTGGAAATACAGAAGTTCTGAATATAAACGTGACATTTTAGGTAGAGACAAATTGTCTTATGTTATTTATGAGCAGTGAGTTTTCTTGCTACTTGTCCTAGAAAGATTATTTTTATCATTTAAATACAAGCTTTTCATATTTTTTTTAAAGAAAAATAGAGCATATAATGAAAACTGTCAATTTGCTGATTTTTTAAAAATATATATATTTTTAAAGTATTAATATTGACACAGGCATACAGTGACACAAGATAGTACGTAATCTAGCTTAGGGAGCTAACCAGCTGTAGATTCCTGCCAAAAAATGCATAGCATGAAAGGAAAATGCTATGCTCTTTCAGTGTGACAAGATATAGAGATATAGTCTCCCTAAAAGAAAGGGGCCTCTTACTGCCTTAACAACACACATGCTGTGCTCACTATAATTGGTTGCAGGTCATTTTTTAACACAGTCATTGAACACTGTATGAAACAATTTTTTGGACAGAAAGTCTCTGTGAGAAGGAAATGCTTATAAATATTGTTCTTCACATATACTATTAACACTCGGACACACATACCTGAGAGAGAGAGAGATTATACATATATATGTATATATCTTTCTCCTAGTGACTGCAAGGAAAGTTTTAATTCCCACTACATAATGGTCCATTTGCCTCGAGTGTTTCAGAATGGTTCAATAATCACTAGCCATGTGTGCAGTTTGTTGAATTATTTAAGTTTATTTCCAGGGGGAAAAAGACAGGGAGGAAGGCAACTGATTCAATGCAAATGAAAAGCTTTTGAAGCTCCCTATGGTGAAGATGTGATTACAGTCAGACAGTTAATAACCTAGACTTAGAAATATCTGAAGGTTTTAAAACTGTCTGGCCAGTCAGTAAATGAGGTTTTTCCACATTATCAACCAACTGCTATGCGTTGTAATGGTTTCAGATTTGTTTGGAGTGTGAGTGGACCCACAAATGAAGAAATAACCCCCCTGCTTCATGATTAAGAAGAGCAGTTGTTAAATCTCAAATATTCTCTTCTAGATTTGTGCTCAAGCTTTCAGCCTTTACTTGTGTACTTTCTTCTACAGACTTCACAGATTATGAAGAACTATCCGGTTCTAGCTTTTTTGTAGGAAGAAGTTGTTTCATGTTACGCTTTCTCTCCAGGATTAGCAAGGTCTATTCTCCTCCCTTTCCCCAGTGCTCCTGTTCTGCTGTTGCTTGACATAGACAATCAACCTTGCCCAGATACTTTATATATTTGGTATCTTTGAATAACTGGCAGTGGTTCAAAAAGAAAAAAATGTAGTAATACATGAGCAGTTTTTACTTTCAATAAGTCTAAACATCTCTGAAGTGTTCACAGTCCCTGAACAACAACAAAAGGTGAATCTTCATCTATGCATGCTACAGAGTGGTAGTTCTAGCAAGATGCTGCCAGCTAGCCACAACAAACAGTCCCCATTTATGGGCATCCCAGTGAAATTAAGCCACTGTAGACTGAAACTCATCTCCAGTGATCTCTATTATAAATCATCTGTCCTGATCATCTTGTCCAGTGTGCAGCCATGTGGAAAGGCATAAATACTCGCCATCTGTGCAAAATGGTAGGAAGAAACATAAAGTACTGTCAATGTTTATGTTTCCTCCCATGCAAGCAGCACTGCACTGATATTTGCTGCAGTGGCTACTGAAGATGTGCTGTCAAGGAAAAGGGGGGAACATTTTCTTTGACAAAGGCAATGTGCTCACAGGCACCTGTCCAATGCATGTAGCCCAGGGCTAAAGCAGACATGGATGTCTTTAAATTCTGTGCTAGACTGTTGGTAGACAAGAAAACATGAGCAATATCAACTGATAGATGTACCCACAGGGAATGCTTTTTACATCCTACCCTCCAGAACTGGTCTGTAGAGATATTGACCTTTCTACTGCTCCCTCAGTGACAAACTGGATGCTGATCTCCTGGCACTTCTTGTTTCTGTTTTTCCCAAAAATCAGTGAGGAGGCACCCAGTCTCCTGAGAGTTGATTGCAGATTTGACAGTGTGGTTCTTTCTCCTAGACAATGGGGTGTGCTGTTTCTCTATGGCATGGCTGACAATTATCCTGCAATATTCTTTTAACTATTTTCTACTTTCTTACCCAGTTTTCATCAGGTTTCTCTGACAGGTTCACTACTGTAAAACCCAGTTAGTCACTGCAATTGCTCATGTTGATTGAGGAATGCTAAATTGTTATTATTTATGTTCAACTTTCACAATGACTTTTTTTTTTTTTTGAGTGAATGGAATGAAGCATCTCTTTTCCTTTATATGTTGTCTCGCTCTGAACACAGATGCTGCCTAAAAGCAGAAACACAGTGTTGGAATAAAAACCTGACAGCATGCCTGAATTGCTATTCATTCTTTTAAATGATTTATTTCCACTTTTTTTTTTTTTTTTCCCATTAGAAATTCTGTGGAATTTATCTGATTTTCTCATCCTTCTGCTAACAGGCAGATTTACCTTGTACTTTTCTCATCGTACAAATAAAACACTGAAGGCTGACCTCTATCGGATCTCCTATGTTTGTTGATTCAGTTTACAATGGACTTTCAACCTTATTTTCAAACTTGAAGTATGCTTTGTTTTTGTTTTTGTTTTTTCTTTTTTTTCCTGTTCCTGTTTTCTAATATGGACTGCCCACCTTTTGATCTTTGGAATGCACTAGTCAGGATAACACATTCTTATCTGACAAACTGCAGCTTGAGAGAAAAAGTAATGTCTGTTGATAAAATCAGAAGTAGATTTGATCCTTTTCAGGGCTTATTTCTGTGAACAGTTTTGAAAGATACTCCAATCATTTAAGTTAACTATTTGCCACCAATTAACAGTAGGATTGTGGATCAGTCTCTGTGTCACTCATCAGAGTCAGATGATTTTGTGCGCAGCAAGATATGAGACCACCTCATACCATAAGATGTAAAAAGAGAATGACAAGAAGGGAGAGATGTATTCTACTTCTGAGAAATTTAGAAATATGCATATCTAAGTGATGGACTTTAGCAGATAATAGACAGCAAAGTATTCACATGACCCATTCATATCTAAATTCATTTAGCTCTTTCTACAAAGCATTTTTGAAAAGGCAAAATATCCATTATTACAATCTGTTACATGTTGATGTTAAAAAGTTCAAAATAAAATGCACAACTAGAAAAAAGTGACCTGTTTTTTAAACCCTAGTATTAGGCTGATTTCAGTTTAGTCTTAGAGGTCTTTTGTATGGCAGATAATGAGCTACAAATTTCAAGTGATTTAATGGCATTATTAAAACAAACACTCAAACTGTAGGACAGTGTATAGTGGTGTCATTGGTGGCAAATATAGATGTTGTAAGAAGATTATGTTACGTAAGAACATGTTACTTTTCTCTTGAAAGTAACGAGTTGATCCTTTGCAGTAATGTGAAATATGGGATGCCCATAATGTGTTAGCAAAACAAAAGTAGTGTCATTAATAGGAGTGGTCCCCCAAAATGGTGGGACTCGAGGCTTTGAAGAATGCAGAGACAGTGTGACTTGGAGGATTGGAATCAGTCCCAGTGGCAAAGCTTGAATTCCAGACATGTTGCTCTTTAACTGTGCAAATCACTTCACCTTTCTTTAAGGTCAAGTTCAAAATATCAGTATTTGTTGAATTATTTCTTTATTTTTTAAAGTCTGCAAAGTGTTTAAATATATAATGCAACTTATATTTTGAACAATTTATTAGTAAGTTAATAAACCTGTGACATATACTTTATGAAGAACTATGTCTGAAGAGTTATGCAAAGTCAATAATTAACTATGGTATAGTACTGCTAATTTAATATATTTTGTTTGGATGGGAATATAGCTGCTTATATTGAGACAGTTAATAAATTCCAACATGCAAATCTCCCCGTGCAGTAGCTTGCAAAAAACTAAAGAAAAGTTAAAAAAAAAAAAATAGAAAAGACCATTTATGCAGGAAGAAACAAGTTTTATTTCCATTGTTTGTATTCTCCCATGTACAAAAAACCTTTATTTCTTTATTTTTTATTAATATGTCTTACAGTAACTTCGAAAATCTCATGTATAAGACAAAATTTAGAGTTACATTATTCAAATATTATTTTACCATTCATACTCTAATGCACTAATCCTAGCAGCAGTGCAATACCTAGAGTTAGGTTTACAATGCACATTAAAGGTAATGAAGAATATCAATAAACAGGCTTAAAACCAGCAATATATCTTTAACTGAAACCATTTGGTACTAATGAGGATACAAGTTTCTTTTGGCTACTAGGTGTATTTATCTTGGACAGTACTTATGTATGTTTTTCCTTTTTTCTTTTTTCTTTTCCTTTCTTTTTTTTTCTTCCTTTTCCTTTTCCTTTTCCTTTTCCTTTTCCTTTTCCTTTTCCTTTTCCTTTTCCTTTTCCTTTTCCTTCCCCTTTCCTTTCTCCTTGTCCTTCTCCTTCCCCTTTTATTTTTCCTTCCCCTTTTATTTTTCCTTCTCCCTTTTCTTTTCAAGAAAAAAAAAAAAAAGAAATGAAATGGTTATAAGCCCGTTTATTAGTTTTTGATTTTTTTTTTTCTTCATGTAATAACTGTAATAAACAAAAGATTCTTTTTTTTCTGGCTGGTGAGAAAAAAAAAAAGAATTTTGGCTTCAAAGAGAAATGGGCCAGATGTGTTCTGAACTTAATCAAAACATTAACTTGAAAAGAGAGAAGATGAAGGGATTCAGTCAAAGAAGTACTCAAACATTCCTGATGAATAAAGCAAACAACCTTCATATCTCAGGAAAAGTTGCTGCTGAATGTAGAATTGTTATTTCAGGATATGCATTAAGTAAAATAATCTTTTAAGTGGGATAAAAACACAACTGATTTCTAGGTTTCAAGATGTGATTGCATATCTAGGCAGACTTCTGTGCTCCAGAAAATAAAGGAATGTGTACATTACATCTTTTAGGAACTGTTTTCCTAACAGGCTTAGCTGACTGTGCTGCATTAAAAAGCCCTGATTGTTGCCTCATGTAGAAAGGAAGAGGCAAGACTGCAAACCAACAAGGGATTCCAAGGGATTTTTATATTAGCCAGTAATTAAATAATAGTTCCTGTTGCCTTCTTCCACTGGGAATTACATCCTTTTCACCTCTTTTCTGCTAAAGCAGAGACATCCATTACGATGAGTAGCTACAACACTTGTCAGATCCAATCAGCTCCAAACGACTGAAGGCCAACTGACGTGTGCTCTCTTAAAGCATGGTTTCTTCTCCCCCAAAAGCCCACTGTCCTTTCACGTGCATGTAACAGTCAGAAGAGATCACATCACACAATGAAGAAAAACAGAAGCATATGGTACTAAGGGGCCTCTGCAGGAGATGGCTAAAATGCCAAGGCTTGCACATAAACAAAATATATGCAAAAATATGTGTTCATATAGAATGCCAGATACAAGCAGATGACGAAAAACAGCATAGAAAGGCAGAATTTTATCATCATTACAGTTACCTAAGATTTCTTTTTTCACTTTAAATTTTTATTGCTATCTTAATGCACAAAAGCTAGCAACCAGTCACTTGACAATGCATAAACTGTTTCAGTCTTAACTTTTCAGTATAATATCAAGCCATATATTCTTCACATCCCATTTTACTTATGTCTATTGTAAGTTGCAGTGTGATCTCTGAACTGCAAACCGTAAGTGACTACACTGTAGATCTCTTTTCCTTATCTCACTGCTATTAAATAGTATATGTAAAAGCAAGGTCATATATTCACTGAATATTCTTAATCAGCATGTAATTCTCCCTCTCTCTCTTTCTCTCCCTCCCTCTCTCTCTCTCTCTCTCTCTCTCTTTCTCTCAGGAGACACATATCTTACTGCTTCTTCCGGCCCACAGAACAATACCTCCTGAACTAAGCAACCTATTAGGTGTTTCACAAAGAAAATTAATGAGAGCTCTTCGTTCTCCCCCTTAATTTTGTGTGTGTAAGGTACTTTTTCTGCAATTATTCTGCTTCAAAGAACAGCACATACCAAAAGATTCTGGATTTACCATGTTACTATAAACTGAGGCAGCAGTTGTTACAGGTGTAAACTGGTAGATATAGAGCTTGTTCTGTAAGTCATAAATTGACTAGGATCCTTAAAATGACCAAATGCGGATGGGATTATAATTTCAGCAGGATCAGTGATTTTCTTGGTCTATGTTTATGAATCTTCACACCTGTTTTTCCTTTTATCAGTACATCTTTGAATGGAAAAATAAAATAAAATTTCGATAGAGTAAACACAGAGAAGGACCTTGATTCACTTACTACTGCAAGATTTTAAGAGGGATTTTCTCTCTGATCGTCAGAAATATGCACTAAGTCTTTGTAGCAATGACTAGTTTTCTAATTCAGAATGTAAAAAAGTTATTGCATTTTTAACAGCCATCTGTGTTGATTTGTACAGATTAAATTTCTTCCATTAACAAAACAGGCATAGATCTGAATATGTTTCTTAAATGAGTTGAGACATCAGTTGATTTTAATTTCAGGAAGATTCTCTGCCTTGAAAAGATGCATTGGATTGTGCAAAATTGCCTTCTAATCTGGACTTCCATTAATACTTTTCAATAGAATCAGGCTGTTAAAAAGCAGCTGTTTCAATGTCAAAAGTTATGCTGTGAAAACAATATTAAAAAAAAAAAAAAAGGAGTTAATTACTTGAAATCCAAATCATTCTACACACATTTATCAGTTTGCTAAATTCATTTTCTTACTATATACTTCAGTAAGACATGCAATTTTTTTAAAAAAAAGCTGCAGAAATATAATGAAAAATGTGAGATTTGGATGATTTCTCAAATCAAGCTGTCATTCAGCTCTGAAACTCTGTGACATTTATGTATAACATGGATTTCAAATTGGGCAGGTATTTTTTTCTTCATCTGACAGGTGGTGATATGTTCTGGTTAGTTTGTTCTTTATACAGAGGTTTATATCTTATTTGCAATGAATATGGCATTTTGATGAAAACTGTAATCTAGTTCGCATAATTTCCCTGTGTTTATCTCCTTGTTTTCTACTACAAAAGAAAACAAGATGCTCCTGAGTAGAATTGCAAAGCAAGCTTGGAAATGTCAACCATCCTAGGGAGGTGATATTGCTTAACAATACTGTAAGATAGAAAGACCACAAAACATCCTTCCTAAGGAATCTTTCCGTTAAATGCCATAAATGTGTGTAAGGGAAAATTTGTTCACACAAACAAATAAATAAAGAAAAAATCACCAGCAGTAACAAATTTCAATGCTATAAGAAATATCTGCACAGTATCATAGGGTAAACTCCATTCTTTTCTGAAGAGTGCAAATAAAACTTCATTTGTTCAAGTCCTATCCTTGTTTAAAATTATAAAATATCTTTATTGTGTAAACTTTGAATCAAACAGAACAAATATTATTTTTCTCACTATTATGGGACTTCAAGAAAAAAATGGGATGACAGGTACAGATAACACTGTTGTATAGTTTGAAAAAGTCTTTCAAAATCCAAGAAGAGGCTTCAAAAAATTAATGCACCTGTTAGTCTGTCCAGCCTTTTTACTTAGGTTGCTCTTTGCTATTGACCCAACATAATTTTATTGCTGCTCTCTGCTATCCTATCTCCATCTCCAAGTTAACCTATGGATTGTTTTCCTTGGTTTAGATCGCTCTTCAAGGAAATAAGCTCTCTCAGAAGTAGTTGCGTAAGTCTCTGTAGCAAAATCAGAAGGTGCATACATAACATGAAAACTGGCATTTCTCATGACAATAATATATGTATTATGCAGTTGATGTCAAGAGCTGATGGTACAAAAGATTTTCCAAATGACTTTTTTAAGATTTATAAAGACAGGATTTTACTCAGTACAAGAAGCAGATTGGCTTTTTAAGAGAAAACAAAATCCATTTTTTTCTGGTGACATCAAGCTTATGGAATTTGCAAAGAACACCTGTAATCTTTTTTCTGCTACCCTGAATGCCTCCTATTCTCATAATGTGGGGAACTGGAAAGCAACATAACTGCTTTTCAAATCTTGGTAGATCCCTTGCAAATTACAAGGAATTCTAAGATTGAGCTAAATACAAATGATAGAAAGCTAAGGCCTCATTATATTACAGTTTTACTACCATGCAAACCATAAGCTTAAGTACGCAGTTCTAAGATCCATTATATTCTTCTTCATTTATTTCACTTTACCGAATGTAAAACAAAAAATACCTTATCTTTATGGACAATTCATAGCAAAAGAGAATGTGCAAAACAAAAACACTGAAAATATGCAACAGATCTGATGCTGTAAAAACATGGGAAGTCAAAAGGGAAAGTAAAATAAGACCATGTTTTGGGTTTAGTCTAACACACAATTCTGATGTTTTGGCTCTTCCAGAATAAAAAAATAGCTGGCATTATTCCTAGTGCCTTTATTTCTAGTACTTAAATAACGATATATTTTCCCTTTCTAGCATGTACAAATGTTCCAAATCTGCACTTTACTATTTTTTTTTTCTAACATGCAGACATGAGGATAAGTGGCAGCTGCAGTGCACCAATGAAATCCTTACGTAATATTCGTGCACACCTGAAATAGATTTCATCACGATTTTCATAACACCCTGAATATTTGCTGTAGTTTTGGGATAAGATACTTCATTTTTTTCATACTTATATGATGTAGAGTATACAATTCAATGAGAAACAGAGTGATATGTGTGATTACAAACTGCAGATACAGAGAAAGGTTGTTCTATTTCTTTTATAGAATCACTATACAAGATCAAATGGTTTTATTCCTACATATCCTCGCCAAAAACCCAGGCACTAGGTTCTGAATCAGATCTGTGCTATTTCACTGACTAGAAAAATGGACAGTGATGTTAATGCAAGTCATAGGATTCTAAGAAATATAAGTATTTAGCACTGCAAAGAAATACCACAGAGAGTACCAGAGGATTTTGAAATCAATGTAATGTGATGAGCAGTACTTTCTTGTGACTGCTGAATTGCTTTACACATTTACTAAAAATAAATTATGTTTTAAGAACTTCTAGACCAAAGAAATACTTAAGATAAACCTTAAAATTTGAAATAATGGTAGATAAATAAATATTGATATACTGCCACTATTGTTTACACATTGAAAATAAAAACTGTCTGTTTCACATCAAGTTCAGCTAAATATTCAAATTGAAAAGAATTGTCAAAATGTTGATATGTAGAAGTGCTCTGACACTAGGTCTTATTAATTAATCTTAGCACTGAGATATGAATTCAGATTTAGCAGCCGCTAAACTGGGTGCAAACAGGGTGCAAAACTGGTCTTTTAGAATGACAGTAACAAAATAATTGCAGTGAGATTCTTTGTTTCAGTATTAATTGGCAATAAAACTCTATCAAATTACCATATAACATTATAGTCTGTTCTGTAATTCATATGTGATATATGTCTGAAAGTTGCCCAGCATGAAGACGGTTACCTTAAAATAGTAAGTAGTCTAAACTCATGTAATATAATTATATGATTACAGGACTTTTTCTGTAAGAGAAAAAGGTTAGGAAGAGAGTACAGAATAGCTATTTTTCGATACGTATTCAATCCAGCAGTTCGTACAGAAGAATAGTTTCTGAAACAAGTGTGCAATTTCTAGTCCACTTGACAGTGGATTACGCTGACCATGCAAAGTAGTTTTCACTGTGGACTATACCTGAACAGAGGTCACACAGAATAATTGCAGTTTCAACCTCACATACTTAATAATGTCTACCAGAAGACGCAGACCTAGAACTTAGAACTCTGCACTTTCGGAGCAGTCTTCTTAGCTTGTTTCAGCCTAATTGTTCTTTGATAACAGCTACCCATCTGAAAAGTGCTGACTGTCTTCACCCCAGACCCATGAAATACTTCATATGTATGTTAGTGCACTACATTATATTTGGGCCATGGCTCACTGTTATGGTCATATACTGTTATGGTCATACACATCACTTTTACTGCACACAAAGTAAGGCTGTGATTATTGGTGTTTTAAAGATCTGTCAATCCATTTAAATTAAAAAAAAAAAAAAAAAAAAAAAGCTGATTAATTATAAATATATATGTAATGGGTTAAAAAATGCCTGGGAGTATGTGTGTGGGGAGTGTATGTGAAGGGGAGCAGTTTTAGGCACATACAAAATGAAGAATGATCTATTCTAATTAATTATGTACAGATACTGTAGTTTCACACCCTGACTCTTTTCAGTTGATGGGTAAATGGTTGAAAACTGAAGACACAGATTTTACAACCAGCCTATAAGGATTTGGACTGATTCCACAGAGCAGGTTCAGGTCAGCTAAGTCCTTTCTTCAAAGCATCATGGGTGTCTCTGAGCATCATTGCAAGCTTGTTCTGGCAGTAAGCCAGGCTTCAAAAGCCTTTCACTGCGCAGTCACTGACTCACTAATGGGCAACTGTAGGCTTTCTGATTTTGCTTTCGTTTCATGTGTTCATTTGACATAAATTTAATTAAACTAAATCTAGTATTAAAGCAAGACAAGATAAAAGTGATATATCACAAATTAAAGAACTGTGAAAGATACAGGAAGCATGACTTTTTTTCTGTTTCTGTAAAATATTGTCAATTTTAGTAAGCTCACTACTTAAATTCTGCAAAAAACTGTACAGATATGCATTATTAAGAATAATGTGCATCCAGGGTTAGATGAAGGTCTCAGCCCTATATTCTCTGTAGTAAAACCTTTCAGAGAATTCTTATGCCTTCTTTCATACCCACACTTCAGGTAGTCACCTCTTCACAGGATATGAGACAAGTTTGCCCTTCTGCTGGCTACATATCCATAGTTGTTAGACAGCTCAAAAGCATACAACAGCAGAAACATGAAAAGATCACATATTAAGTATAAAAAATCATCATTTTTCAAAGGTCTCTTTTGGTTTTTACTTAAGGCTAAGGAGGTGATAGTGAAAATGAAAAAGATCACGCTGTTAAAAAGGTTTCATTTAATTGCTTTGAATGTTGCTTTAGGAAACATCCAACTTTCTTCTTGTTCTTTTTAGAAGTCTTTAAAGAAAAAAAATTAAAAGAATATCTAGACTGGAAATATACTAATGTGAACTGACAGGATATTTGCAAGCTGCCCAGAGATATGCTGAGCCAATCACATTCAAGGGGTTCCAGTACTGTCAGAAATGCACTTAGGTTCCTAGCACTAAAAGCATTAGCAAAGCAGGAAATGAGCAGTGGAAGTTGGATCTGATGTCCAATGAGTAGATTTGCTAAAAATCTCCTGTTTTTGAGCTGTAGAAAATACGAATGGGTAAATTCATGTACAGGACAAATTCTGATGTAAAACAAGTACAATCACCAGCACCAGCTCTCTGACCTCCTTTATTTTATAAATGGTCTTGAGAAGTGGGTTTTTTGAGTTTTGTTTTGTTCTGTTTTGTTTTCCACACCAGCATGGTTGAAAGCTCAAGAGTAATTCCTCTGGTTGTTGATCCCTGTGCACAGAAGGCTGCCAACATAAAGGAAGCCACATCATAGCTGACAGAAAGAAAGATCTTGGCTTTGCCTGTAATGAGGGTGAAGGTGGCTCTGTGGTGGTTTCCCCTGCTGTCATCCCCACCTACACTCTGACTCCCACATAGATGAGGGTGCACATTACCCCCAGGCAGTCCTTGTCACCTTGGGGAGGAAGCCTCAATACCATCCACTGTCAGGACAATCAAGAGTTGAAGAGAAAAATCTATATAGAATATAGACACAGGCTCTCCAGGCAGGATCCCTTAACACCCTCTTATTTCTGTTCCAAAGACCACATGAAGCATTTTCACCAGGAAAAGGCAAAGCAGCTTTGAAGAAAACATATAGAAGTGCTTTTTTTAGAGAATTGTGCCCATCCAGAAATGGTAAAAATTATGCAAATAAAGTACACAGAAATGAATGATGTCTGAGTAATACTAAGCCTTAGTTTTGTCCAAGTTGCAAAAATCTCCTTTTTTCTTCTTAATGAGACAGAAAAACATTGAAGGTATCAAAATCAAAGATTTTACACTGAATCATAAGTTTCTTTCACTTATAAAATTTAATTTAGCAACTAAATACTCTAAAAGTTTAAGTAGTTTAATCTAAAGATAAATATTTTAGGAACTAGAAAAGAAATCAATGGAATTTTTGTAAACCCCAAAATGTACACATGAAAAATTAGGATATGTTTATGTGAAGTTAATTTAAAAAGGAAAAAAATATATATGAATAAGGTGTCGGGTTTTTTTGTTTTGTTTTGTTTTGTTTTGTTTTGTTTTTGTTTAAATTGTGTGGGTTTTTTTTTCAACAGACAACTTTCCAAACTTTCCATCACCCTAGTTCTCAATGGGCATAAATTTAGCATGTGACATAAGCAAAGACATTTATGGTATAGTTTTTTAAAGCAACTACTGCTGTTTTCTTGCCTAGCTCCTTTAGCTTATTTTGAGAACTGCTTACCTCCCCCAGCACTTAAGAAAATCCGTTTTTCACAAGTAAAATATTGTAAGGGACTGGAAACAGGAACTATGGAAGAAATGAAGTCTTACAAGATAGCGTTATACTGCAAATACTGCAGTTATACTGTAAATACTGTGTTACATAGTGTGCCATAGCTTGATGATCTTCTTTAGAAGAGTTCTTTTTCTTACATTCCTATCTTAACATCGTAGCAATGGACAAAAGTGTACTAGGAGAGCAAGAGGTAATATGTGCTCCTCTTAGTTCAAAAGCTCACTGACACACTGATTGTATGTGAATAAGCATGATCCTACATAAAATTGATACTGTCAGTTACACCTATTATCTTGATATAATCTTGTAGATTTATCCAGGTGAAACAGTTTGTACTACAGGGTCATTAGCAATTATCATTTATTGTCAACAAAGTAATAAGGAATCAAAGGACAAAAAAGATACCTATATATTGGTTCATATTCTTTCACAATCTATTTTTGGACAGGGGACATTAGATAGAGGCATTTTGACATGCATGTTTTATGCAGAAATGCTGCACCTCCTCACAAATGTAAAGGTGCATAAACGAAGACAGTGAGAAAGAGAGAAAAAAGAGAGAGAAGATGGAAAGAATGAAAGAAGACACGAAGGAGACAAAATACTAGGAGACAGACAAGTTCTGTGTAAGTTAATATAATTAAAATGTTGGATTTTTGGACTTATTATCTACAATTAATAAAAAATACAGAAAGTACTTACTTTTCTATATTCTGTTATCCTAAGAGACAGTGATCAATTCTGACTTTCACATTCACAGATTTTACTTCATCTTTCAAAGCTGCAAGTTGTCATTTTATTCTGTAGGCATCCTTCAGGGCCTTTTCTGCTTTTTGTGAACATGATATTTTTTGAGACAGAGGAATACTGTTCTTTGTTCTTTGTCAAAATATCTTCTACATATCTTACAACATATGTAAAATTTTGTACATGGACTCCTTGCATATTTAGGTATTTTATCCCTACTATAGTTGTCATCCTGACGAGTAAGTGGCATACCCAATTCAAAAGGCCGTCAGGAGGCATAATAAAACTTCCCGTTCATTGCAGTGAACAAACCTATGGTAATGTGTGTCAAGTGTTTAGAGTTTTTTTGATGAAGGACTCTGGGGATTATATAAAAGTGTAAAATATTATGATTGCTAGATGAAAGGGATTTTGTCATTGGTGTTGTTGATGGTTTGTTTTGATTTGTTTCCCAAATGTTTCCATTAGCACTACTTTCAAGTAAGAATTCATGTTCATATTTTTCTATTTTCTCCTCCAGTTGAGTGGCTCAGTTGCTCTGTCTCTTCTGTATCTGAAATCTGAGGTAGAAGTCAGTAATAAAGTGAGTGACACAGTTTGACAAACAGGGAGGGTGGAGTCTTCTTGTAAAGTTACATATCCACTGGCCTTTCAAACAAAACATAGAGTTTTTAGATCAAACTCCCTGACCCTGATCTTCAATATGTTCATGACTTTCTCACCTCCCCTTCAGCAGTGACACGGCAGCAGGTCTTCACCCATTGTGCTTAAACACAGCTTTTAGTAAAACTCTTTCTCCTGCCCCTTTCCAGAAGGCACGATCTATTTTAAGGTTAGGTGGAGGTAGACACCAGAGAGCTGTTACAGAACTGTTACATCAGGAGTGGGAAGCTAATGGTTTATGATAAAAAACAAAGTAGCAGTGCAGAAGAGCTTCAGAAAGTATTGAGAGGACACCCAAAGATGCACATCCTGTCTACTGCCCTGAACTCTAAAGTCGAAGATCTGTACTCAAGAGTTAACAAAGATCCATACAACTTCTCTTGAGAAGAAAGGTTTTCTACAGACATTGAATTTGACTCAAAAATGTCTCCCTCAGAGTTTTTACAGGATGAAATCCCAGGGTCCGTTGCAAAGATAGTAAAATCACTTTGTTGCCCTCTGATGTAAAGTAGATGGTCAGATATAATACTTCTCCAAATAGAAATACGTGGAAGGAGAAGTAGCAAGGTAGAATAATGAAAAATATTCCAATATTTTGCATGTATTTGATTTTGATATCGAAATTGTCTGTCATAAATGTATGTTATGATGCTTGTACAAAGTTGACCAGGCTCTATGCAAGAGAGACAGTAATGTTTACATAAATATGATAGAAAATAAAATTTATTTTTAAATTCCTATGATTCAGAATAAGTAAAGCACACATGCAGCAATCCTGTGCAATTCACAGATTGCACTGTTATCACCAACTTCTCATCTCTCCTACTGCGTGGTTTAATCACTTCTGTGTAATTGGACTATAAAGATATCATGTCAAGGAGTAAGTCTTCCTGTACACATATGTACAGGACCTGGCACTGGGCTTTTGATCGTGCCAGGGACATTGAGGTAATACTTCAAATAATCTGTATACTACTTTCAGAGTATTATATAGCCACCTGCAAAAGTGACCAGATAATGAATAGATCTGAATAATTTATTTTTAGTAAAAGGTTCTAATTAATCTGTTAAATTACCAGCAATTAATAATTTAACAAATCTAACTGTAGAGAGCCATTTTTCACATGCAGGAGAATGAACCAGATGACCCAAGATCTTTCCAATTTCTAGTTCTCATCTGCTATAAAATAACAATTAAAAAAATAAAATCAGTGATGATTATTTTTGCATGACCAAAACATCATCCAGATCCACAATTTCCCCAAAGGCAAAACAGCACATATGAGAAAGGTCATCATGGAAATTCCCAAGAGACTCAGAAAATGGAAGCTGTGTTCCAACACCTCTAGGGAAAAGATTTTTCCTTTATGTATTTGAGAGAAGCAGAAAAGGCAGACTGCACTCTTGTCCTCTCACCTCGCACTGTAGCCCCAGACATAAGAAGCTCTGTCTTCCAGAGCTCCACATATAACAGTCAAAATTGTCACATACCTGCACACATAGCAGACCTTTCCCATACAAATTCTAATATTCTTGCATTTTGATGACCATAGTTTCACAACTTGCCTTCTCTGAATTAACATATTAAAAAGATCAACAACAACAACAAAAATTGGATTTTGCATATTTGCTTCATTCGTGTAATAACATATTTCAAAAGGTAGCTTTTGAACACATTTGTTTGATGAACATGTAGAAAAATCACGATCTGTTCATCAATATTCTCTAAGCAGAAGGCTAAATTTTCTTGAGTGTATAATCTGCTAAAAATTATTCACTTATCTCTATTTAGTCTCAAAATACCAAGCTTCTCTATATCTGGACTAGGGGCTGAACCCATCTGACAGATGAAGCAGTTGAACTGTGCTGATGAGCTGCAAAGAGAGCCAAACATCTGTCCCCATTTTTTTGTTGCTTGTTCCTGACAGACATTTATGCATTAAGACTATTTATCAGACAACACTTTGTCTAAGCCAAGATATATTCAGCCATCATAATAGGATATATCACTAATATGGGAATATGAATGATTGCTAGTTTGATAAGATATTCATATCAGAATGCAAGCATTGCCATTTAGCTTATCTTCAGTACTCAATACTGACATATTTATCATCATTTATAAATCAGGTGTCTCGTATGAGTGATATTCCGATTTAGTCAGAATGTCCCTCCCGTTAGGGTTATAAAAATGAAATAGTGCTGTTCTGCGCTCTAGTCTCAGGCTATTTTCATATGAGACACATATAAGCCATTCCTCTGCATGCACAGAGTACTGTCGGCTCCTTATATTTGTGCATTCAGTGAACATTTCATACAAAATAACCAACGTTCTACATCAGGTTTCTATAGAAAAAGATTGTAACAATGCCCTCAAAACCAGCTGCATTATGCAAACACGGCTTTATTTGAGATGTTAAACAAGAATGGTGAGTAAAGGAAGCACGTTCTTACTGAAGAAGATATCTCATGGTGTATTCTTTATTTTATAGCAGTGACAAGACAAGGTGCAGTATATGGTGATATTGAGTTTGCTCAGCCTTTAAATTAAGTTCTGTTTCCACATATTGAAGGTTGATCTTAAAAGACTGTTAAAATGGTGGAAACATCATCTTTTAGCACTGTTACTGTATAGTTGCCAGCTCAGCTATTGTGGTTGCAGACTGACGTAACTCTTCTCTTCCTGGACTGGAGCTTTTATCCCCAGGAGTTTTGGCATGAAAAGAGTTGTCTGCAAAAACTTTTGAGTGATACTGGTGAAGTTTCTGAGGATCCGTTCTATTTCAGTTTAACAGTTTCTTGTGATGCAAAGTCATTGGTTCAAACACAATTCAGTCTATTCTCTGCTTAGGACAGCAAATTTGGATTAAAGGGGACTGAAATACTTCAGTCCTGATAAAGTTTTTGGACTTCTGGTGAGTTAAAAGTGGTATATACTGAACAGGAGTTTTTGATGACTCCCTCTTGCATTATACTTTGTGAAATTTTGACATATTTACATTATATTAATCATATTTACTATGCTTGTTGTTTATTGTACTGATATTTCTCCATGTTAAGATCTCAAAGTATTGCTGAGTATGTATGTGTCAATGAAGAAATTTTGATATAATAAAACTAGCACAGGAAGAATTGCAGAAAAAACTCCACCTTAGGAGTCAGTACTATGAGAATCAACTGTATGAAAAATGCTCGACAGTGAAATGAACTGGAAAGAAATTTAAGGAAATACTGATAATGAAAATCATAAATCTGGGGGATAATAGTCAGAAATTGAGGTGTGGGTAGTTAGTAGTTAAGATAAGAAAGTAACCTCATTTAAAGTGTTTTACAAAAGATGGAAAGAACATTTTGTTTTTGAACATTTTCTGAGTCAGTATAGTAGTTTAGCTGAATTCAGAAAAAATAAAATAGAAAAACTGCTCTGAAAATATATAAATGGTGAGTATTCTTAGGAAAAGCCAGCCAACTGCAGGACAATAAAATAAATAAAAAACAAGCAGAAAAAAAAAAAAAGATACTTTTCTTTTTTTGTATTTTACATATACAATCAGTGAAGAAAATAAAGATAAGAAGAAGAGACATCATTAGATGGACACTGCCTGAAATGTGCTGGGGCATTTCTATATGCAGCATGTAAACAACACATTTTATACAATCATATGTTTTGTTAATACTGTTCAAAGCACTTCAGGAAATTCACCACAGAAATTCCTAGTTAAAAATGGAGATTTCCAGCATTTTGTGATTATTCTGAAATAATATCCAAACTTTTATTTTTTTTTTTTAAATGAGATTACTAGAGAAACTGCTTTACAGGTCTATAACAATTACTATTTTACTTTTTTCTAAATTGCTACAAATCTGAGTTCATGAAAGAAGTTATAGCACAATTAATCTTGTAATTAATAAAGTAGAAGTAAGGACTATTCTCTATTTCTTCTGCTTGGAAACTCCTTCATATTACTAACTCTATTTCAAAAAGCGTGGTGAAATATACATAGTAAGGTAAAGAACTGGGGCATATTGCATGTAAAAGTTGGTGACAGAGCATTAAGACAGAGAAACATTCTTGTCCCTCCCCACACCGCTCAGTTTCAAAATATAGTTTAAATTTAAGAATCAGTTTACTGGTCCTTACAATCGTTTTCCCACATGCATTTCACAGAACTGTGCTAATACAGTCCCTACATTTAAAAGAAAGTGGGGAAAAATACACCACAGTATTTCTGCACAAATTATATCTGAACATCAGGCATTACACCTTCAGGGCAATCTATGCATCTTTTTAACACAAACTCTCTCAGATGGGCTTGTCTGGGAACACTAAAAGCACTTGGGCCAAGAATGTCAGCATTAAAAATACAGAAGTGGCTGGAAATGCTGTTGTGTGTCAACCTTTATTTGTCCTTTAAAACAAGAAAAAAAGAACAAATGTATGCCTGTAGGCCAAATGCAGAAGGTTGTTTTCTTTCTTTCTTTCTTTTTTTTTTTTTTTTATCTCTCTCCTTCCAACTTATATGAGATTTGTACAATGAATTGTAATAGGAGGTTCAGATGACAAAAATTACAGTGGTGTAGCCAAGAAAAATACCCATGGGGCTTTCTGCCTCCCTTGTGCCCAGCCTGAACTATCAGATCAGCCTTCTGGACTCAAATGCAACACTGTCAATAGGAATACATCATCTTTTTTGTGGTGTAGAAGAGCTGTCGGTTGCAATTCCCATTATTCCAAGGCCAGGATTTTCCATTAGTGTAGCCACCTGCTGGGTTTCTCTGCTCAGGTTTAATGGAGTCTGAATTTGAATTTATCACCATCTGTGGGAAGACAGGAAATGAGAGGAGCATCACTAATTCCTTTCTTCATTTACTAAGCAGAAGCATAATCTTTATAAGGAGATAGGCAGAAGCAGCAGTGATCAGGGAGACAGAGAGAATATTTTAACTCATACTGACATCAGAGTTCCAGACCAAGAAAAATGCTGTCTGTTCCTTGGCCAATTCCAGCAACAAAAAGAATGTTTTAATTTCCTATGTAATGTTGTACCAAAACATGCAGATAGATATGGGATGGTATTTCAGTTTTGCTTCCAAGGAGGTCAATAGAAATTTAATAATTTAGACTGTTAAAAATAATAATAATAATAATTAATTAAAGGCTTGGAATGTGAATAAGTTCTCAGGAAGAGTTAAGAACTATAAATGTGTTTGTTTACTAAAAGAGATTTTTTAAATCAACAGTTTACACATTTCATTCTTGATCTCCCCTGTGGTAAGTGAAAAAAATAAATTTAAAAGAAAACTGGTGTTCACTTGAAAGAGCTATTCATTAAAAACAAGGAAGGACTCAAGAAAATTAACAAACAAACAAACAAACAGAAATGGATTAACATGAAAAGGAAGATTTTTTATTCAAAATATCCACCAGGTAATAATGAAGTAATTTCCTGCCTAAACATAAAAATGAAGGCAATTTGCTATAACCATGGGCTAGGAATGACAATTTCTATCTGTCTAAATGTATAATTAGTTGTTTTTATCCTGTTGAGACTGAAGTCCATGTGTTAATCCTATTTGACCACAGTTACTGGTACTTTGGGGTGGGCAGAAGTGAAGTAGAAAGTTTAAAAATACATATTTCAAAAATCTTATGTGACATCCATCTGCATTCATCAAAGGGGTGATGACATCCAGTCTGTATTCATGAAAGGGGTGCCATGAGTTCAAGGTTTTCTCATGAATTTTGCCCCATGCTTGTAATCTTTGGATTTACGATCTTGAACTTGTGAGGCTGCACTCTTGTCATGTGGGTCAAAAAAAAAAACAAAAAAAAAACCGAGTC
>JAOWBP010004700.1:28738291-28751394 GCA_028571105.1 Tragopan temminckii
TTGTTCTATGAAACAGTGTTACTGTGCTCTTTGTATCTGTTGTCGTTTCCACAAAAATAAATAAGAAGCATCACTTTTAGAGTGATCTATGTGTGTGTATGTGTCTGTGTCTATGCTTTCTTTAACTATACGCTGAGTTTAGTACTTTTTGATGCTGATGAAATGACAGAAGGAAGACATGCCATCCAGAGAGACCTGGAAAGACTTGAAAGGTGGGTGCTTGTGTCCTACTGAAGTTCAACAAGTGCAAACTGGCAATCTAGGATATCTGTATGGTCTGGGAGAAAAACTCATTTAAAGCTGCCCTGCAGAGGAAGACTTGGGGACCAGGTAGATTATAATCTTATCATGAGCCAGCAGCGTGGACTTGCAGCCTGAAGGGCCAGCAGTATCATGAGCTGTATCAAAAGAGAGAGAGTGATTGTCCCTCTCTACTGTCCTTGTGAGATCCTGTCTCGAGCACTGTCTGGGGTACCTAGCTCAGAAAAGATATGGAACTTCTGGAACAGATCCAGAGGAGTGCCATGAAGATGATCAGAGAACTGTATCACCTAACCTACAAAGGCAGGCTGAGGGTGCTGGGGTTTTTCAGTCAAGAAAAGAGAACGCTCTGGGAGACCTCATTCCATCCTTCCAGTATTTAAAGGAAGATTATAGGCAAAAAGAAAATCAATTTTTACACAGATAGGTAGTGATAGGACAAGGGGGGAATGGTTTTAAACTAAAAGAAAAAAGATTTCATTTAGATGTAAGTGTGAAATTTTTCACAGAGGATGTAGTGAGGTGCTGGAACAGGCTGCCTAGAGAGGTGGATCCCCTTTCCCTGGCGGTTTTCAAGGCCAGGTTGAACGGGACCCTGGACAACCTGATCTAGCACCTGAGTTAGTGATTGGCTACCCTCCTGCTGGTGGGAGGGTTGGAACTCAAAGATCTTTAAGGTGCCTTCCAACCTAAGACATTCTGTGATTCTATGATTCTTAGTTAAAATGTTAAACACAGCTTAAAATGGACTAAAAGAAAAACTCAGTGATCTTTACTGAGAATATTATCTTGTTGAGAAGGTATCAGATTTTGCATAGAATTAAATACCTTACTAATATTATGCTTATTAGTTCAGATCCAGGAATAATTTAGCAAAACCATGTGTTTTTATTATTATTTTTATTTCAGAAAATTGTCAATAAATTAATTATATCTAATTATCTATTTAAATCATTTTCCAAACTGATCTGATTAATATCTTTCGCTTGAGAAATACTTTTACAGAAATTTCAATTCTGGTTAGTGTTCATTATTGTCAAGCCGTTGACAATTATTTACATAGAATGTGTTAAAGGGTTTCTTTATCTAACTCTGGTGCAATAATGCTTCATGTGAAGCAGGCCATTCACCTTTCTAGAAAATAATAAAATGATATAAATAAATATATATATATATTGAGCCATGCTTTTTAGACAATTCTGCAACCCTGATTCCTAATTCTAAATATTTGAGTGAATAACAACAATAATAATCACCAGAAGCTCTAAAAAACAATATTTTAAATACCAGCCTATGTGCTTATTAGTAATTTTCTTATTAACTTACCGCTTTTTTTGCAGTAGTTTTCACGCTTCATCTCTTCTCTCATGCACTGTACAGCAATATATTATCTTCAGAGTATTTTGAAGTGGCTTTAACTTTTTTTTAATTTTATTTTTGTCTACCCAAGCCCCTAATTTTTGAGTTATGTTTATTCTGAAAGTATCTTTTTTCTCTTTATTCTGAAGACTCTTAAAAGAAACTTTAATGAAAAGTTGTTCTATTCATTCACTGGGGTCAGCTGTTGCACAGCATCTGGAAAACAGAACTCTAAATCATTTCTAAATCAGATGAGAGTTATCTTCTATCTGATGCATTTTGCATTAATCCTATGTCAGCAATAAAAATCTAGCAACTTGACTTAGAAAGTTTGGGAGTAATGCTAATAGGAAGGCACAATGGAATAAGACACTGATTAGTGAAATCTAAAAGAAACAAAACTGCAGCAGTTTTGGCTCTTGCAATTTGGTGAATGCTGCCTAAAGTCATATCTGCGGGAGAGAAAAATTCCCTATAGGATCATTGTTCTCTCCTCAGTGGCAGAGTTCCCATGAGTCAGAAATCCCACAAAAAATAATTTCTTTGAATATGAGAAGGAGAGAAAAGAATAGGGAGAGTCCTTTGGCAGTGAGTAACTTCATATTGCATTTCCTTTTCTCAGTGAGGACAGACAAAGCTCAAAGAGAACCTCAAGATAACAGCTTGATTTGAAGACTAGAAGGAATCTGAGTTTGAACTTGGATCTGGATTGTTGTGATGTTTTGTCTTTTCTGATATTTGAACCATCTTATCTTAATGATTCATAATCAATTGTTTTTTTTTTTCCATTCTGCCACCATCTTCACCAACTTTCCTTTGGGATAATCAGAAATTAAAATTTAAAAGTTGCATTTACACAAAAAAAGCATTCAATAGTCGTCCTATCTGTTGCATAGATAACCTACATCAGCAATAGCTAATGGGACAAGTACATGATTACAAGGCCTGCTGAAAATCAGTGGTGTTTCATTCGACTTTTTTACTATTTTTCACTTCCATGACTCCAGGAACAGTAGACAACTGTATAAGGCTCCATAGTAGAGAAAGCACAGTGACTTTTATTGTTAAAGCCAGCATTTTTACTCTGTTTTATCTCTGTAGTACTACGGAATTAACACATGGAGGCCCCAGTACTGATGATTGTTCAGCACCTGATAAATAGTTTGTACTTTTACAGAAATCAGACCTAGAAAGAAGGGGAGCACATTGGCACAATGTAAGTGAAAAGGATAGAAAGTACAAAGGGCTATATTTTTCCTTTAATTGAAGTCCTGTCAGATGACCATTGAGAGCCAAATCTTTAATTCTCCAGGGGGAAGAAAATTAGCATCTAATTGAGAGTGATAATTGCTTAATATTGATGTCAAAGGTGGCCCTTCATTTTGTATGAGAAGAGTCAGTATAAATTTGTATTTCATTTGGAAATTTTTAGCTTACATCTTTCTTAAAAAACTGTATATTTATCAACTCAGAATTACTATAAAGTAATGATGTATGATCAATGTATGTGGTCACAATACAGCACATGCTGTGGTCACTCTTCATATTCTTTTGTGTCAATGAAGTTCACATATGGTATGATACTCAGAAAGACTTATATATGCAAGTATGTATTAGTGCTGTCACCTGTCCAAACTGCTTTTTTAGCATACATCAAATGAGTACTAATAGTAACATACGAATGGGATGAAAACATGTTAGGCTCCAGGCTAGGTGTGGTGCCTGTACTATTGGGACACAAAATCAGCATGTTGCAAATTTAGTAGGAGATATAAGCATAGAAAACAATGCCTGTCATTATTTATAGTAGAACTGATAATTATTATTTCATAAGCATGACAGTATGTACGTTGTAGTCTGAGCAGGAAACAGAACTAAGCTGAAGGTTTACTTACCAAATCATAGGTCTGGCGCTTATTTCCTCTGCTTCTAGTTTGTGGGGATACATCAGAATGACATAATATTATAGTTAGTACAATGAAAATGGTTTGCTGCAACAAAATATTATTTAAGGGGTAAATGTCTGGTCAATTACCTGCAAATAAATAGGTCTTTATGCAGACATTCAACAGCATGTAGCTTATGACTACTGAAAAATCCAAATACTTCCTTAATAATGAAATCAATTGCTAGTCTTGGGGGATGACACAATTTCTTTCCTCAGTACTCCTTGCTGATTTGCTAGCAATCCCTGTAATAGGTGACGAATATCCTACACCTGCCTTTTTAACCTTGTAACTAACTAAACTATTATACACACAAGGGGAAAGGAAAGTAAGAAACCCAGAGCTACTACAAGGGTAGGAATTAAATAAGCAGAAGCATATTGTTAGCAGCATTCTCAAAGGGGAGAGAGTCAGTAATAAATTAGTTGCGCACCAGTGAATATATATGGTTTGTATACTTTTGATTGTCAAAGGCTCTGGAAAATGCCTTGGTAACATTGATGCTGTAGGAGATTGCAAACGAACAGGCAGTTTAACAAAGGTTACAAACAATATTAGCATATTCATTCTTTTTCTCTCTGAAAGTAACGTCTTAAAAAGTATAAAACTGGATGACTAAATACCAGCATCACCCCTTCAGTCACAAACCACAGTCAGATTTGGTTTTCTTTAATCACAATATTGAGGTTGGATATACACTTACAACGTGATTATTCCTACTCTAGTCCATTCTGGAAAGGATTCCACAAATAAAACTACAATACAGAAAGCTTTTCCAGTGCTTTCTAAGTTAAGGTGACTCTTTTCAGATAGACAAAGAAACACTTTTTGGTAATTCCATAATCCTTGTTAGGATATCTGATGCTATCTAGCTATATATATGCACAATTGAATACCATAAGTAAACTCTCTGCTCTTAGCAGATTAAGAACAGCACCTGTTTATCTAATTCAAATGATTTTATTTTTTTTTTTACCACTGATGGAACTCAGGTCACGGAATTAAACTATTTTTTTCCTCTATCTTATGTCGGTCTCCATATTAATATGGCAGTGTATGGTTTTACTTCATGCACAGTTGTGTTTTTGACATTTACTAAATGAAATATGGTTTAGGGATTAGCTGCACTGTTACCACTCTACTGCAGTTGTGGTGTTTTAAATCACTTCAGGGCTGATCAAATAGATGGAGATATGTGCATGCATGTGTGTGCACACATATGCAATGGGAAATGCTTTTTTTTGATGGGTGGCAAAACAGAGAGACAGGCATATCGTCCCTGTCTATTCTGTCCTTGACTAGTTCACTCATTAGTGTATAATACAGAATGATCTCAGTAGCCATTTAAAAATACACATATTCCCAGATTTCTTTACTTCTGACTTTGTGGACTGTCTCCTTTTCTTGATATATAGGTAACTATTTCCTCTAGATACTCAGTGATTTTTTAGGATATAACTTTCTACAAACATTTATAGTGTCTTTCTTTATAAACAAATACTACCAGGCTTATGTTAATTAGCTGATACTAGGGTAATACTGAGTGATTTTCCAGTAATGTTTAAATATTGCTCAGTAATGAATTTTAATAAGGTTTTATGACAATCTAAAGCCCCAAAACCATGGTATTAAAAAGAGGAACATGATTTGTAGGGCAAATCATGCAAATTCCCTCTTGTTTTTACTTTAAAATCTGGAGATGACTGTGCACAACTTCTCCCAAAATAATTATTTCTTAACAAGTACTGAACTCGTTTTAGACGTAGAAGGTAAATTCCTTTTGGAGACATATACTTGTGAATGTTAGTACAATCTGGAGCACTTGTGAGGCAGATTCAAGTGTTTAAAAGATAAGAAGTTGCTAGATTTCTGACCCACAGGAACAAAAACTGATCCCATGTTTGACCACTGAGGATTCCTCAATGGGTTGACTGAAATACATTTTACGCTCTCAAAAAAAAACCCAAAAAACCGTTGTCTCCCACCTAGTTGGGGTGAAAGAAGGTTAGTTGAAGCTAATTGTTCAGGAGATGGAAGGTAAAGTGTTGAGTACAATCCAAACCCAGACGATTCCCTTCAGTACAGCTAATGGACTGGAATATAGGAATGTGTATTTATTTGACTTTGGACAGAATCATTCCATCTTGCCACTCTCATATGAATTCCCTTCTACCCCTTATATCAGTTAAAGATAACAGGAAACAGCCTACTCACAGGAATAAGGCACTCATTTGTTTGCCTGGAGTACAATACTTAGAAATCTTGGGCTCAGCACGTCCACATGCTTGTGTATTTCTGACAGCTGTCCAGGCTGTTGAGAAGGATCCAGACAAAAACACGTGATTCAAAGAAAACGTTAGCAATCTTGAATAATCCTGAGCAGCAAATTAAAAAGAGGAGGTCACCATTTCTGCCTTCATAAGAAAACAGTGACTTCTGCATGCAGACTCTGGCTTTGATTCAGTTTTTTTTCCCGCTATCAGAGATCCAAGAAACCAAGCAAGAATAAGTGAAACAGGCTGATAAGAACATTTTTATTTATAGTTAGAACAAGATTATTTTCCCCCATCATCTGAAATGTGCAGACTTTGAACTAGAAAGAAAACACAGATCAAGAAAAACATTGGAGGTAAATCAAGAATAATGAGAGACTTCTTTAATGTTGTGTTTTTTTCTTAATTTTCTTTACAATAGGAGAAGAGAAAATAATGTACTAAAATGTGCAGGGTTTATTTGTGTTGTATGTATGTGTTCAGATAGTTGCTTAGTTGAAACTGTCATGTTACTGTGAAACTGTAGTAGACATACTGATAAGGTTGCTGGCCATGTAATTACCTCCATTTTTAATGTAGTGTACACTTTTGCACTAAGTGTGCATAATTTGCACATTTAGTAAGATATGATGTCTATTATGTGGAAGATAGAACCTGTGTCTAAACAAACGGACTACATAGTTGAACTGCTGTTTGCACAGATACCAAGGCAACTCTTAAGTTGTCCTAAGGAAAAGGAAAGCCTGCCTCTTATTTTTACTTTCTGAAAGAGTGGTCAAGTACTGGAACAGTCCAGGGAAATGGTTGAGTTACTGTCCCTGGACTTGTTCAAGAAATGTTTAGATGTTAGCTTAGTGAGGAAATACTGGTAATAGGTAGACAGCTGGACCAGATGATCGTGGAAATCTTTTCCAACTTTAGTGATTCTATGATCCTATGATTCTGTTTCACTCCTGATTTGTTAAACTTCTTATGACAGCAACTATTTTATAATTACAAAACATGGTCCCAAATTTTTATGATGAAGTCATGTTACCAAATAATTTCAAACTTAGTGTAAAATAAATTGTATTGAGAAAAGCTTAAAACAATTCTCCAGTTACACTGATAGGGTTAATATATTGCATACATACATGGAGATAATTTTTGCAGAAGTCCTAAAAAGATTCCTTATATATTCATTTCTTCATTTGGCTTGTTTTCCAATGATAGGAATGTAGGATGTTTTCCAATAATGGAAAAATATCCATATTTTTTATCCTTTTGTCTTTGAGATGACTTTATTTTCTAAAGTGTTTGCACAACTTTCCAAGAAATTAATGTTTACATTTTGAGGCCTACACAATTTTGCTATAGCACAGTCAAGTGAAAGTTGATGTAATTCAAGGAAGACTGAATGAAAGTTGAAAAATTTCACAGTCTTATTGCAGTAAAATCAGTTCAAATAACAGAAATAAAATTAAAAATCAGAAATTAAATTTTCCCCTTCAACTCTATAGTTTCACAGTATTGGCTCTTGCAAGCCAATTAGCAGTACTGAGGGATCCCAGCAGAGTGATGGAAGCTCACTTCTTTGGCACATTTAAAACTAGGCTGCACTAGAAAATGTGTTTGTAAGAAGCACAATTCATGGGCAGGAAGTGAGCTGGTAAAGCTAATGGAGCTTTTGTCTTCCTCTCTCTCTCCCACTTTCATCCCTAAATTCTGTGAATTCAATGTAAATGTCAATTGCATTGAGAAGATACTCAAAAATGGCATCTGCCCTGACTGCTAATCCATAGTGTCTTACAATAGAGTGTAACCACTAAGTAAGTGAATCTCCATTTCTCTTACAGTCCTTCTAAGACAAAGGCAGAACCCACTCATTTAAAAGTAATGGGAGCCCTTTGACATACTGCTGGATCCTTTATATGTAAGACTACAATGAGGAGTTTTCACTGAGACAAAGTCCGAAGTTTGTTTCTCACTAAAGGCAAAAGGAGGGAAGTGACTGGAAGATGGGAATATTTTTTTTCCTTGTTTTCATAAATATTTCAGGGTGCCTTCTGTCTGAAAGCCTATCTTTAATGACAAATGTTAGGGTAAGGCATTCGGTACTTTTGATATACTAAGAGAGAAGATTTAGGTGTCTTGTGAAAAAGGGAGAAAGGATGGAAGGAAACAATAAAGGAAGAAAGAAATGAAGGAAGAAACAGGGAGTATCCAGGATATTCTACTGTCTGACTTCATAGCACTAAGCAAACAAAAACATTTATATCTTTTGAAAAATAGCTTACATTCCAAGTTTTACATTACCACAGAGGGTGTCTTATTTGTATTACATTTAAGCACATAAAAATTATTTGTCTAAATCTAAGCTAGTTAATAAATTCTCCTTTTAGATAGAAATATATGTAGGTCACTCTGAAAGTAATGCCTCCTATTTATTTCCATGGAAACAACAACAGATGCAAGAGCACCATAACACTGTTTCACAGAACAAATTCTTGACCACAGAACACTATTTTTCAATATAGTCACCCTCATTAGATGTACATTATCACTAGTATTGAACAAGAATCTACAAGCTGTGCTCACAAAAATCTGTGTTGGCAGAGATGACCTACTGCATCACAGCTGCTATCGCTATATAATTACTAGGAAAATGTTGCCCATGCAGTCCAGATTTCATCAGACAGAACAAATGAAAGTTAGAGTATGCCAAATCCTGACTATGCCATGGGTGTGGTAGGACAGTTCAGCAAAGTTTGGCAATGTGCTTCATTGTCTTCAGATGATGTGTGAACTGACATTATAGTGTTGCATGAGAAATGTTGCCTTCTTCTCTGGCTTAGCTCTGCAAGTTTGAGCTTTCAGCCTAGGCAGTTTTGCAATGTAGTGGTCAGAGCTGATGGTTTGTTTAGGTTCCAGGAAATCCGGAAGAATCATCCCTTTCATGTCTATCCCAAAAGACAGTGCACAGGACTTTACCTGCTGAGGGCTACATCTTGATTTTTCTTTGATGAGGAGTTTACATGTTGCCACTCAGTGGACTGCCATTTCGATTCCAGCTCATAGTGGTGGTATCTCATCGCCGATAATGATGCAGTCCAGGAAAATGTCACCTTCAGTATTGTATTGGTTCTATAGGTCCTCAACAAAATTGCATACAGTTTCTTTCTGTTCCTTTGTAAGCATTCATGTGACCCACCTGTTGGAGACTTTGTGGTATTCCAACGTTGCCACCATCATTTCCAACTCATTGAAGCTGATATTCAACTCCATACGAAGTTTCTTGATTGTAATTCACCAATTCACATGGATGAGGTGATCAAGACTCGCTTCATTTTGCAATATGCAGCTGAGTATGGTCATCCAATATGTGACACTTTAGAAAGTTACAAATGAAATAATTGCTACACAAGTAGTCTGTCAAAATTACAGTTATAATTTTTGAAAGTTTTACTCAAAGTGGAAAGATGTGTTTGTTTTGTTGATTTTTGGTTTCTTTTTACTTAGATAATTTAATGATCTCTTTCACTTATTAACATAATAAAACATATGTATCTTATCTTTTTTTTTTTTTTTTTTTTTTTTTTTTTTTTTTTTTTTTTTTTTTTTTTTTTTTTTGTATGTTATTGAACTATAACATACCATGCACAGAACAAACCATGACTGGAGAAGATTTTTTATATGCTAAGTTTGTACTGCCTTAATCAAGAGAAATCAGAATGTGATTTAGTCTAAGGTATCAACAACATTCCTTATCTTTGACTCTCCCTTTTCCCTTGAAATATGAACTTGGAAAGATTTTAACTTCCTCCAATACCAAGTTTTTGAAGTTTGCCAGATACAAATCTGTAATCTAAAACATTAAAATGCAGCAAAACCTTAAGTCAAACTTTTTCTGGTTTGGGATTTTCTTTCTGTTTTGCCTTCATTGAACCTGAATTTCTTTTTTCTCTCTCTATGAGCTAGTTTTGTTCTTATTTACTACTTTTTATTGTTATTAAACATTATTTCTTACTATGAAACACATATATATGTATACACATATATATGTATATATTCACAAAGATTATTTAAAATACCCTCCTTATGATCCTTCAAGGAGTATATGAACTTCCACTCAAGCAAAGTGAGCTTTGAATCTCACTGAACTTTATGTTATAGATCCACTACATACAAAGCTCTCAAATCCTGTAAAACAATCTCAGAATACTAGTATGAGACAGTAGGAAGTATCTGATTGTAATAGCTCAGTAGCCAAGTTCTGAGAAGCTGTAGTATTGTAAGAAGAAGGCTTTAAGAAAGAGAAATCGTAAAGAAGGAACAGAAGCATGTTGTTTCTATAAAAGTGTTACACTTTTAACCAGTCATTCAGAAAGACAAATCTGTAGAAAAGAGAGTGAGTGTGAGAACCAGCTTAATTCTTCTGGTGATGTTCATGATCCATAGAGCACTCTGAAGCATGGCTTTAGTCATCTCTGACACTAGTATACAGAGATAACATGTTTATCTGGTATGCATGGTTACACTATTATAAAATAACACTAATTATAAAATAACTGAATGATTTGGATTGGACGGGACCTTTAAAGATCATCTAGTCCAACACCACTGCCAGAAGCTGGACATTTTTCACTAGGTCAGTTTCCTCAAAGACCTGTCTAACTTTGAACAATCCTAGTGACTGAGCATCCACAACTTTTCAGGTAACATCTTTTCAGGTTCCCTCACTACTCTCCTGATATAGAATTTCTTCCTTACACCTAATATAAATCTGTACTATTTTAGTTTTAAACCTATACTCTTTGCTCTATCATTACACTCCCTGATTTTCTCATAATTATTATAATCGAAGTGCACTTGGGCCTTGTTGAACATCTTGAATTTTATGTGGACCCACTTTTTAAACCCATCCATGTTCTCCTGGATGAAATCCCTGCCCTATATCATATCAGCTTAACCATTCATCTTGGATCACCTGCAAACTTGCTGAGGGTACAATCAAACACACTATATCATTCATAAAGATATTACACAGGGTATCAGTCCCAGTATGGATCCCTGACAGTTGCCACTTGTCACAAATAAACAAGGTTCAACAAGGCCAAATGCAAGACACTGCACTTGGTTTGAGGTATGTATACAGGCTGAGAGAAGAACTCATTGGGAGCAATTCAGCCAAGAACAATTTAGGGGTCTCGGCAGATGAAAGATTTAACATGAGTCAGCAGCATGCACTTACATCCTAGAAGGCCAACTGTATCCTGGGCAGCGTCAAAAGAAAGGTGGCCAGCAAGGACCAAGAGGTGATTGTTCCCTACTACCCTACTTCTGTGAGGCTCCATCTGGAGTATTTCATCCAGGTTTGGGACCCCCAGTGAAGGAAAAACATTGAGAGGGTCCAGAGGAGTGCCACGAAGATGATTAGAGGGATGTCGCACCTCTCCCATAAAGAAAGGCTGAGGGAGTTGAGCTTGCTCAGCCTGGAGAAGGCTCTTGGAAGATCTTGTTGCGTCCCTCCGATATTTAAAGGGAAATTTTAAACAGAAGGGAAATCAACTTTTTACTTGGGTTGATAGTGATAGGACAAGGGCGAATGGTTTTAAACTAAAAGAGGTTAAATTTAGATTTAATTTCAGGGAGCGGTTTTTCACTGAGAAGATGATGAAGTGTTGGAACAGAGTGCCCAGAGAGGTTGTGAGTGCCCCATTCCTGGAAGTGCTCAAAACCAGGTTGGATGAGGCCCTGGGCAATCTGATCTAGTACTTGATATATCAATTGGTAATCCTGCCTGCTAGAGGGAGAGTGAAACTAGATGATCTTTGAGGTCTCTTCCAACCCAAACCACTCTATGAGTCCGTGATTCCATAACTTTGCTTCATATGCACTCACATATCAGATGCCATTTTGTCAGACTTCCTGTCTGCTGTCATCTGTCACATGGCAACAAAATGAAACAGTGTTGGTGGGGGAGACTCAGTCTCTACTGCCATAGCACCAACATCCATCTCTGACACTGTGGTCCAACATAAGAAATTGAAGACATTACTTTCAGAGCAGCCATTGTATATGCACATCTTCACCAGAAGACCTTTGTCATGTCCAAAGAAGAAAGCATTATGATACCACTGCTGTTGGTTGTGTTTGTGTGAGTGTAATGCATGTCTGTTTAATCAGTGTGGCTGGCCATGTGAGTACAACTATGGGCACCTCTCTGCAAGTGAAAATGTATGCATGTATTTATTCAGTGTAGAATCCGCCATTAGCAAGGCTTGGACATTCAATGTGCCCAGTAGCAGTCTTTGGATCTGGATCTCCTCTGCTGCTGGCTTCTGTACATATCAAGCGTCAAAACTAAAGGCCTGCTCCTGTAACTAGTACGGTCGCTTACACAGATGCACACAATCACACATGTACACACACACGTATATAGAGATGGCTGGGACAACACTGATGCCCAAGAAAACAATTGATTACCTGTGATTTTTCTGTTAGTGGTCTGCTTTCTTCCTTCTTAGGTCAGCTGACCTACACACCAGCTAGCCCATCCTTGATTTTTGCTAATGATCATATAATCACACACCCACATGCATTTGCAGGCATCATGGACTCCTTGGTCTTCTGACCAATGGTCTGACCGTCATTATTTCACTTGGACTCCTGTATACACACAAGTGCACATAGAAAGCTTTTATCCAAGAAAAACATTGGAAATTTTATAAAGATTATGAGATGTGCTGATGATCAGAAGGGCAAGTCAGATAAATGAAATGACATATTCATTTAAGAGGCCATCATTTTCTGTGCTTGTTCCTCCTCAGACTACCTTGACCCATCCCTTTCCCTGCTTTCAGTTCCTCTGAAGATGTCATTAAAATCTTCGTACAATCTCAAGAGGATTCTTTCCTTACATCCTATCATGTGTTCTCTACCCAGAGAAAGTAACTCCTCTCACCTCAAAGGTGACTGGACAAGGTGTTTCTGCTTGCTCATGATAGCCAGAGGCTGACGGATTCTGTTTTTGGCTTCAGAGAAAACAGGGCAGGGCATTATTGGGAGTCTTTCTCCTGCCTTTGGCTCCCTGTGTTTCTTTGTGTGTGTAGAGACCATCTTTCTATAACATGACTGAAAAATATTCTCATTCCATTGTGTGGCAGTGTCATCAGAACTAAAACTACCTTCTAGTACAATGTCAACTAACAGAATCACAGAATCACAGAATGGCCAGGGTTGGAAGGGACCACAAGGATCATGAATCTCCAACCCCCCTGCCACA
>JAOWBP010004700.1:28751494-28763323 GCA_028571105.1 Tragopan temminckii
CCATTTCCCCTTGTCCTGTTGTTATCAACCCTTTCAAAGAGTTGATTCCCCTCCTCTACGTAGGCTCCCTTTAGGTACTGAAAGGCTGCAATTAGGTCACCCCACAGCCTTCTTTTCTCCAGGCTGAACAACATAGGGTATGCCTCTCAAACAAAACCTTCTTCTTCTTTTTTTTTTTTTTCCTAAGGAGTTGACTTTTAGAGATTTGAGATTAAATTAATAATTACCAGGTAGAAGGGAACTTGAATATTTTGCAGGTATTCACTATCCTAAGACTTGGGCAGTTGTGATAACAATATACAAATTCTGAGTGTCACTTATGAACCTACGAGAGAGAAGTTGTAGAAATGATTACCTTTTGCTGATCTGAAAATAAACAAAGAAGTATTGTAATGTGTTGACTTGTTGGATTACAGTATTGTTTAGTGAGACACACTTAAAATTATTACAGTGAGCAGAAACGTGTGAGGCTAAGGTAGATTTCAGTAAAATTATTTGGAGATGTGGCTATGGATTGCTACTTTATGCTTCAAACTAATGGGATAATAATAATATTGTCAGCATGAAGGTTATATAAATGGCATACAGTTAATTCAATAAAATCCTAGTTACTTCATATGACATCATAGCTTTAGATGATTTGGGTTATAAATGAGCACAATTTGAGGAATAGCCCTTCCCCTCAGGTAGTACTTTCTGAAGATTTCGGTCCTATAATTGTGCAGTTCAAGAAATTTCAGCTCAGCTGAAGCAGATTTGTGATAACATTAGTATGACTAGTTGAAAATTATTTTAGCAGTATTATCAAGGGCAGAAAAGTTTATTATTAATTTGTTCTGCAGTAGTTCCATTTAGAATATTATTTTGAAATCTTTCTAAATATTGGCTTATATTAATGATTATAGTGAGATGTCTATAAATGAGACAAAATTCAGTAGACAGAAATATTCAGATCTCTTCCTTATAAAAAAATTGTTTATACTCCTGAATGGTAATTAATAATGAAAAAAAAAAGATGGTCATTCTAGTGCCACTTGGCTGTAAGAGCTGTTGCAAACTTAAATAATAAACTTTAATAAAATCACATCTTTCAGACGTCAGATCTTCTCTAGTGGGAAGGTAGATGACTTTAATTCATCTTACAAAGTTATCTACTTCTAGTCTGAAAATCTTTAAAAGATTAATTAAAAAAAAAAAAAAACATAACCACAAAAACAAACAAACAAACCCTGTTTGTTTGCAAAAATATCAATAACAAACTTGCATTATTTATGATGATTAATATTCAGAATGGATTACTCAGGATTGGTTTTCATGTGCGTTATAATTATGGTCAGCTGAAGAATATAATAAAACTACTATAACTCAGCTGTGATCATGACTAGGACTATTTTAAAAACGTTTAAAATGTTATTCATATCTAAAGTGAAGCTGAATATACAGCTTTGCCATTACAAAGTCCTAAATCATAAGGATGTAACGTCATAAATATTATATTTTACCTACATATTTTTTTTAATGAGAAGAAAACTCCAAGCAAAATACCAACAAAAGGATGAGTCAATGACTGATACTTACAGTTAATATTCCAATTTACTTAGAATTTTAAAAATATGTTTTCTTTCTATTTTATTTTTCCTTTACTACCATGTCAGAGGTTACCAAAAGGTCATTAACCTTTTCCATAGCATTTAAACAGCTCAGTGCTCTTTTGATCTGAGAAACAAGTGATCTTTTGTACTAGCATCCTAGAATTTGCTATGCTCATTCTCTAAGGACTGTTGATTATAAAGGGAAAAAAAGGAAAAGAAAAAAAGAAAAACCTGACATTTCTATCATAGGTCAACAAAAGTTAATCAATCAGGCAGTTTACAAAACTGTATTGATTTCTCCCATGCTGGATAGCATGAGGCCTCCAAATTGAAGAAATTAAGGCAACCTAAAGACACAGACTCTAAATAGACAAGAAGGCTATATCACAGTTTTCAACACAACTATCAGCTGTACCTGCATAAATATGAGGTGAATTCTTTTTATTTTAACTCAGTGCATCAGTCCAAATTTTAATGTAAACATTTGGTACATTTCACACTTTTGGAAAGTATCTTCAATACTTTTATGCCTTGGAGATAAGCCTTTATATTTTAAATATTCAACTTTAAAATTTTATTTCAGAAAAACTATAGTAAGGTAGTATTTTAGAATAATTTAAATTTAAAATTTATGCTATCTTAAACTCATTTTATGAATGTGTAATAGGTTAGTCCAAGTCATATGTAACAGAACTGTATTCGCTTGGTCAGTCAAAGGACTATGCAGGAATGGAGGCTGACGTAACCATAGTTACTGATTAAATATTTACCAGTGGGACCAATCTCATGAGGATGAGTTTGAGCAAAGTCTCTGATTAAATGTGAAGGGGTTTTAGTTTTTAAATAGCTACAGTCTTATTTTATTTCTCACAGAAACTACTATGGCTTCCTTCGTCTCTGCATCTAATAGGTCTAAAATGCAGCATCTGCATTAGTCAGTTCTGCATCTTCTTGTATCTCAGACTCACTGTATTAGAGCCTCCCAAGGCAATTACTTGACTGTATGTCAAAACTGATACTCTCAAGCAGTTTGACAATTCATCTATTGAAATGACTATAGTATGTGTGTCTCTGAGCAAGATGAAAGCCTTTCATCTTACTAATGCAAGACTATCATGTCATTTTGGCAAATCAGATATGTCCTACTGTGAAAAGAGCTAAGTTTTCTACCGCATACCTTGTGATTCCAAGAAGAATGCCATGTGTAAAGGGATGTGAGTGAATATAGTAAAAGGAACTACATAAGCTAAATCCATGCTCTATTTTAGAAATCTATCTTCACAACTTTTCAGTCATTATTTTTGTGTACAAAAGGTACAGTTTGAGATGGAAATACACCACAAAGTCTGAGAGTTCATGGCTTTTTGTATGAGAATTATTATTCTATTTGGTGCCCAAAAAACACAGAGAAGAGGACATTTATTTTAATGGCATTTCTGTAATAGAAACTGACTGATAAAAGCAAAGAAATAGCTAAGAATACTATTCCAGTATTACTGGGCTGTTGTGTCTAGTTCCCCTCAGCTGTTTCATCCTTTCTACATTTCAACACAAGCAAATTCTTCTCTGTAATTTAAAGGAGCATTACTATCAGGGCAATTGTGACATTTAGCAATATTTGTCACAATAATAAACATATTTCTTCATCTAAAGAAAAGCTCAGCTGCAACTTCAAGCAAACACAGTTCTTGCCTCTGAAAATATATCCTGTATGCAGTAGGTAAGAAAAAAAACGGATTAATAGGTTTATATAGTACTTACAATCATAGAATCATAGAATCACCAAGGTTGGAAAAGACCTACAGGATCATCCAGGCCAATTTCACACTATATAAAATTAAAGCAACCAAATTAAATATTCAAGTGAGAAATAGAGTTCATAAAGGATAAGTCAGCAGTCTGGAGCCTTCTATAAATTACGACGGTGCTCATAGGTTGGGAGTGCGGATATGCCATTGACTTGTTGGTTTTCTGCTGCAGTGAATGAAAGATTGCAGGTACCCCAAGCTATGCCTAAACATTGTAAGCTTGCTTACAGGTGATACAAACTGTAAAGATCATACTCTGTCTTGTTTATGTTTCAGCTGTATAAGGATCTCAGAATACCTTGGATATTTTTTGCCTAGTTTCTTTTTTTTTTTTGCTAGGGTAATGGGAGATTGTTACAAAAATTGACATTCAATATCTGATACATGTTACCTCTGGCTGCATATTCAGGGTCAAAGACAATTATAAATTGTTTTAAATGTGTTTTCCATGGTATGAAGATGTGAAATGGAGAATGTGTTGCTAGCAGACATTACCTCCTAAGAAACTGTATATTTATAACACTTGGAAGTCTTTATTTGGATTTGCCAGCAGCCTACACTGTGTTATTTATGTGTTGATCAAGTATATCTTGTTAAAGTTACTGATTTCAACATCATTACATTAGTTAGTTAACACCTAGGTACAAATAAAAATAACCTGGAATTGTGCCAGTTTTTAATATATATATGAATAAATGGTTTGGATTTGGTTTTGTGCTTTTGTTTCCTTCTTTAATGTTAGGAGAGCAGCTTTGACACAGCTTTCGCTGTACACCATCCCATCCCTTCCTCAGTCATGATACGAACTAATGATGATATGAAATAAAAGTATCTCAGAGATTTGGAGTGTTTCTTTGGTAGAATACAGGAAACTGTAACTAGATAAGATTTAAAAATGTATTAAGACTTCCAGATTGTCCAGTATAAATATATTCATTTCTATGCGATCTTGAAGTCAAGAGGAAGACCATATGATACAATCTCTGAGAGGTTCTTCATACTGCTGAGGGCAGTTGTAAACATGGTAATGGAGGAGGGGAAGCTGGTACAGAAAAGTCGTTGAGAATGAGACATGAAGGCAGAGGCAATAACTGGGAAATGAGAAGACTTCACTTGTTTTACAGAGAATACATCTCTGAAGAACTAGAAATAGGAAAGTCACAGTCTAAAAGAAGATAAAGGAGCATTTTGGCAACATAGCCTGGAATTGGCTGGTCAGTAAAATGTGAAAAGACATATTGTTGAACAGAGAAGAGAGGAGAAAAGCTGAGTATGTTAGAAGCAGACAAGAAAAAAAAAAAAAAGCTCACTTTTGTTTTCAGAGTGACAAAATTGAGCTACAGACACTCTAACTCATCTTACATTTTATTTTAGCATTCCATAGTATGAAAATGGTTATTTCAGATGGCAGTAAACCCCAGGTAATCAACTGTTTTTTATCCTCTCATCAAGTAAAAAAAAGAAGTAGCAACTGGGAGAAAGAGCATACAGACCTATAGAAAAAAATACTGTCTTGGAGAAAAAGCTTGTTTAACTATGTTAAAACCAACATATTTCTTTTTTCAGTGATATCAAAGGGGAAATTAGGGAAAATAATCTAAAAGAGCAGCTGGCTCCTAAAACATTACCAAAATTTCTGCCTTATTAAATTTGAGCTTGAAGTCCACAGAAGGAAGGTAAGTTTCTGCTTCCTTGTTGCTGGATTGTCATCTTGGCATGTATACTGCAAGTTATGTAAGATCCATTAGAGGATGAGACACACTGACCAGTGTCACACGTGAGCTAGATTCATCAAGCCTGAGCAAAATAAACCTTCAGCAGTATGAAGAATAATTTCATTTTAGTAACAGACTTTTGTCTAAGAAAAATCTGTATGTGAGCAATGGCTGAACAGTAGACGTAAAGGTTATGAAATAAAAGGAAAGGCAAATGATTCTGATAGTCACTTGTGTGTAACAAGAGACTCTACTATTCAGTGAACACTTAAAAATCTTTCCTTAACTTCAGACTGTTGCTCCACTATGGAGTCTATTAATGCTTCTGAAAGACCCATATTATGGGAAAAAATACTGCAAACCTGAACATCCAGACTAGACCAGACCTAGCAGAACACTCAGCACTGTTTTTGACTTTATAAACTCATAAATACAGGGCAGGATTTTTAAACAAGGTACATAGCTTCTATTTAAATCTGTTCATAACACCTTCAAGAAGGTGGCCTTCTCTACAAAGGAATAAATAAATAGCACTTTTTGATATTTCTGGAGCACAGGTCAAGTTATTGTTAAAATTGAATGAGGGAGATCTTAATTTACTAACAGCCTTAGCTTCTCATAATCTACTTTATATTATAGCAGTGCTATATAAGCAAATTTGTGAGGATGTCTGCTGGTGTGACTACCTACCATAGTGCCCGTGAGAATTATAACACATTTGCAAACAAGAAGGACCCAGTGACCATGTTGTTTTCCCCTAATTTGGACATTCCACTTCCACAGTGTGATCCTAATACTCTTGTGTTGTTTCAAGTGAATGGAAGCAACAGAACCTTTTTAAGGATTTTGAAGAAGATTAAATAAAATAAATATTTGGGGCAAATATTCTCCAATAGCTCTTGTTTCCCAGAAGTAGATGGTGCTAATTCTCAGTTTAGGCACAGGCACAAGAGAAGAACTTGTGTTTATGAAATGAAATACAATGAACCACCCACTGTATTTCCTACCCACCTAATTCACGCACATATTAATGGAAAGTACGGATAGTTTAGGTGTACATTTTCAAAGCCGGGGAGCAGAGATGGTTAGTCTCCCAGATTCAGGGATTGTAATGGGATTTTTGTAGTGCAATTCTTGTACAGTAGTTTGAAAAATATTTCCCTCTATTTATTGGGTTGCCATTAATATTATCTAGAGAAAAAAATTATTGGACGTGGAAGCTCATTCCGTCTTTTTGACATATTTCCTTATGGAAAGGCAAAGACAAAATCTTTTAATTCTAATGCATCCTCAAAAATCAGATGTACAAGCTTATTTTTTCTGCCCATCATGCTATTTTTTTTCCTGTCTGTATCATTATTTCTTTCTCTCCTTCTCTCTTTTTTTTTTTTAATTGCAGTCAATTTGTAGATAGTCTGATAAGAGTTTGTTTAGGTGGATGAGTTCTAACTGCTTCAAAATGTGCTGAAAAAATTGTGACTGTGTCAGACTAGCAACTCCAACCATTCTTTCTGCTCTCAGAGATACTTTCCTGAGTTGTATCAAACATCAAAAAAACCATATTATTTTTGTGACCTCTTTACCTTACAGTTTTTCAAAAATGAAAGTTGATGCACAGTTGTCAAAAATATATCATGGCAAAATATATGAAGAGAATGAGAAATAGTTACATATAGGGCTGATTAGCAGTGGCCACATCATGCAATTTCTAATAAATGGTAAAAAAAAAAAAAAACTCAGCTGGAATAAAATTGGAAGGAGAGAGATTAATTTTCTCCTCCTGTCTGTATGTGGAAACTGTTGTTCTGAGACAGAGTAAGATGAATAGATCACAAAGCAGTGTGATTAAAAAGTGATTCTCTGAAGAGATTTTAGTAATGCTTTATCTTCAGAGAATTCCTCATCCTACTATTTTCTTCTGAGAGAACAGCTTAGACCACAGTTATAATCTGAAATACTTGCATTGGTTTATGAAATGTGCAAGAAGATATTTTTTTATTACCCCAAAACGGAACTGTAGATATACAAATCGTTTTAAAATGGCTAGATATTCATCCAAAAAGTTTTAGAATAGCAAAAATGATTTTCCCAAAATTATAAGAAAATAACTACTGAGCCTAAAAAGGAAATCATGTACAAAATATGCCTAGTATATGACTGAGTATAAGATTTTTTTTTTTTTTTCCAAAAGGAAACCAGTCACTGGATACCATTAAAAGGTAATGCCAGGATCAATTAGACAAAGTCACTTTTCTTAAGCTTTATAACCCAAGAGTGGATCAGAGACTTGGGTTCTCACCTACCTGAGGAGTCCCCCTGTTAGTATCACTGAAAGATGTATTAAAGATGAGTATCTATTATACATCTCCCACTCTCTTCCAGGCTGTAAGGGAACATCTGTGGAGATTCTAGGATAATATTAAGCTATCATTACATCTAAAACTGTAGTGAAAATTGAAACCATTCATGAATTTTCCACAGACACAGTTTACAAAACCATCTGTCTAATTTTAGTAAGGACTTTAAATATAGGTTTGTCTTATCTTTGAGTGATGAACTAGTTACCTGAAATAGTTAATCATTTTGTGGAAAGCATATATTTGGATAAATAGGAAGAGTACATTATTTAAACATTGTCAGCCACCAAATAGTATAATGAGTACTAGTGTTACATTGGCAGTTTCCACTCTAAGCACTGATGAATTTGAACAATTTGAATCAGTAGATGACAGTTAAGAATGTGAATTTTTAAAGTGCATTTCAAAAGAGTACAACTGATATCAAGGCACTTAATGTTTGAACTCTGGCTGATTTGTGTTGCAAGAAACAGTGCCTTATTACTATTTGTGGCTTCCATAGCTCAATGATGTTCCCTTTTCAGCTCTTACTGCACAGTGCTATTTCTTCTCTCATGGCATCTTTTTTCATGTCCTTTATCTTTTTCTATTCCACTAGGAAACTTGCAGGTCTCTTTTAAATGCCAAGATCTTCTCAACACTTGCTCACGTTCTCAATTTTTTTACATTTCCTTTCTTGTGCATCCCAAGCTCTACTTAAAATCTTTCATATTACAAATCTACTACTAGAAACAAACCTCCAGAGATTTTTGTTTAGTCTAATTGGAAGTTTGAAGATTGAAACTATATAAAATTATAGTGGCTTGGAAAAATGAATTAGAGAACCCAAAAATCAGATAAAGTACATGTCAAGTGTAAGTTCCTGTGTCTTTACACTGCATTCTCTTTCTTCTGTTTGAACTTGAATTTCCCAAGATTAGAGTTTCATTCAGCTAAGATAACATCTTTTCTGTTCCTCTGACACATAACAACAATTTAAATGTTCTCTGTTGCAGTTCCTCCCCCCTCCCTTTTTTTTCTCTCGTGATATAAGCTCTAATCTGGTCTTGCAAATTAAGATAAAACTATAACAGTTCTTGTGCTTTGTGAGCTATGTTAGCTCACCACAAAGGGTACTTGTTGGGGGAGGTGAGGGTTTGGGTGACAAAGAGGACAAAATGGCAGAGAGCGTAAGCACAGTTTGTGTTTAGGTAGCATCAGACTATAGCCTCATATTTGAACACTTGTTCTGCCTAGGTTTCCAAGCACAACAGCCATTCTGAGTCATGCATGATGGTGATTTAAGACCTATCTAATTAATTATCCTGTGTTAAAAAATTCCTGCCTACGTGGGTCTTTTACGTATTTTACTATGACATATTTTCTTATCACTCTTGGGAAGCATATAGTCACAATTCAGTTATAAGACTAAAAATCCTTTGGACAAAAATTTGCCTGTAAAAATTACTGCCTGTAATGAATGAGTCCAGATCTGTCAGTTTTGAAGGAATTTGACAGGACTTTAACAAAAGCAGCAACTTGATACAGGGCAAGTCCTTCATCATGACTGCCAGTTACTCACCTGAGACACATTTCATACAACTCTAAAAATTATGAAACAACGGTATCTCATTTTATTTATTTATTTTTTTAATTGCTTTTTTTTTTTTTTTTTTTTTTTTTGCCCCTGGGAATAGCAACAATGTGCTATTCTACAGAAGGTGCTAACCGGGTAAGAACAGTGTGTGTGATTAAGGAAGTAGGTTTAATTCCACTCTTTCCATAGGTACTAGCTGGGAGTGAAATGGTGTGTGTGTCCTTTCTAAGGGAAAGGGTTGTTATTCCTAATAATATTTCCAACTGAATTTAGTCCACCTGAGATTTTTTTCCCATTATTTTCCTTAGAATATCATTTTTCATGCACATTGTAATCCCTTTGCAAATGCTAGGACAGCAATTTGTCTCCTCAGACATACATAAATCATCTTTGAAATAAAAGGAACTCTGCAACAAAGTTAATGACATTGAAGAAATACCATACAAGCACAGAATTGTTCGAGTTGAAGGGAACCTTGCAGGTCATCTAGTCTACTCCTCTGTAATGAACAGGGACACCTACAGCAAGATTAGGCTGCTCAGAGCTTGGTTCAGTCAGACCTAGAATGCCTTCAAGGACAGAGCATCCACTACAGCTCTGGGCAACTTGTTCCAGTGCTCCAATACCCTTACCGTAAAAAACTTCTTCCTTATGTCCAGTCTATATCTCCCTTTTTTTCTTTGAAACTAATTCTCCTTCTCCTGTCACAACAGACCATGCTAAAAAATCTGCCTCCTTCCTTCTTATAGCCCCCTGTTAGATACTGAAAAACCTCTATCAGGTCTACTTGGAGTTCTGCCACCTGGACCATTTTTGTGGCCGTTGTCTGGACACACTCTAACAAATCCACATCTCTCCTGTACTGAGGATTCCACATTTGGACACAGTACTCCAAGTGCAGTCTCACCAGTACAGAGTAGAGGGGCAGGATCAACTCCCTTGACCTGCTTGGCATGTTTTTTTAAATGAAGCCAAAAATACAGTTGGCTTTCTGAGTGGCAGGGTCATACTGTTGGCTTATGTCAGCTTGCCATCCACCAGTACCTCCAAGTCATTTTTGGCAGGGCTGTGCTCTATCCTTACATTCCCCAGAATGTACTGATAGCAGTGTTTGCCACAACCCAGGCACAGGACCTTGCATTTGGCTCTGTTGAGGTTCACCTGGCCTCAGTGCTCAAGCCTGTCTAGGTCTCTCTGAATGGCATCCTCTACTTTAGGCATGTCAGCTGTACCACATAGGTTGTTGTCATCTACAGGCTTGCTGAGGTTGCATTGTCAATGTCATTGATAAAAATGTTAAAAAATCACTGGTCCCAGTACTGACCACTGAGAGACACCACTTTTCACTGATCTCCATCTGGATAGGAAGCCACTGACCACCAACTCTGGGTACTATCTTGCAACCAGTTCCTTGTCCATCAAACAATCCACCCATCAAATTCATATATTTCCAATTTGGAGAAAAGGATGTTATGGGGAAAGGCCTCACTGAAGTCTGGATAGATTACATCAGTGTCTTTTCCACAAGGTTTCCACAATCACAGTTATGCTTCATAGAAAGCGTCAAATTTGGTAAGGCAGGATCTGTCATTGGTGAAGCTGGTTATCCCATATCACATCCCTCCCATCTATGTGCCATAGCACAGCTTCCAGGGGGAAACTGTTGTTGTTCTGGATTTGGCTGTGATGGAGTTCATTTTCCCCATAGCAACTCCTACAGTGCTGTGCTATGTTCTTGTAGCTAGAATAGGGTGGATATCATACCAATGTTTTTATCTCTGCAACATCCATACCCTCTTCAATCCTTCCCTCAACCTGCAAAATCCAATAGTCTGGGTGTAGGCAAGAGGTGAGGAGGAGACATCACCAAAGAGATATTCCGTAGTGATATTACACTCAGCTATAGAAGCTTGGAAATTGGAAGGACAAGGTTGAGCTCAGCTCTTTATGAAACTGTCTGCCCTCCTGAACAACCACTACATATATTGAGGAACTGCTTCCCAAGATATGGCCCTGGGCAACATGTTCCAGCATCTCACCATCCTCTGAGAGAAGAAGTTCCTCTAACATCTAATCTAAATATCCCCTCTTTTAATTTTACCATTCTCCCTTGTCCAATCATTATCAGGTCATGTTAAAATATTTATCTCCTGATTATAAACTCCTCCTAAATACTGGAAGGCTGCAGTGAGGCCTTGTAGCCTTCTCTTCTCCAAGACAATAACACCAACTCCCTCAGCCTTTCTTTGGAGGAGAGGTGCTCCAACCCTCTGATTGTTTTTGTGACCTCCTCTGGACCCACTCCAACATTTCTGTGTTGCTTTTTTTGTTGTTTTTTTGGTTTTTGTTTTTTTTTTTTGTGATGGGGGTTTCAGGTCTGCATGTAGTACTCCAGATGGAGTCTCAAAAGAGCTGAGTAGAGTGAAAGGGTCACCTTTCTCTCCTTACTGACCACTTTATTTTGATGCAGCCTAGGGTACTGTTGTCCCTTCATGCTGTAAATGCAAAGCGTTGGCTCACGTCCAGCTTTCTATCCACCAGCACACCCAAATATTTCATCACAGGGCTGGTCACACGTTCTTCTCCCAGCCTGTACACACATCTAAGACTGCCCCAACCCAAACGCAACACTCTGCATTATGCCTTGCTGAATTGTGCTTGACCAATCTGGTGGCCTTCTATGATGGAGTGACGGCATTGGTGAATAAGGGAAAGGCGATCGATGTCATTTACCTGGACTTAAGCAAGGCCTTTGACATGGTCCCCCACCACATCCTTATC
>JAOWBP010004700.1:28776296-28802379 GCA_028571105.1 Tragopan temminckii
ATCACTGAACTCCTAAGTCCAAGGAGGGTAATGTACATGGCTTGTGGCACAGCTGCAGTAAAAGAAGGCACACAGAGTCCCTCTTCTCAAATTAATGTTCCTATTGATTCTAGCAAGAGACTGATCAGACCTAATGAGAAGAAATGTAAATTTCTAATTTGAAAAATATTATTGAAGTAATACTTCAGAAATCACTTTGTCTCACACATCACTGTAAATAAAGGGACTTCACTGTTCAAATACCAAGGTATTGGATCTATCTCAGCAGATTTGAAATGTGAATCTGGTCTTTTATGAGCAGAATCAAAATTTGACTTGAGTTCACTCCTGAGAGAGTAGAGAGTTTTTCCCTCTTTTTGCAAGCACATTAATCATCTTTCAATGGTAATCCTAGCTTGGCATCTTCATCCTTCTTCATAAACAAGTTCTAGGCACTTATTTAGTGACATTCCTTAAATAAGATCTGCTGTAAGAACATATCCTTTGACCTGTTTACTTCTAGCTGCACAGTCAAAATAACTCCACTTTCCACTAGGACTTCCAGTTAAATGTTTGTCAAGGGGTTATGCCCAGATATGAGTCCGTGACAGGGGAGCACAGAAAGGAGTATGAACAGTTTGCCACGACCCAGCCAACCCCGGGCCGCATGTGTTCTGGAAGAGGGGGAAGGGCAGAGAGCTAGCAGAAATTTTTAACGAAGAGAAGACACAATGGCAACAATCTGAGGAGGAACGGTAATTTACTGAATTTAACTAAATCAAACAAAACGAGAGAGACAAGAGTATCCAAAATGCGAGTCAAACCACAATAGTGCGAGGGAAAGCACGTGCTTTTCACCACAGCGACCTGAGCTGGCTGAGCTGGGGCAGGAAGGAGGCCCTCCTGAGCTCCACCCCACTTCCTCTTCCTGCCAGGTCCTCCGGGGATGCCACCCTCTCTCCTCATCAGGATACTCACAATGCCCATAAAAGGGCAGTAAACAGAACCAGAACATTAACTCTGTAACTGGTCCACATGATGTTCTGATGTGGAATACTAATGACAAAAAGTCACCAAACCACAATGTTTCTACCCAGCATACTGTGTTTTGTACTTCTGCTCAGCTGATACAATTAAATAAAAAGCAAAGTCACTACTCAAGTCAGGTTTCCTGCCTATGGTTTATCTTGTTTGAATAAATAGTGTTTAATAGTGTTCAGATGCACACAGACAAAACATGCTCCACTTATATATCTGTTTTCATATCTGTTAGCTAGATAACAAAAAGTATCAGTCACTTGTCATTGCTTACTCCTCTTTACCATAACAAATCTCTAATAATGCAAAAGTGTTCTGATTTATGATGTCAAATGAGGAACAGCTGCTTTTCATAAGCTGTTTACACTAATTTTTCTCTGAATTTAGCTACTGCTGTAGAGCAATGAGGATCAAAAAGCACAGATAAGTTAACACAAATCAGCTCAAAGGTAAATGCAGATGTTTTTCTCAATTCTTGGCCTGGCAAAGTCCCACAGGAAAAAAAAAAAAAAAAAAAAAGGGCAACATTACCTCACTGTTTGATAGAAGCAAGTAACGTTGCAAGTCAAAAAGAATTTAGATTTAGTTGACAATGTAGTGACCAAGTAATACAATCTGAATTTAAGAAAACTGTATTTAACTTGTAAGGTTTTGCCTATTTTGTCAAAAATATTCTATCAGCTGTCTTGTTGCTTAATTGAGGATAACAAGAGGTCACTTGCTACCATTATTCACACAATTTTGCTCACTAAAACTCTAGGCTTCATATACATGTATATTGTTTTTAAAAAACAAGGATTTTGGTGGTTTAGTATCAGAGTTCAGTGGAATTTAAAATCCCTTTCTCTTCTGGCCTACTGTTAACAGATGAGGAATGCACAAAGACATATCTCAAAGGTGAACACAGTGTGGTCTCAGTGCCCTGAAGCACTGGTCCACAGAATGCTAATGATTTCTTTGTTATAAGTCCTTTTCTACCAAAAGAAAATTGGTTAGGGTGCAGTCTGACCTAGTCAAATTATTATACTGAACAAGACAACTGCTACTGCACAACTTATACTTGTCCTTAATAAGTTCCAATTAATAGTAATCAATAACCAAAATAGATTAAAAAAATCATTGCTATATCAAACAGAAAAAAAAAAAAAAACACCAGGATATACCTCTCAAAAATAATGAACCTGATTGTTAAATTATTATTTTTTACATTAGAATGTAAAATAATTAAATAATTAAATTTACAGTAGATGAAATAATAACTGACAACAAAACCTAACTCCTTCTCAGAGTATGAAACTGCTTCATCTTAAGACAAATCCACTGTCTCTTGGGAAATCTAAGAGGACTCAGCAAGTGTTTCACAACTGTGATCAGCTACAGCAGAAGAAAAAATTTATATATATCTACCGGGAAATATTCAGAAACTCAAGGGCAGCATAAAAATAGAGAAAGAGATTGGGTGATGAAAGCAATGGAAATGCACATCTGATTCCATCACAGAAATTAAAGACAGGCTAATAGAGAAATTTATATATATCTGAGTTGCATGATAACTGTCTTGAATTTAGATTTATAATGGTGACAAGTCTGAAAACTCTTCTGCAACCTATTCTCTTGACTACACATGGGAGTGTAAAAAGTTTCAAAGTGTTATTGTTCTCAAATCAGATAAACACTATTTGAAAGTAGAAACAACACACAGAATCATAGAATTACAGAATCACAGATTTGTAGGGGATGCCAGGGATTTCTGGAGATCATCTAGTCCAGTAAGCTGGTTACCTGCAGTGGATTGCACAGGAAGGTGTCTAGGGTGGTTTTGAATATCTCCAGAGAAGGAGACTCCACAACCTCTCTCTGTCACCCTCAGAGTAAAAAAGTTTTTCCCCATTTTCATATGGAACTTTCTCTGTTGCAGTTTGTGCCCACTGTCCTTTGTTCTGATACTGAACACCACTGAAAAGAGCCTAGCACTTGACTCCTCACAAGTGGTTATTCATAAGAATTGATAAGATGTTCCCTCAATCTTCTCTTCTCCAGGCTAAACAGTTCCAGGTCTCTCAGCTTTTCCTCATGGGGGAGGTGCTCCAGGGCCCTAATCACCTCTGTGACCCTCCGCTGGACTTTCTCCAGTAGTTCCTTGTGTTTCTTGAACTGAGAAATCCAGAACTGGACACAGAACTGCCAGGGCAGAATAGAGGGTGAGAAGGGAGGTTACTCCCTTAGCCTGCTGGTCATGCTCTTTTTCATGCACCCCAGGATACCATTGGCAAGAGGGTACACTGCAGGCTTATGGTCAACCTGCTGTCCATTTGCACACTCAGTACCTTCTTAGAGCTCCTTTCCAGTAGGTCAGATCCTAACCTATAATGATGCATGCAGTTATTCCTTCCCAGATGTAGGAGTCTACACTTGCCTTTGTTGAACCACATAAAGTTCCTCCCTGCCCAACACTGCACCCTGTCCAGGTCTCACTGAATGAAAGCACAGACTTCCAGTTTGTCAGTCGCTCCTCCCAGCTTTGTAACACTGGCAAACTTGCTAAGGGTGCATCCTCTCCCTTCATCCAGGTCGCTGATGAAGATGTTGAACAAAACCAGACCCAGTGCTCTGGGGAACATCACTAGATACAGATTTCCAACTAGACTCTGCGCCTCTGATAACAACCCTCTGAACCAGTCATCTAGTTCTTAGTCCATCTCACTGTTCACTTACCTATCTCACACCTTCCGAGGTTACTTACGAGGATGTTGTGGGAGACAGTGTCAAAAGCCTTGCTAAAGTCAAGTTAGACTACAACCACTGTTCTCCCTTCATCCACCCAGCCAGTGATGACATCATAGAAGGCTACCAGACTGGTAAAAAATGATTAAAGCAAATAATGCATTTGATAACTCTGCCTTCTTAGTGTCCTCCATTACCAGATAACCCACCTCATTTAGCAGTGGGCTTACATTTTTCCTAGTCTTCCTTTTGATACTGAAAAACTTTAAAACTCATTTTTTTTTTTTTTTTTTTTTTTTTTTGTTGCATTTGACCTCCCTCACCAGACTGAATTCCAAATGAGCCTTAGACCCTTTCATTGCATCCCTACATGTCCTGACAATGCTCCTATATTTCTCTCAAGTGGACAAATCCTTTTTCCACATTCTATAGGCTTTATTCTTGCACAAGTTTCCCATGAACTGTGTAGGTCATCCATATATGTCTCCTGTCACCTTTGCTTGATTTCTTAAGGGTGCACTGACCTTGAGATTGGAGAAAGTGGAGCTGGTAGCAGTGATTGGCAAACCACCCTCTGTGCAATTCTACTGCCTCACCTTGCTGACCTGTCTTTCCTAAGAAGTACACAGACATCTATGAAGTGTTTCTGTCATGTGAACCATCCCACCATGTCTCCATGACTGCAATGATATAACATCCCTGTAGTCATTCACAGATCTCTAGTTCTTCCTTTTTATTCCTCATGCTGCATTCTATGGTGTATCGACACTTCAGAGAACAAAAGGGAACAGAGAATGTAGGTATCCCTACTGGGATGCAAGAAGATTCCCCATAGCTATACACACTTGTGGTTGCTGGTCTTCTGGCTCACATCAGGAGACAGCTAAGGAACATTTGTCACTCTTCTTGTTGGTCTGGCTTATTCTCCAGTCAGTTGCAATGAAATGAGCATCACCATTTTGAATCTCACACTCCAAGTCCTTCAGTTTAAAGCCTGTCTCACTATGTTAGCCAGTGTGCTGCCAAAGACTACCCTGCTTCTTCCAGATAGGTGGATCCCATTCATCCCTAAGAGATTATAATCTTAATAAGAAGCCCCATTGTCATAAAAATAAAAACCCTTGCACAAGCACCAGTCCATAGTCAGGAGTCCATTTCTGGCTTTTCTCTTTTCTCCAACTTGAGAAATTGAGAATATAACTTGGATGGGATGATAGCACAATAACTGCACACAAACTTGAAAAAGAAAATTGAAAACTTTACCAACAAAAACATGCTTTATGAAGTGTTGTTGGGAAAGGTATATTTGTGATATATTTACTCTCTATAGAACATTAACTTAGAGGGTCAATTGTAAGGTCATTTTTTAGGGCATTTTCATACCTCCTCTGTTATACCTGCAGCAGTAATTCACAAGAAAAGAACTGTGTACATAATGCCACATTGTTTTTCTTCATCAGCCCTTAAAAGATAGATGCATACCATGACCAAATACATACATAACTATGTTAGTTAGTCACAAAATAATTTTAGTTATACTGTTATGTTTTAGCTTTGCCCCGTTATTTATAATTTAGGTCATGGTACAACTTCTTTTCAGACTCCATATTATTTGTTATTAAAATATACATTGTAGTAATCAGATTCTATAATAGACGCTATCTATTATATGGTAGATTATGGGAGTTCCAAAGGCAAATTTAAGATTGAGTAACTGAAATACTTTCTTTATAGATATCATAGGTGTAACAGAAGAGGAATGACTCACTAGTCCAGGTTGCTGTCAGTACAACATTTTTCCCTACAGTATATTTTCCAGTGCTTTGTGTAGTAGAATTGTAAATATCCCTGGAGATGAAGCTTCTTTCCAAGGGGAGATTGTTCCACAACTCAATTGTGCTTACTGTTGATTTTTGAAGCTTCTGTTCTTTTAAATTGTCAAAATACATATTTGGACATTTTACTTATCTGACCACAAAGCCAATAGTATTTAATGCATTTTAAATTATTTTTAAAGTATAAACATTATTTTGGGTTCATTTTCTAGATTAAAAAGCAGTATATGAATTACTTGGCTTAAATTACATACTACAACACTTAAATATCTCTGCTCTGCCTTTTGTTTCTACTAAAAATATGTAATGGGATAAGAATTCATCAGAATTTGTTCTAAACTTATCTAGGTGTTTGTCACTTCCAAAATCTCATACTCATTCACATGGATTAGCAATCATTTAAGCCATTTCAGGATCCAGCTTACAGTTGTCTGATTTTTTAAGAAACTGGGAGTGAATGTTAGTTCCAATAAAACCAAAATGAAGATTTGTGTGAAACTAATATTCATAGTACTATTTTTTCAAACTTATTTTCAGTCTAAACTCCAGTATCACAATTTGTGTGAATGTAGGTGACAATAAAATTCAATGTGAGAAGGCAGCATTAATAAAGATTTCTTGAGTTTTTTTTTTTGTTTGTTTCTTTATTCCTTGCTTGTTGTTTTTTTTTTTTGTATTTTTTTTGTTGTTGCTGTTTTGTTTGCTTATTTGTTTTGAAACTGTAATTGGTTACATCACTTATTTTCAACCAGATTATCTGTATTTCATAGAGTATTCTCAACAGGAATGAGTTGTGTTGAAAGTAAAGAAATTAGAATTTTATTTCATGTGACTTATCTTTATTTACCTTTGAAAGAGTATAAAATAGGAGACAAAGTGCAATGTGTTCAAATTACATCCATCTTCCTTCAACAGAAAGATATAAAATTGCTAAGATTCATTGTACATATGCAAGAAAAATTTGGATGTCTTTTAAAGTTACTTTTACTTTTTTTCCCCTCAGTTGCCATACAGGTGTATATAATTAGAATTCTTCTTGTGATGTCTGAATGCCCAAGTTAAGGTCACATAATTCTGATAATCTGGAGACCTGTGAGGAACTTGCCATTTAAATATCCTTAAATTAACATATAATAACTGTTACACTCATCTATGTTATTCTTGTACATAGATGTTACACAGGATTATGTAGGACTTTCAGTGAAAATAGAAACTCTTGTGCTTCATCCCTATTTGCACACGAAAATAGGTGCAGAATATTAAGGCAAAAGCAAAATAATCACAAGTGTGAGAAAACTTGGCTATGTACTGAGGGAGGGATATTCATAATCTAAAATCCAAGAGTTTCCAATTCTTATCATAGAAAATTCTTACTATATCTTCACCAAGATTAGCACAAATAAGTATGTTCAAACAGCACAAGTTTCTACCACTGGGGATGCTGGCCAATATGGACAGCAAAAAGAAGCTTTCTTATCTGTCAGTTCTAAGCTGAAAAGTTCTCCAGAGAAAATTCTCCCTGGGAATTATAAGTCTGAAGCATCCTGCATGAATGAGTTGGTGCACAGAGCATTGCTGCGTTCACATCGTGAAGAAATCCAGCTGAAAATAAAAAAATCCCATAGTAATCCAATAGCAAGAGTGTTTTAAAGTCATAGTTCTATCTGTGCCTGTTTGTTGTATTTATTTTCCGACTTCTGACATTTTTTGTTATTTTATCAAGCACACAAAAACACATTGCCAAGAACAGCATTATGGAATCAGAACACCTAGCACTTCTGTAGTGTAATTTTCTTTTCTTGTGCCACATGGGATGTGTGCATGTGTATGTCTTCCTTCATAAACATCACTGGGTCTGCCTTGTGTTGAGTCTTCCCTTCAGCAGAATAAGCCACTAAAGTAGCAGATACAGCAGCTCCAAACAAGTGTGTACAGTAACATATTTTAAACATAAAGCAACAGTGTATTGGTAAACTACAAGCTTGCTACATTGCTCCCATTTCATGTTCTTTACTCTCCTGAGTAACACATCAAGATGAGTATGTAGTTAGCTAAGGCTAACCGAAGTCTGAAGAATAAAATCAGAGAGAGAAAAATCAGAAGTATTTAAAGACACACAACTTTCAAGGAGACAGTCTACATACAGTAATATAAAATTTAGTCTGGCTGTGAAGTGAGAATAGCAAGAAATAGAGGACAAATAAACACGGAATAGTAGTTTCGGATTAGTGTCAATTGGGATAAACCAAATGCTGCTGGTTGGATTGCATTCAATAGATAGGGTAAGTCTTATTTTTGAGTTTTAGCTCAGCAAGTTTATCAAGTTTCCACTTCCCTAAGAGTCTTTTGTGGCCAAGTTAGCCTCCTTGCAACTGAGTTTAAACTTTTAGTAGCAAATGTTAGACAGTATAGTCTCTGTTTTTTTTTTCTTCTTTTTAGAGAAGACATAAATAAGTGCACACACACAAGGGTTTACTACTGCTACTGTGACAAAAAATGGATTTGTGCAGATTTTGTCACAGAATCACAGAATGGATGAGGTAGGAAGGAATTTCTGGGTCTACCTTGTCCAAGCCTTCTGCTCAAGCAGGGACACCCTGAAGAAGTTGCACAGGACCACATCCAGGTGGCTTTTGAAGATCTCCAGGAGGGAGACATCATAACCTTTTTGGGCAACCTGTGCCAGTTTTGCCACCTACACATTAAATAAGTGCTTATTAATGTTCGGATGAACCCTCTAATCTATCACTTTGTGTCCATTGCCTCTTGTAAGCCTCTGGAGCAGTTATGTCCAACTCACAGCACACAGGCTGCACGCAGCCCAGCGCAGCCCATTCTGTGGTGATCCCCTGCCCTGTGCCATCGTGGTGGCAGCTCTTCCCCCCAAACAGTCCATCCCAGCCCCAGGCGCTCATCTGTCACTCAACAACAACCAAACATCAATGTTCCTGGGTGGAAACCAGGACAAGGGGAGAGCATAGTGCAGTGCTATAACTCCACCTCTTGCTCCTGATCCACACACTCATTTGAATTGAAACCTGCATGTATTAGAATCATAGAATCATAGAATCACCAAGGTTGGAAAAGACCCACAACAAATATAATGTCAGAGAAGAAATGACATCTTTGATGCTATTAAAAGCTAAATCTACAAATCTATGGATTTGTATAAATCCATAAAAATACACTAAAATGATTTTCTTAAACTTTTATAGCTGTTATAGCTACTGATGGTGACCAAGCTAATGTTGGGAAAAAAAAAGAGGAGACGTTCAAAATTAATACAAGCAATTGCTGCCAGAAACTCACATTTGATGAAATATCACTGCATCACAGTACAAGACAATTTATGCATGGGTGCTTTAGAAATGGATAATATTGTGCAAATTGTCATCAAATCTGTGAATTTTTTAAATTCCAAGGGATTGAATCATCACCAGTTCCAGGAGTTCCTTACAGAAACGGATGCTCATTCTGTTTTACTCTTCTGAAGGAAAGTGAATAGGTAAAGGTAAAATGCTAAAAAGATTTTATGATTTGCAAAGTGAAATCAAGTCATTTACGAAATCAAAAAGAAAATTTGGGCCATAATGTGAAAATTAAAAATGGCTCACAAATTTAGCAATTTTGTAGATTTGACCAGTCATCTAAAAGAGTTAAACATATGTCTCCAAGGTGAAAATCACCCTATCTGTGCTGTTTTTAAAACTGCAACAGTAGTGAAAAATGGAATGAAATGAAATGAAATGAAATGAAATGAAATGAAATGAAACTTAAATTACAGAAGCTCAAGTTATAGCAAATAAATATTTGTATTTGATACATTAGCTAAATATAATCCTGTGAACAGTGAAAAATATGCAGCCTTGCTTCCTTTTTTGATAAAGGAATTTAAGAACAGCCAAGAAAATGATAAACTTTTTAGTGCATTTTTGACTCCATTTTCAGTAACTGTAAAAACATTACCTGCTAATTTTGAAATTGAATGTATAGAGCTTCAATCAAATATTGAACTGAAAAAAAAAAAATGGAACGTTTCTTTTCTAGACTTTCATAACAGTGGAAATGTTTGAAGCTGGGTTGAATGGGGATCTGGGCAAGCTGATCTAGTATGTGACCTAGCAGATTGCAATCTTGGCTGTGTCAGGAGGGTTGCAACTTGATGATCCTTGAGGTCCCTTCCAATCTAAGCCATTCTATGATTTTATGGTCCTAAACAGGAGAGAAATGAGAAATCAACTTTTTACACAGGTAGACAGTGATAGGACATGGGGGAATGATTTTAACTATACCATTAATTAAACTAAAGGAGGGAGACTTACATGTTGTGGAAGCTTTTCACTGAGAAGGCATTGAGACCCTGGCACAGGCTGCTCAGAGAAGCTGTGGATGTCTCATCCTATGGGATATTCAAGGGCAAGTTGGATGGGACTCTGGGCAAGCTGATACAGTGCTTGATCTAGCAGTCAGTAACTGCCTGCAGCAGTGGAGAGGAACTTGATGATCTTTGAGGTCCCTCCTACACCAAGCCATTCTATAATTCTATCTTAGCAGAGGAAAATATCCCTTGCTTCACAGGCATGCTTTATTTATGTCATTGCTTTTTGCTGTACGAACATTTGTGAATAACTATTTTCAAAGGTGGAGCACAGGAAGAGTATAAGTTCATAAAAAAACCCTCTTGTGAATTCAAACTCATTATGTATTGCAATCACTTCAATCGAACTAGATTGTTGCATTAGTTTCACAAAACAGAGATCAAATATGTTTCTAGTGTTATGTTTTCATTGCTTTTTGATGTTCTAGTAAATATATATATATATATATAATAAAATGTTTTGTTACTTGTATATATTAACTATACTATATATTTTATATGCCACTCAAGACATTTCCACTTCACTCAACGTGGCCCATACAAGCCAAAAGATTGGATACCCATGTTTTAGACAACCTTCTACAATCTGTCAATTTGCATTTTTGGAAATGATAAAAAGAAAAAGTGGCTGTAGGGAAGCAAGTGTGAAGAATTTGGTATTTGTCTGTACATTAACAACCAGAATAGTGCACAGAGTTATTTGCAACTTGGTTCTAGGGTCAGCTGATACAGAATTTCAGAGGCAATTACAGTAAATGAAAGTATAGAATATATCGCCATGGAATAGTCTCTTGATGCTTTGCTGGATGCTTTTGTTTTTTATTTATTTATTTTTTCCCATCCCTCCGAACCCTTGAGCTGCCATGTCTAGCAGCTGCTTTCTTTTTGATAATTCGTCACTCCTGAAAAATGTTTGCAAGCTCTTTGGATAATTTCCAATTCATTCTTGCAGGAAATGAGGATTTGCTTCCTCACTTGGGATACCTGCTGCTAGGTTTATTCACTAATAAGCATGATAAATGTTTTAGTCTTTGATCAGTGCTAAATTAACAAGTAAGCTCCATAGAAGAGAAATCTTTGAGGCTCAGGGGCTCAAGACGGTGCATGAGTTGGAAATATGATTGATTGTGTTACTGTGAGAAATTTCCATAAAAAAAAACTTTTATCATGCTGTTATGTTTCAAACAATTAAATCAAAATAGAAAGATATCCAAAGAAGACAAGAGGAAGGAGGAAGCAGACCAAACTTCACAGGACTTAGCTTCAACACATATGTATGCTGATTCTCTGGGAATTGTTTATTATTAATACTATTTTTATTTATTTGTCTATCTTTAGTAACACAGAAGATTCTTTTGCTTCAGTGGTCATTTCTATTGGAGGACTATATTCCTTCCTGGTTTTCACATTGTACTGGATTGATCTGGGTTGGTGTTAATTTTCTTCACTGTAGCCCAAATGGTGTTTTGTTTTAGATCAGTGACAAAATGAGCGTTGATAACTCATCAGCATTTGCTGTTGATGAGCAGTGCTTGCACAGTGTCAAGGCCTTCTCTATGTTTATTTAAAACAAATGAACAAACAACAGCAACTACAAAAATCATAAAAAGACGGGTTTCTAAATAACAGAATTATCTCTGATTTCCTTTTATTTTCTTTATGTATTCTATACCTGAGTAACCTCACCATCAGTGTAAGTATTTCTGTTTGGGATTTTTTTTCAAATAAAATGCCAACAGCTATCCTTCAATCTTTCCCAGTGTCATTTGATAAGCTAACAGTGCAAGGCATAAATCATAGCCTGATTCTCCAGGATTATGAGTAGGTACTTATTATTTTCATATTATATTTCCTTACCTATACTCACTGGACTGGTGGTATGGAGGACCTGACCTGGCACTGCATCACACTTCAGTACAGATTTTCATTTTCCTGAAGGTGACTCTCAGAAGTTACTATTAGAGTTCACCTGTAGCAAGCAATTCTGTGCAGCTCTTTACTCAGCTACTTCTCAGACTTTAAGACTGTCTCCGAAATTAAGGCACAGATTTAGCTTTCTTCAGCCTTTGTAAACACACATTCTTTGTTTCAAGTCTTTTTCTTTAATCTTGATTTTGGAATAAAACTTCAAAGATTTTCAATGTCATTGATAGATTTAGACTAGTACAGATCAGTTTTGCCCATGCTGTAAACATGTCCTGAAAATATCATTACATTAGAAAACAATTAGATGTTTGGACAGAATCTCATGTATAAACTAGAATTATCTCTTAAATTTGCAATACCACTCAAAATTTAATGTTTTTACTAAATGTGCCAGCACTTTGTGTCTTGTTCTTTTTATAGAAATCTTTGGAAATCCCAGAATGAAATTACTGTTTTGAGTCATATTTGTAGTTAATCTCTTAGAAAGTGTGGCATGTGAGCCGTGGATTTTTGTGAAAAGCATTGCAATATTATTCCTATGTGCTCCAAAATCTCTCTGACATTTTATATGACAGGTGGTATTATTTTTGTTCCCACTGGACAACTTGCATTTGTTAAAACATGCAAAGATACAAGGAGATAATCCTAAAGCAATGTTCCCACCCTCATACTATGAGAATTTATGTGTTATCAGTAGCTTGAAAAATTGAACAGGAGTTTTTCAGAGGTTATGTTTTATGAGAACGAAACATAATAGTATACTGGTTTAAAGTAAGGTTTGATGAACCAGATTTAGTACTGACTCAGTATTGAAGTGAGCTGCCAGGAACAGGAGTGGACATAGAGGGTAGAAAAAAATAAAGCTGAGATACACTGAAGTATTAGTGCCTATATGATATTCAGCAAGTACAGATCAATACAGTTTCATTAATATAAAGGCAGAAATACATATTCAAAATGAAGGAATGTCCTAGTTCCCCCAGTGGGAGAGAAAAGTAGCAGAGATACATGAATTACACAACTGAGTTCACTGAAAATTTAAAAATATCACATATTTGTGTCTTCAGAAACTCATTAATTTGCCTGGGAAAATGTAGGTTCATCTTTTCTTCCTTATTCCATCTGAAACAATTTACAAAATAAAGTAGACACATATCGGAAAACTTCTTGTCAGTGCGGCAAGCTGTGTATGCTGCCAAGATGCAGTCTCCAGTCAATCATCTGTTTGTAGACTCCCTTCTCCCTGCATACCAAAAAGCTCATTTCTCTTGTATTTGCCACACACTTGCCACTTGAGTCACTCTGGTCACGCATATTTTTTCTTTAATTTTGCCAAAGCCTTTGTGATTGCATATGTGCAGTTACATACTATACTTGACACTCACGAAATTATATTTCACTTTTTTTCATTTCCTAGGATGAAATGAATAAAACTCATTAACATGTTGCTGGTAATCTTTTAACTTAGCTTAATAAAATTTAAAAAAAGAAAAAAAAAAAAATGGAAGCCTTTAAAATAACAAAAATATCACATTTGACAGGACCATTTAAACTTATTAAGTTATGTTGTTTTTTCTGCAGGAAAGTTATACAGCATTCAGAATCCAAAATATTCAGAAACAGATTAAAAGATTAAAAGGGATGGAAGTTTTGTTTTGTTTTCAACTGAGACCAGAGATTTTTGGAAGAAAATCCGGGCTATAGGATAAGACTAGTTTATGACTTTAGTGGGGACTTCATTCTTGCTATTTATTCACCTGATTTGTCTCTTTAAAAAAATCATTTTCACTGACTTCTTGTCCTTGAGTTGATAGGGATGAAGCCTTCTTGGACTCACCTAAGGAAAACAGTTCCACAATACACACTGATATTATTTTTAACTGCATGAAGAGAATGTAATGTAGTAACAAGTTGGTAGAAATTGAGTGTTGAAGAAAACAACACAGATTCTCCTTTGTTTCGAACATTTTCTGGACAAATATTGAATATTCTGGTCAAGAGTTGCAACAGGCTGCTCAGGGAACTGGTGGAGTTGCTGTCCCTAGAGGTGTCCAAGAAACATGGAGATGAGGGACTGTTGGACATAATTTAATGGGCATGGTGGTGATGGTTTGGTGGTTGGACTAGATGATTTTAGAGGTATTTTAATAATATATAAATATAATAATATATATATATAATATAAATTAATAATTCTATGATTCTTAGTTATGTGATCTTTTGCAGTTTTGCTCTTTCCATAGAATTCTGATTCCTTTCAAAGCAATTGTCAAGCCCCACAGTATGCTGAGGATTACTCAAAGATGACTTATTGTTTAGCATGTAAGACCATATTATAGTATTCAAAAGTCAAATAATGCTCTTGAGAGCATGTGACAACATCTAATGAATTATAGAATCATAGAATGGCGTAGGTTGAAAAGGACCGCAATGATCACCTATTTTCAACCCCCCTATCATAGGCAGGGTCACCAACAACTACACTAGGCTGTCCAGAGCCACATCCAGCCTGGCCTTGAATGCCTCCAGGGATGGGGCATCCACAACCTCTCCGGGCAACCTGTTCCAGTGCGTCACCACCCACTGAGTAAAAAACTTCCTCCTAATATCTAACCTAAACTTCCTTTGTCTTTGTTTAAAACCATTCTCTTTTGTCCTATCCCTATGAACTCATGTAAAAAGTCATTTCCCTGTGCTCTTTATATGCTCCCTTCAAGTACTGGAGGGCCACAATGAGGTCTCCCTCAGAGCCTTCTCTTCTCCAAGCTAAACAAGTCTGGTTCCCTCAACCCTTGCTCGTAGGAGAGGTGCTCCTGCCCTCTGATCATCTTAGCAGCCCTCCTCTGGATCCGCTCCGAGAGCTTAGCATTTTTCTTGTAGAGGGGGCCTCAGGCCTGGATGCAGGCCTCCAGATGAGGCCTCACAAGAGCTGAGTAGAGGAGGACAATCGCCTCTCTATCCCTGCTGGCCACTCCTCTTTTAATGCAGCCCAGAACACAGTTGGCCTCCTGGGCTGCAAGCACACACTGCTGGCTCATGCCCAGCTTCTTGTCCACCAGGACCCCCAAGTCCTTCTCCGCAAGGCTGCTCTCAAGGAGTTCTTCCCCTCCTGGGACTGCCCCGGCTCAAGTGCAGCATTTGGCCTTGTTGAACCTCAGTAGGTTCTCATGAGCCCACTTCTCCAGCTTGTCCTGGACAATCTGGATGGCTTTCCTTCCTTCTAATGTATCAAATACCACTCAGGCCATTATCTCTATTATCACTAGAATGGATGCATTTTTTTCTCTATAGTCCAAATAAATCTTTTATTTATCAAGGCAGATTAAATAGGTTAAACATAAAGGACTTAAGTGTCCTCATTATATGACAAGTGTTTGTTTTTAGATCACAGAATCAGACTTAGATTTTGTAGAAACAGAATAAATCCTCTTTCCACTGAACCTCAGTACATAAAGAGGAAGGCAAGGATGCTGTCTCTTACAGGTTTGCTCTGAAGAAAGGGCTTGCTGATACTCCTAACTCCTTAAGGTAAGTGTTTCAGGTTGTAATTTCCAGTTTGGAGAGGGAATATGGATAATGTTGAAATTTAAGAGATGTGTCATTTTTAACTTTACTTCATCTGTTTTTAGTGGGTGGTTCAGGCATATGCCGGTACAAGTTTGTTTTATTGAACTAATTGTTTCACATGCATCCTGCTTTTGAAAAACGTTTTACTTGGAGACTATATAGAAAGAAATAATATGTGGGAATTTACATTCACCTATGTTCAGTGGGTTAATATTTCAGAAATCTGTTGATCTAGACAATCTAGACTATGCACTAACACAACTTTGTTAGATGAAGAGAGACACTTAATCTTCTGGTCAACTCTAGCCAAGGAGATAAAGCTCTTAAAATGCACCCACTAAACTCTACTGCATCTCTGCCAATCATTTGCAAAACAGAACTTTTTGACTAACTGGCCAAATCTGATGGAAACAAGAAGTGTTGCTTTCACAAAGAAAAGGACATTCATTTTCCAAAAGTGGAGTCTCCAAAGCAGTGAGGTTTTTTTCAGTCATTTTCTCACAATTATTATTGTTTTTACCACATGTGAATCAAATTATTTATCACAATCTCAGAATTCACAGAGCAAAGTTTTACTTTGAGTAATTATAGAGTCAGAGGATCATAGAATGGCTTAGGTTGGAAGAGACCACAAGGATCGTGAAGTTCCAAATCCCCTGCCATACGCAGGGCCACCAGTTTCCAGATCTGGTACTGGACCAGGTTGCCCAGGGCCCCATCCAGTCTGCTCTTGAACACCTCTACAGACGGAGCATCCACAGCTTCTCTGGACAGTCTGTCCCAGCACCTCAACACTCTCTCTGTAAAGTACTTCTCCCTGACATCCAATCTAAACCTTCCCTTCTTGAGCTTAAAATCATCCCCCCTTCTCCTAACACTGTCTACCCTTGTAAAAGGTTGATTCCCCTCCTTTTTATAATTCCCTTTTAAATACTGGAAGGCCGCAATAAGATCACCCTGCTGCCTTCTCTTCTCCAGGCTGGGTAAGCCCAGCTCCCTCAGCCTGTCTTCAAAGGGGATGTGCTCCAGCCCTCTGATCATTTGTGGCCCTTCTCTGGACCATCTCCAACAGCTACACATCTTTCCTGTATTGGAGGCCTCGCACCTGGACACCGTACTAGATGGGGCCTCACAAGAGCAGAGTAGAGAGTGACAATTACCTCCTTCTCTCTGCAGTGCCTTGGCTCTCCTAATCCCCTCTCTGCAAGTCCAGACAGCATCCTTGTATGCTTCCCAGATGATATGCCTTGTTTCCACAGCCAGTAAAATCCCTTCTTTTCCCTCAGTCTGACCAGCAGGTCCTTTGCCAAGCCATGCCAGTTTCCTGCTTCCTCTGCCCACTTTCTTATTCTGAGGGATAGAGAGCTCTTGTGCTCTCACAAAGGCATCCTTAAAAATGGATTTTTCCACTTCCTTCCACTTCTTTGTCTCTGACGACAGCTTCCAAGGAGATTTGGTTCAATAATTCCTTAAATAGCCTGAAGTTCATTCTCCTAAAGTTCAGGTTTCTGAGCCCAGTCTTTGCCAGGCCCACGTTCCTTGAGATCACAAACTCCAGCAGGCCGTGGTCACTGCAGCCTAGGCTGCCTTCAATCTTTAATGATCTCTGAACTGGTGAGTCCCAGACCCAGCAGTGCTTCACATCTGGTTGTTCTATCCAATACTTGAACCAGAGTTATTATCCATGGACTCCAGTCTATCCACTCTTTAGCATAGAGGGCAACTCCCCCACCCTTTCTACCCAGCCTATCCCTTCTAAAAAGATGATACCTCGGTAGACAGTGGTATTCCAGTAATGCGAGGCATCCCACCACATTTCCATGATAGCAACCAGATTGTAATTTTCCAAGTACATCACAGTTTCCAACTCCTCCTGCTTATTTCCCATGCTGCATGCATTGGTGTAAAGGTACTAACAGCTGGACTTTTTGACACACCAACTTTCTAGAGGATCCCTTCCTCAAACATCTGGGAGGCATCTGAAGTTTTCCCACACTGCTTCCTAGAGGAACATGAGAAGGTTTTGGAAAGAGGTCAGCAAAATTACCTCTTCTGAGGAGTCCCTGCAAGATCCTACAGGACAGTTTAGAGGTTTCTTCCCTGTAATCTACTGGCGTGACAGCAACGCCAAACCTTTCTCTGTCCTGTTGTACTCAACTCTCTTCGTCCATTAGATCTGGTACAAAGCCTCAGACTATTCCTTCTACCCTAGCAAACCCCATTGTATCCCCTTACCCCTCCTACATATTTTAAAGCCCTCTCACTGAGCCCAGCCAGCTCTTGGGCTAGGATCTGTTTCCCTGTTAGAGACAGGTGACACCTGTCTGCAGTCATTAGACCAGATGCCGAGTAAATTACCCTGTGGTCAAACCCCCCCCCCAAAAAAACCCTCTGGCAGCACCAGTCTCTCAGCCATTTATTCGTTACCTGGGTTTTCCTAGCCCTCTCCATATCTCTTGCTGCTCCAGAAGATATAGAAGAAAATATGAGTTGTGTTCCCGCTCCCTAAACCAACCACACTGAAGTTTTGAAGTCTTTTTAATGCTTTGCAGACTTCTCTGAGCTACTTCAGCACTGCCTGCCTGAACTATCACTTACAGGTAGTAATCTGAGGGATGAAAAAGATCTGAGAGTTTTCCAATTACGTTCCTAACCTGGGTCCCAGGGAAGCAGCACACCTCCCTACAAGTTGAGTCCAGCCTGTATATAGAACCCTCCATTCCCCTGAGAAGGAAATTGCCTACAACAATAACCCTTCCATCTTTCTTAGCACAGGCAGTCTAGAGACACAGAGTCAACCACCTTGCCCTTGGCAACGTCCTATGCAAACCCTTCCCTTCCTCCTCGCTCACTTCCCCTTCAATGTCCAGTGCCTCAAACTTATTACTTAAGGGTATCTGGGCAAGTGAGTCTGGTAGGGGAAGGGGTTTGCCCATGATGCCAAGCCAGGACTGTCTTCCAACTTTTGCTATCTCTCACTTTGCCCCACTCTGACCAACAGTGATGGGACTGAGGTTTCACCACTTTTTAAGGGGTATCTCCCTGTTGCCTTTCTCACTGGCATACCAGGGAGTTACTCTACTAGTCAGTCTCTTGCTCACACTCCGTGATGGTCCTTAACCTCTCCATCTCCTTCTTGAGCTCTGCCACCATGCTAAGCAGATCTTCCACCTGCTCACACCTCATGCAGGTGGAATTCTTGCTGCTCTCCTCAGGCAACAGCAGACTCAGGCACTCCCTGAAGCCAGAGACCTGAACAACCACATTCTTGATCAGGACCTCTGTCTGGGTTGCCACAGTCTTTGTGGAACTAGCTTGTTGCCTGGTGGAGACCATGGTAAATGTGTGGTCTTGGTAACTGTGAACAGGCAAGCTAGTCTCCTGAGTGAGGAGGGACAGAACATCTTAACTAATGGTGATTTTTGCTCTGAAAACACAAAAGTAGGTTCTTGTATATGGCAACTTACAAGATAGTTTCTCTGTGAAAGGCAACACCAATTCTAACGTATATGTGACGATGCCTGGATGAATCTTCAACTCAAAGGACACATTCATTTCATTTGTATACAGTAGCAGAACTCAGATTGGAAGAGCACTGTATTGTCAAGTTTGGCTTTATGACATGAATAAATAAAGCATCAAGAATAAGTGACAGTTGTGTTAATCACTATGGTTTATTTTTTTTCCTCTCTACCAGAAGATGGTAAAGTGAGATCTAGATGAGCACATTCAAAAGGAAATTAGAATGTACAGGCCTGAAAATGTATTGTAAATGCATTTGAAGAAAAACTGGAGAAAATAGCAACAGTGAACATCTTATTAATTTGATAAAAGAAAATAAGTAGATTTTAAATCAGAAACTGGTTTACAAAATAATCATAGGCATTTGGAATATCAAAATGATGTTTATATTGTTTACTGCTGTTTTTGCCCTGAGACCCATAGTAGTAGAATCTGTCACAAAGAGTACAAAGTAGTTTTTAAAGGACAGTGTTGATAAATTATCATAGTATATTGAATGGCTTGGATTGGAAGGGACCTCAAGGATCATCAAGCTCCAAACCTCCTGCCACATGCAGGGCCGCCAACCTCCATATCTCATACTAGACCAGACTGCTCAGGGCCCCATCCAACCTGGTCTTGAACATTTCCAGGGATGAGGCATCCACAGCCTCTCTGGGCAGCCTGTTCCAACATCTCATCACTCCCTCTGTAAAGAACTTCCCCCTGATATCCAACCTAAATCATCCCTCCCTCTACTTAAAACTATTTCCCCTTGTCCTGCCGTTATCTACTTTTGTAAAGAGTTGACTGCCCTCCTGTTTATAGGCTCCATTTAGGTACTGGAAGGCTGCAATAATGTCACCCCACAGCCTTCTGTTTTTCAGGCTGAACAAGTCCAGCTCCCTCTGCTGATCTTCATACAGGAGGTGCTCCAGCCCTGTTTGTGGCCCTCCTCTGGATATTCTCCAACAGCTATACATCTTTCTTGTATTGAGGGCCCCAGACTTGGACGCAGTACACCAGATGGGGCCTCATAAGGGCAGAGTAGAGAGGGTCAGTCACTTCCCTCTCCCTGCTGCGTTGCCCCTCTTCAAACGTTACGTAAGCATTTTAAACAAACACTGTTATAAACGTTAATGTCTAGTTACTCCCTTTCACAAGCTATCATTTATTGTTGAGTGCAGTTATTTTACAAACCAGTGTTATAAACATTATTTGAAACACTTTGGAATGGACTAGTTTTGCCAAATATCAAGTATTAAAAGCAGTGAAGGGAAAATGGACCTTTTAAAGCATCATATATCTTAGCCACAGCTGATAAATTTGTGAGATGAGGACTGAACATTTTTTTTCAGTAAATGGACTTTTTAATGTATTTACCACATTCCCTTCTTGTTGTAAGGCATTTCTCCAGTATTAATCACTGTCTGTATGACAGAGTTATTCCAGTTTTTTTGGAGATGTGTAAATGTGCATGTGTGAAAGCAGCACAGTTTTCCATTGCAGATGTGTTAATGGGCAACTAGATTTTTATTATTAATTCTGCCCGATCTGGATTTATGAAGTGACCATGCATATAGTCTTAAGATACATGTACTATCCATGTATAATTACTTGTGAACAGTCTTATGATAATTGCACAATAACTCAGCACTGTGATAACCCAAGGAGATAAATGTTTGTTGATAGATATTTTTTTTTTCCCATCAAAAGTGCCCAGCAATGGAAAGCTAAAAGAATGAGAAAACATCATATTACAAATGATCAAATAAGATCTACACTCTTCTAACTACAATTCAGATGACTTCTTCATTCAGGAATGGTAGTCAGATTTGCTTCTTGGTTAAAAAAAAAAAAAAAAAAAAAAAAAAACCTACAGGAGTGACAGCGCACAATAAATCATGTCTAACAACATGCTGAAAAACTGGCAAGAGGCAGCTTGTACAGCAATGAATACAGCTGACATACTTCTGTTTGGCAGGATTTATGAGAAAAGAATACAAACAAGGAGAACAGGCTTAGTTTTACAATGGACATTTGATTTAAAATTCTTATTTATTTCCTATTAAGAGCAAAAAAAAGAATGTAGAGAAAAAGGTTATTTTTTTTGTCATTTTAAACAAAGATCGATTTTGAAGAGGAAGTATACTTTATCAGCTTCTGTTTCAAGTGCCAAATAAGAGAATAAGAGAATATTTCTAAAACATACTGATTAAACGATAGTCTGGTGCTGCTATTTATAACATATCCAGTCAGGTATAAATTCATTTTGAATCCTTCCTTCAAAGCTTAAAGTAGAAGAGTTTCAAATGTTCATCCATTATTCTATGGTACAAAAGGAAGTACCAAACAATTATTTTGTTAATAAATAAATAAACTATTATAATAAGTAACTTTACAAAAAAAGGTCATCAGTTACAAACTCTTTGATAATTAACTACTCAGTTCTCTGAATGAAATTATCAAGGTGCCAGCACACACATTATCACAGCTGAATTCAACTGAAATTATTAAGTCTTACTTACAATCACATGTATTAAGTGCTAGGAATGATTTAAGTAAAGATATACTTCCCCTTATGTTTATTCATTTTCTGTTTTTTTGTTTTGTTTTGTTTTTTTTTTTTCCAAAATTAAATGTAGTATGTAAAATACAGTTAACATATCTTGAAACCAATAGAAATAGAAGAGAACCCAAAATATTAAAAAAGAAAAGCAAAATATCAAAAACATAAAGAAGAAAAAAATAAACCTCAGTGCATCAATAAGCATCCACAGACAAAGAAACATACATATTTCTTTCATTTTGAGTGAAATGGGTGAAAAAATAAATGCACTTAATATAATGCTCTATTCTACTGCAATTCTAAGCTACGAGCTTCCACTAAAGAGAACACTGCTAATAAACAAAATTATTTGGATATTAAGAAATAAGAATTTTTGTTAAGGAACTATAATATTCAAAAAGCAAATATGAAAAAGGTTTAAAAAAATTTTCCTTAAGGACCAGCTGCTGATTATCTTCTTGAAGACTTTTGTAAGTAACATTGAAAAGAGCATTCTGTACCTGAAATAGCTCACTGATCTCCCCAGAGATGCTATTTCCTCTTGTTTTCTAGTTGTTAAGCAAAAAGCCAGCTAGCTAAGGTCAGTGATCTAGTATTTCCTCTACAGAAAGAAAATCATCACCTCAAGATCACTCTACTGTTTGGGACTGGCATAGTTGTTATAACTGTGAAAGCTTCTGCTAAGCAAGGATTTGAGGGAAGCGAGTATTCCCTTGTTTCTCTTTGTCACCTTTCAAGAATACCATTTACTCAAAAGTTCCCTATATGATTTTTTTTATGAATTCTAGTATATGGATACTATTCTATCAGAGATTCTGGTGGAGTGCTCTACTTGAAAAATAAATTAAGGATTCTGTGTTGATGGTTTAGAAAGCATGGTATAGACTGTTGTTGTTTAACCCCAGCAACCAGTTAAGTAACAAAGCTGCTCACTCACTCTCTCCATGTGGAAGAACTGAAAAGGTAAAAGTACAAGAACTCATGAGCTGAGTTACAGAGAGTTTGCTGGGTAAAGAAAATGATTCACATACAAACAATGAATTCATTCAGGAGAAGAGGATGCTCCAGGCAGAACTTCCAGTACTTACAGGGAGTGAGGGAGGTGATTGTCCCCATCTGCTCTGCCTTGTTGAGCCCTAGCTGGATTTCTGCATCCAAGCCTAAGGCTCCCAGCACAGAAAATATTTTTGAAGGAGGGCCACAAATATGATCAGGAGGCTAGAGCATCTCTCCTGTGAAGACAGACTAAAGGAACTGAGCTTGCTCAGCCTGGAAAAGAGAAGACTGCAGGGAGACCTCACTGAGATATGCCAGTATCTAAAAGCAGTTTATAAACATGAGGGAAATCAACTTTTTATAAGGGTAGATAGTGATAGGACAAAGGAGAATGATTTTAAACTAAAGGAGAGGAGATTTTGATTAGATGTTGGAGAAGTTTTTTGCTGAGAGTTTGTTGAGGTGCTGGTACAGTTTGCCCAGAGAGGTTGTGGAAGCCCCATACCTGGAGGTATTTAAAGGTGAGTTGAATGGGGGCCCTGGGCAAGTTGGTCTAGTACTTGATCTAGTGATTGGCAACCCTGCCTGTAGCAGTAGGTTTGGACCTTGATAATCCTTACAGATTCTTCCAACCCAAGCCATTCTATGATTCTTTGATTCTGTAACTCTGATTATTATAAATAGAGGGGAAATCAACTTTCTACATGGGTAGGTAGTGATAAAACCAAGGGGGAAATGTTGTAAAATAAAAGAAGGGAAAACTAGATGTCAAGAGATGTTTCACTGTGCATGGTGAAGTGTTGGAACAGGCTGCCCAGAGAAGCTATGAATGCTGAACCCCTGGAAGTGCTGAAGGCCAGGTTGGGTGGGACAGTGGGCGACCTGATCTACTGAGTGGCAACTCTGCCTGAAGCAGGGTGTTTAAGCATGGTCTTTGAGGTCCCTTCAAACTCAAGCCATTCTACAGTTCTATGACTTCCCACTGACAGATTGAGCCTCTTCAGGAAATCAAGACTCATCACATATAATAGTTTCTTGGTAAGACAAACACCACTTCTTTCTTTCCACTAGTTTTTATTGCTGAGCATGATGCCATGAAATATCCCTTTGGCCAGTTGGTTCAGGTGTCCTGGCTGTACCATCTCCTAGATCCTTGTAAACCCCCAGCTTCCTCACTGGCAGAACACCACAAAAACCTAATTTGAAAGACATCAGGATAAAAGGAGGCACATATTGTATCACTTCACTGTGCCTGAGGAAGAAAGGTTATTCTTCTGAATTTCAATCAGTTATAAATCTGCCTTCGACGTTATCATACTTCTCATTCCACTGTCACTGTGATTTTCTCCAGTGTTTTTCAGTGTGATATTTAGCCAAATGTTATGAACAGTTGACTATGTCTAAGTACTTAATTAAATTAATAAGATCATTAAAATATGTAATGATTTTGGAAAATTCCTTTACAACGTTCATAATGAAAAATTTGAACAAAATGCCTGCAAAAACATTTGTGGTAACAATGTGTTAAATTTTTTAATGACATAGTAAAATAGCTTTATCGTTATTTAATATTCAGATGTAATTTGAGACTGAAAAACTATTGCATTTATTATAAAATTTAAAAAGAAACAAAAAGTAATCCAAGCCCTGCTAGTTGATTTAAAATTTAGTACAACTCAAAGAAAAGAGTTCTTTGGATATTTCATAAATGCAAATTGCAGGATGATGAAAGATTACAGATGAAGTATTTTACTTAAATAAAAGGATTTGTGTTTCCATCCTTGTAAATCAAGTAAATAAATCTCCATCCTTTCATTCGGAATGCAACTACATGAGGCCATGAGCAATCTGATCTAACCTGGCACTATTCAGAGAAAAGCAATGGACCTGATGACCACTTGAAATTTCTCTGAATTTAAGCTGTTCTATGACTGTAGATTCTTTATGGGCTATGTCTTAACCATACTTTTCTCATATATATTAGTCCACGTTGTATCACTGTGCCCTCATATGCTGAGATTACAATTTTGTGGGGTTTTTTTGTTTGTTTGTTTGTTGTTTTTTGCTTTGTCTTGTTTTTTTCTCAGGATAAATCTGTACAGAATGTCTTCAAATTCCTTACAACACTCCTCAGACTGAAGTTTTCATTGAAACAGGATAGCATAACTTCTGGGGTATTCTGAGTAATCATTAAAATAGGCATCAGGCAGTTCATAAATATAGACTTGAAGAAATGAGAGGAAGTATTAGTGGGATATTCCTGTGGTTAAGGGTACTCTTTAAGGAATAATTAAATACTGTGTCAGTTGATGAGCTATCTTCATGGGTGCAAGGTTGTCTTTTACTTACCAGATTAAATATGTTTTATTTAATGCATATTGTTATTTATAATATGGGACAAAACAACCTACCTGTTTAGCTGCCAATGTCTAGACAGATTTTTATTCCTTCTTGTGACATTCTATTAAAGTAATATCAATCAAGGCCAGTACGTGGCTTGCAATCCTGACTGCAGAAGTCCTCAGTGAGAAGTTGGCACTAAATTAGTTTCAGTAGAAGTGTGATGAAGCAAGTGGCAATCTCTGGGAATGAATGTATTGCAACAATTTGATCCTATTGGCTTTACTTCCAACTAACTAGGAAGAAAATGTCACCTTCCAGCCATGTTAAGTAGCAGTCAAAAGGTTGCACTCAGAAATTTCCCCTGTAGTGAGGATTAAGAACTTTGTGTAAGTTCATCTGGTGTCAGCACATATCACCATGAGAAAAAAATTCCCAGACTTCTGTTAGGACATCATTGCTTAGTGATAGAAAAAGCAGCACGCAAGCAATGCTGATTACACTAATAATCCTACTAAGTAGGATAATATATATTCACTCTAATGAAGCTCTAACATACATCAAAACTCAGAGGGAAGCATAGTATGACATTCTGGAAAATGCAGCTGAAAGGATAGAACATAACTCCATCTGTCTTAGGAAATACTTGGGTATTTAGAGATTTAGCTCATAAAATGTCTTAGTATCAAGTTTTACTAGTCAGGGGCTGTTTTTATTTGTGGATAAATAATCTGCTGAATTTGTTGAATAAAACAGAGATTACTTCGATAGCTACTGCCTAAGAAGAGATTTTAGTTTTCTGGCTAGGAAAAAGAAAGCAGACTTTAAAACTTACTGCAACAAAATTCAAAATATTACAAAGACAATATATGAATGGTGATAGAAAAGCTTAGTTTTCAAAGAGCTATATTAATTTTAGTATTCATTTTTCAACTGTTTTATGTTTCTGAATGTCTATATTATTTTGTAAGTTGACAGTGCAAATGTATAATCATTTGTTGTATATCCAGTTATTGAAGCTAGAAGATGTGTAGCCAGGCAGATATTAAATCTTCGGTTATTTAGAAAATTCCAAGAGGTACATTCTCTGGAGATGCAGATCCAGTACAGTAGATGGCCCAGTTATTCAGAAAATGTTCCTGTTATCATTTCTATTTTACCACATATTTTCATTCTATCCATGTAGCATGGTCATCATTGCTTGGCACCTAAAGGTAGACTCTAAGGAGT
>JAOWBP010004700.1:28802479-28816819 GCA_028571105.1 Tragopan temminckii
GAAGAAGAACTACATTCCCCAGGGGACTTTGCAGTCACAGAGAGGAGATATAACTCCTGGCAAGGTCACCTGATGCCCTTTTTCTTTGTCTCCCTGCTGCTCAACCAGACCGTACATCTCACCTCAGCATTATGGTGTGGCCTACCCAACCTTTCGGACATTCTCTCTCTCATTATATTTGATTTATTAGCTTCAATTCTAATTATATTGTATTATAGTGTGCTATCTTGCATTCCAATACTACATTTAGTAAATTAGTTTGTTTCTCCTCAGATCGTTGCCGCTGTTTTTAATTATTTTGGGGTCTCCTGTTCCCTTTTCCGGAGGCGTGGATTTTGCAGAATCCCTCCACCCCCCTCCCCTAGTCACGGAATCGGGCCTGACCAGTCCATAAACCGTTGACATGTTTATTTTGGTTTGTGTGTTTCATTATTTGTTTCTAGTATTAATAAAAATCTTGATCCAAAGTATGGTTTGGTTTTCACCAGTCAGAGCCTCTTTTTGAAACTGCTGATCAGAGAAGAGTGTTAGTAATTATTAGAGCCCAGGAAATATCAGTTTAACAGTTAGTATGGATGCTGAGGTGTGCTGTAATATTGTGTGTCAGATAAAGGAAATTTATTAGAGCATGTGGAGGTTTGCATGTAGTCTAGCTGCAGTATTCCTTTTCTGGAGAGGGTAACATGAGGAAGAGAACTGCTTATCTCCTAAAACAGATCTGAAGTGTTTCTAGAGTCACAGCAATCACTGGAACTCAGAATGTTTTTCGTATATTAAACAGAGGATTATCTATGGGAGAGACAATAGCAAAAAATTTTATTTGTGTGGGAGAGAAGGTAGAAAATCTGAATGCTGTTTTTCTACTCTAGCAGCTGTTTCTGACATACAACTTGAGAATCCCTTTGAAAGGAAAAATTGCATTTGTTATTGGAAATAAGTTCTTTGGCAAAACAAAACAAAACAAAACAAAACAAAACAAAACAAAACTTTCTTTTGTTTTGTTGTTGTCATGGATGGAGCCCTGGTCAACCTGATCCGGTGCCTGATCTAGTGCCTGATTTAGTGGTTGGCAACTCTGCTCATGGGGCAGGAGTGTTGGAATCAGGTGATGCTTAAGGTCCCTTCCAACATAAGCCATTCTGTGATTCTAAGATTCCATGATTCTATTACATACTAACAAATGTGTAGATAAAACAGTCCTGAATATGAATGCTATAAATGATTCCAATACATTATAAAATTCACAAATTCTAATGTGATATGTACATGAACACTGGACATCAGCTCAATTCATGATATTTTTACTTCAAATTTCAGTTTTGATCATTCCTGTTACTTCTGAAGGTATCAACTATGTTACGTAATATTCTGAGTAGGAAAGTGCAAGTCTGAGAAGAGAATTGATTGTATTTGTTAGGCATTACTTTTAGTTTATATGATCAAATTTACTTAAAGCATCCAGAAACGCGCTAAAAATGTGAATGCTTTTCTGGCCACAATCTAATTCTGATACTGGACTTCTATGTAGCTATTTGGCTGTGCTGCATTATTGCGAAATGTACATAAGCTATGTTAACTATTTGCATCATCCTACTTTTTAGAAGAAAAAAGGAAAGATTTAAATTTCTTCTGTGCTTTGGGCAGCTCAGATTGTGAAATATACTACAGAATGACAGAATGTAGCATTCTTGCTGTCTGGTGAGTTACTGTATACTGAAAGTGACACCACTGCAAATGTACTGTGTAGTACAGGGATATGTTGACCTCGGTGAGTTTGCAATGTGGTTAAGCTTTCATTCTTAACCTGGAACTTATTTTCCTCTTCAAATAGGACTTATTAACAGGAGCAGCTTCTTGTGCTACACAGCTTGCAGCAAGGCCAGAAAAGTTGGAATGCTGATGCAATGATGAGATGAGAACATTCTGTTGCAGCAGAACAGAATGGATGGACACCTAGATTGTCAATCTGCTAAGCTCACACAGTGGTCATAGTAGGAACTACGAAAAGGAAAGAGGAGAAAGTTGAGGGCAGTGAAGGCAAAGAAAAACAACAACAAAAAAGGCAATAACTGAGAATCTGGCAAGGCATGAAAAAAAAAAAAAGTCTATCAGGGAATGAAAACCAAAATGCCAGATGAGTCCTTCAGTCCCCACGCGCATCCCACCGTTCATGCAGCAGTAGATCCCGCAGAGGATCAGAAAGAGGGTATGAGGTCAAGGGAGCCATGTGGTATGCAGCCATCATCGGTATTGCACAGTGCCAAATAAGTGCATCGCAGCTGCTGAAGAAATGCATTGCCATTTTTGAAATGTGTTTGTCATTCCTTTGAAAGCCTAAATTTGCTTTTAGATGCATGTCACTAAGTGGTCTGAAAAAAAGGAAAAAAATGCAGTCAGTTTAGTGCTCTGTGTGTCCCTTGGACTTATTTCTGTTTGGACTGTTATCTGTTCCCAGGATGGCTCTTATCTTTCCTCTCTGACTCACTGCATGGTATATTAAAATAGGAAGGTTAGGAAAGCTGAGTCTCTCCCTACATACACATGTGCATTTATAAACTCCAGTTTCAGGGATTCAAATCAGTGGCGTTCCTTTCAAAGCTGCATACTTATGAGTGGCAGGGAAGGGGATAATATGGAGAGGTACCTGAAAGAGTGAACACCATGAGTGCTTTGGAACTTCACCCCTGAACAATTGCAAAATCCTGAAAAAACAGTGAAATATTTGGAGAAAGTGTGCTTCCACTCTGTCAATTCTAGAGAGGCACAAATCACTACAGTGTGCCCATACATACCAAGCTCTCTTCAACATTATTTGGCACCCTGGAAGTAAGGAGATATCTGGATCTGATGACAGTGCAACAGGCCCTGCAGTTGCTCCAGACTCCATGATAGGTCCTATGGTCACTCTAACCCCTGAAACAAGCACCACAGTTCAACCAGATAACAAATCTGCTCCAGTATATGTCACACCCATATTCAAGACAAAAAGATGATAATCACTTACTAAGACAAGGGCAGAAAAATCAGGAAGAAGGAAAGCGATCATAAAGATGGGAAGGAGGAGTAGGCAGAACACACAAAGCAGTCAGTAAGCATCCAATGCCTAACTATGTGTGAGCTGTAAAATATGTGAAAAGACTTCAGCCGTCATCCAGGAGAGCACTCTGTGACCTATATGCTCCAATTCTTGGATAACTGGGCCAATAGACTGGATTCAGTGGGAAGTGAAGCCTGACAACTGGGATCCCTCTCTACGGAAAGCAGTATTGACAAAGTAATTGGAAAAGCGACCCTAGTCCATCACAGAGAAAGATATCTAATATCTGAAGGAACTAGCTATGAGAAGGATGATACATAAAATTGACCTGGACAATGAGAAGTTATCTCAAGGTCCAGATGGCATCAAGTCCCTACTACCCATGTGGTGGAAACCTGTATGGTGTGTACAATCATTGTACACCAACAACAGAAGAAGGGCAAGTGCCAATCACTGCGACTGCAGTGCACTGGCAGCAATGTTGCATCAACCAGGACTCCTTAACTTCCATTCATCAGCTGATTTGTCAACTGGAGATCCAAAGACTTATCAGCAAGAATTGCTCACCATTTAATAGTCTCATATGGCTAGTGTGTAAATTCAGTGAAGTTTATCAGTGGACTATCATGGTCTGAGTGAAGTCATGCCACTGCTGAGTGCTGCCATGTCAGACAGACGTGCTAGTACTTCAGTGCAAACTTGCATCAAGGCAGTGAAGTGATATGCTGCAATTGGCATCACCAGTGCAATTTTCTCAATACCTTTGGAGGTAGACTGCAGGTCACAGTCTGCCTTCACTTGGAGAGGCATCCAGAACATGTGAAATTGACTGCACTAGGGATGGAAACACAGCCCTACCATTTGTCGCAGGCTGATCCAGACTGCACTGGAAAAGGGGGAAGGTGTGGAACTCCTGAAATATATCAGTGACATCATTGTATATGGCAATATAGCACAAGTAGTTTTTGAGAAAGGGAAGAAAGTAATACAAATCCTGCTTTGTGTGCAGGGTGCTGCACTTGGGTCGGGGCAATCCCAGGTATTTATAGAACATGGGGGAAGATCTCCTTGAGAGAAGCCCTGTGGAGAAGGACTTGGGGGGTGCTGGTGGACAAGAAGCTGGACATGAGCCAGCAGTGTGTGCTTGCAGCCCAGGAGGCCAACTATGTTCTGAGCTGCATTAAAAAAGGAGTGGCCAGCAGGGAGAGAGAGGTGACTGTCCCCCTTTACTCAGCTCTTCTGGGGCTCCACCTGGAGTACTGCGTCCAGGCCTAGGGCTCACAGCACAGGAAGGACATGGAGACAGGGGAGGTTTCAGTTAGATATTAGGAGGAAGCTTTTCACTCAGTGGGTGGTGACACACTGGAACAGGTTGCTCAGAGAGATCATGGATGCCCCATCCCTGGAGGTGTTCAAGGCCAGGCTGGATGTGGCTCTGAGCAGCCTGGTCTAGTAGTTGGCAACCTTGCCCATGGCAGGGGACTTGAAAGTAGATAATCTTTTCAACCTAGGCCATTCTATGATTCTATGATGATTCTATGATTCTAGCAAAAAAAAAAAATCAAGCACAAACTTTCTTAGATGTTGTGGGTTTTAGGAGTACGCATATTCTGAATCACACTCTGATAGTAAACCCTCTCTATCAGGTAACCCAGAAGAAGAATTTTGTATAAGATCCTGAGCAACAACTAGACCTTGAACAAATTAGACAGGAGATAGTTTATGCAGTATCCTTTAGGTCAGTCTGGTAAGGACAAGACGTAAAAAATAATGTGCTCTAAACTGCAGCCATAGAAAATGTCTCCACCTGGAGCGTCTGGCAGGAAGCATCAGGTTCTATGGTTTTGAGATCAAGGATCCAAGATCTTAGGGCTGCAACACTCCAACTGGAAAAGAGCAACATACGTAGGGGTTTGAGCTGCTTTGGAGGTGGTTGGTATTGAAGCACAGATCATCTTGGCACCCCAACTGCCTGTTCTGGGCTGGGTGGAATTGATATGGAATAAGGAGAGGATATCGCACTGGTTTCATCATAGACAGTGTAAATAGCATGCTGATGTTTTGATTGTTGCTGAGTGATGGGGCTGGACCTGGCCACTTGGAGGAGGAGAGCCACTGCCGCTATTTCATGATGGCAAGATGCAGGAGGGGTTGAGGCCAGGGCAGATGGACTGGATTAACCAAGGGGTTATTGTTTATCATGTGACATCATGAAGAAGTCTGTAAAGCTGTGGGGAGTTGGTCAGGGGCCGTCTGCTACTCAGGGATTAGCTAGGCATCAGTCAGCAGTGGGAAGCAATTGTATTGCTAGCTGGGCATCAGTCGACAGGTGGCAAGCAGTTGCATTGTGGATATTTAGATATTTAGATATGTATAGTTATCATTGCTATTTTCCTGTTTCTTTTCTCTTTCTCTTTTCAATATTTGTAAACAGTTTTTGTCTCAACTCATGAGTTTTATTTTGTTTCCAATTCTCTCCCCCATCCCATTCTTTGTGGGTGGGGGTTTTGGGGAGAGGAATGAGTGAATGGCTCTGTGGAGCTTAGCTGCTTGTAAAAAAGGGTATGACATCAAATCAGTTAGAACATACAGTGAAATCAAACCATTACATTTCAGGATCTTCACAGGGATCCAGATTGATTATTATTAACAGCCTGTGTATATTTTATTGCTAGAATTTTGGAATTAAAAATGAAATTTCTGTTGTGAAAATTCTACTGTAGTAGCAGATGTCCCTCTTGTGAATTCACAGAAATGAAATGGTGAGTATCTTAAACTACTTGCCTTTATTTGAGCATCCTCAAGATCTAAAATCAGGCTAAAAAACTTGTCTGCAATGTTTTGAAAGTACATAGTGCCAGCCAGACATAAAAATAGCTTTCTATATGTCTTTCTTGCATCTAATTTTGATGAGAGATTTTCAGAAGGAGCATGTGTAATTGAAGTAAATGTGCAACCAGATGACAAGCTAGTAGTCATTCAATATCCTACCTACATCCCAATTGCCTGTTGTAAGATGCTTCTAAAAACAAATGAATTAAAAGGGCTAGATCCTGGATGATTGTCTATTGATAGCTTTAAGGTTAGCCTAAACGCCTGAGCAGAATTCTCACATTTTTTACAGTCACATATTTTTCCACTACACGCTGACATTTTCTTAAAAAAAAAAAAAAATCTTCCTGTGATAAATGATAAAGAGGACACAATAATTTCAGTAGTATTTGTGTGACTCGCATTCCTAAAGGCATGAATGCACAGCAGAGATTTTCATATACCCTGAACACAGGGAAGCTGAAACTAGCTATATTAGGAGGTTTTGCTGTGGTCTGCACCATGGAAAGGTAACTGTGAAGACATCCATAGACTTGTTCCGTGCTGTGAGGGCTCACTGATTTGATGCCTATTAAAGCAGGCCTGGCATTCTTCATGGAGTACATGGCAAGTAGTAGTAACACTCCTAGTCATTTTTCCATCAATAATTATCCCTTTTTCCCAAATGTCATATTTAAGAACAGTTTTCATCATACTTATTTCATTAAAGCTTTACATTCTTATTTCAACTTTCCTTGCTGAAATACAGATCTTTTCAGGTAAGTAAACGTAGAAAAGTCTTAATATCTGTTTTGGTTAAAATGATTTAAGAAAAATTCCAAAAAACAATTTTGAATTTCCTACATAAGTAAAAATTTGTTATTTTCCTGCTATTTTTGTCAATCCATGTAGGTTCAGTCATGATAATCCTCCAAAGATAATGCTTTCCATATAAATTCACACGTTCTTCTGTTCCTCTTGACAGGCAACTACTCAGTCACACCTTTTCAAAACTCTCTTTATATGCTGCAGGTGTGGCTAGTTAGTGAGTCTTAAGCCATAAGCAGTTGATGAATAGTTCAAGCAAGGTTCCTAGGCTGAGGTTATGCAATGTACTTGCTGATACCTCCCAGGCATCCCATTTCTGATGGTCCAGCAAACTGTAGAAGGGAAGAACACTGCTGGATTTTCCTCAGAGTTATGTATTCATCCAGCCTACCTCCATCTCTTGGATGAACTTACCTCTCACCAGTAAAGAACATTAAATTTTATTTTCCTGTGGCTTTTGAACAAATGTTCCTCCTCTGCTTGAATGAGAAATGGAACTTTCAGGCTGTAGTACTCCTGCAGAAAAAAAAAAATCAGTGAGTGTTCATTGTTAGATCATACATGATCTCTTGTTACTTCACTAAATTCTTATGACATCCATTTTTCATAATGATGACAGCAAATAAGAAAGTTTTCATTCATATCCTAAAGTTGTCTCTTGTTCCATCCACAAAAGTTTTGCCCATAAATATGGACAAATATACCAGTGACTTCAAAACAGAGACCCAAAGTCATTACTTGAGAGTAAGACTATGGCAGACATCAAACTGCCAGTAAGACTCGCAGTCCTCTACTTGAATTTTCTGTTAAAACAGCCCCACATTCATGGGTCTGGAAACAACGTCACAGACCAGTCAAGGTTGGAAAGGATTTCTAGAATTCATCTTGTCCTACCCATCTGCTCACCTGCAATATGTTGCCCAGGACTATGTCCCGGCTTTTGAATTTCTCCAGAAGTATTCCCCCTTGTTGAATCTGTGCTGACTGTGCTTGATAATCTTCATGTGCCTGGAAATTTTTTCCAGGATTAGCTGTTCCATCATGTTCTCTTGAAACAAGGTGAGGCAATATAGCCTGTGGATCTTTAGGTACTCCTTCTTGCCCTAACAACTGGTCATTGGGATGGACTGTTCTCTTGAGCTTGGAGAAGGTGATTCTTGAGTATCAGCCAGCTTTCTTGGACCCCTTATGCTTCCAGGGCCTTAACTTACAGAATTTTTTTCAAGCAGATCTTTGAAGAGGCCAAAATCTGCTTCTGCAGCACAAGGTTTAGATCTTTCTTTTTGCCCTCCTCCTCATCTCAGGATTGTGAACTTCACTGTCTCAAGTCACTGCAGTCAAGATCATCTTCAACATTCATGTCTCCAACAAACACTTAGTTGTTTGAGTATGTGACCCAACAAAGAATATCTCCGCATTTGTTCCTCTATCTCTTGGGTCAGCAAGTGCTGACGGTATCCAGGAACTGCCTAGGTTACTTATGCTCTGCTGTGTTATTCCTCCAAGAGATATCAAGGTAATTGAAATCTTCTATGAGATACAGTGTCTGTGACTGTGAAGTTAATTTAAGTTGTGCGTAGAAAGCCCCATTCACTTGTTTTTCCTGGTCAGGAGGTCTGTAGACCTGTACCCACTAAAGAGCCACATATTTTTTCTGCATCTTAGCCTTTACCCATAAGCTCTCAATATACCCACCATCTGTTAGCAGGACGAGTTCAATGCACTTTACTTGTTCTATCACATAAAGAACAACTCCATCTCTTCATCATTCATGACTGCCATTTCTTAAGACCTGTACCACTACGCTGCAGCACTGTAGTCATGTGAGTCATCACACCATATCTCCACAGCCTGGAAAGATCATAGCCTCACAACTGCACACAGATTTCTAATTCCTCCTATTTTCCATACAATCCTTGATAACCAGATAGCATGGGACGCTTCAGTTCCATATCCCAGTAGATTTTAGAAGACTAGATGTATGCGTATTCCTTAATGGTAGTTCTTCTGACAATGTGCTAAATCCAGAGCAACATCCAGCAGCAGCAGGGGGCCCAGTACAAGCAGGTGAGTGCAATACGGTATGGATTTTTCTGGGAGTCTAGTATAAATAAGTTGTTCCTGGGCACTCTATCAACTTACTAATGTAGACAAGTCTAATCTGAATGAGGCAGAAAGGAAACTGCTGATTATCATTTATTAATTGTTACTTTAGAAGATAATCAAGAACACACAAGGGCTTGTTTCTTTGAAGATCAGCAGTAACAAAACTTCCCCTTTACACATCCTCACTCTGAGTGTTATCAAACCCTGAGGACAACATAATGTCTCATTTTGTGTAAAAGCATCAACAGTGAGGAAACACTGTTGAATGAGAAACAGAGCTTTCAGGCTGTAGTACTCCTGCAGTGAGGAAATCCTTGTTCTGAGACTATATTCCCTTCATAAATCAAAATGTTTCTTTTAAGATACATTGTGAAATTAAAACTGTGGGAATGTCAATGTGTGGATGGTTTTGTAGAGTGATTCTTACTGAAATTGAAGTTTGGGTTGTTTTTGTTTGTTTGTTTGTTTTGTTTAGGTTTGGTTTTATATGTATTACCTTAATCTTCCCTCAGAGTACAGATGGATAGCCTTCTCTCTGTTCATTTGTTGAGAATAATATTAATTTATCTTTAAATTAATTTCAACATTAAGCTTACATTCCTAATCAATTCCCACTTTAAGATACAAAAATAGTAGATAGTTTTCTATGACATAGTAGACACACATATTTTGGCCCATCGGGGTCGTGGAAAGCTGATATGGCTGCAGGTCAGAATATGAGCAGCCTTTGCTGAAACTTCTGTCTCAAGACTATCCCTTTCTCATCTGTTTTTTTCCTCTGTCTCATGTGGAGACTTGAGCTCTTAAAACAAAATTTTGTCCATCCTGCTGAGAAGTCTTGAATGGTTGTTTTATGTTTGTAAACTGTGTGAGGGGAATTGTAAAGTTGTTTTGCCACTTGTGAACATAGTTCAATACAGTTTAACAAAAGTAATACCTCCAAAATTTTGGCTGATTATGTCACTGTACATTTTAAGATCCAGATTCTCACAATAATCTAAATAGTGTAAAATGCATGAAAAACTTAAGAGAGTCTTTGTTTAAACATATGGGATACCTGAGAGATTATCAGCTGGAAGGTTGAAGCACCTTGCCAGAATGCTGTATTCCACAAGTTTTATATTTTTGTTTACTTTTCTTCTGATTCTACAATCCTTATTCTGGTTCCAAATGAGCTCAGCTTCAGTGGAAAGTACTTGCAAGGAAAATGCTTGCACCAAAATTTTCCATTCGACAATTTTTAGTATTGTTCCTTTATTTCTGACTAGTAGAGAACAAAATTTAATCTTCTTCTGCCACTAAAATGTTGTACCAAAGAGCAGTAGAACCAGTGATCATCAATATGTCAATGGTAATTCTCTCATGTGCCAGGTTTAGTGCAGCTTGGCATCAGTGAGTCGTGTCTAAACATACCCCCAGGACTGACTCTCAGTGCAATTTTGGTTTTAGAGGTGTGGCATGAATCAAAATGCAATGAACAAGTGACACATTCGCATCCTTAACAAAGATGATGCAGATACATGCATATATGTCCAACAGCAACCATGTGAGCACTCAGAGTTTGTAGTCACAGATGCCTTCTAGTTACCCAAAGAGTTCAATGGCATGCACCAGCTGTTGGACTGCACTCTAGATCCCAAATTCTGCTAACAGGGTAGATTAGGCACCAGACCACTTTCAGCATCCCCTAATGCCCCATTACATTTAAAAATTCAATGTCTTTTTTTAGGAAGGAATAGAGACTTCCTAAACCATTACCTTATTATTATTATTATTATTATTATTATTTTCATAAAAATCATATGCTTGAAAATCTTTCAGCCATGGTTTTGTGATTCAAGAGGGGGTAATATCAAATGAACCAACAACTGAATTTCTTTCTTCTCACTAGGACTGATTGAGGAACTATCTGCTGGTGGGACCGATCCACTCATAATCTAGGATTTTAATGTTCCAGTACTCATCATGGTGCCTGAGCATTTCTGTGATAGCTGTACTTAGCTGAGATGCCTTAGGAATCTGTTCATAGGTTTAAATGCAAGAGGACAAGTGATCAGAAATTGCCTCCAAAAAAAGCCTTTTTTTTTTTTTTTAATTTTTGCTGGAACGCACTTTATTCACTGCTCTGATACAAGCAGTTTTTACTGGCATTCACAGAGTAATTTATTGAGACCTGAAGTAGAAAGCAGGACAGATAATCTGGTTGCTTAGGAAAAGTGTTCTTTTTCTTCCTAAAAGTAATCTTTACTGTTACATGTATTTGTCAGACAAAATGATACATACGTGACACAAACTGTGGAATGGGCCAGGCATCAGTCTAAGTACCCAACACAGTACTTTTTAATACCAATTATTGAGACAGTTTTCTGTCAGGTAGATTGCTAACAAAGATTGGCTGGATTACCTCAGGATTTTATTATCTGACCCACACACTTCGTCCCTTCTTGTATAAAGCAAACAGTAGCATTCAAACAGTAAATATCTAAAACTGCCTCACAGGAAGAAAAATTCTGGTACTGAAAAATTTTGCATATCTAAAGGACATTTTTTTTAATTGATTTCTTTGTGTATCACATTTTCATTTATTTTTATTTGTTTTTTTCTTTCTACCTGATGCCTTCAGCTGTTTCCAAAGAACATGTCAGGAAAATGACATGAGTGCCACAGATCCCTACAGTACACAGTTGTTTAACCTTAAGTCACCTCAGCAGAGAAAATTGTGGATGCAACTTAGAAAAAATACTTTGAATGTGACAGCAAAATTACTTTGTGATGTTTATACATTTTTCATAGTGCTGTTCCCAGTAGGACTGATTCCTATATTTCTAACAGCAACAGTATGAAGAAGTGGGCTTTTAAAAGGATGGAGTTTTGCTGATGCTGCTTTCACTGTGTCTGGTTAGCTAAGATGCTGTGCAGTAGCTTAATGCAAGAGTAATAACAGTGATGCTTTAGGAACTCTCAAGAAGTAGAGGTGAATCTCTTTATACATGGCTGCTGTGGAAGTGGAGGGTATTTGTGCGTGTATATGGGAGAGCTAAAGCACTACAACAGATGGAAATGGAGTAAGACAGCCAAGCAGAGGACTTAGACAATGTGCCACAGAGCTCAATAAATCTATACAGTTTCTTTATGCCCTGCAAGGTCATAGATGACGCTGACACTGGTCTCCTAGCAACCCACTCTACTAACCTACTTTTGTCCCAATCACTGGAGAATGGGTTTAATGCTCTGAGCTGTGTTTCAACATGTGGAGGAAAGAATCAAATTGATGCTTGGTAACTGCTGATGTGCAAAATGCTAAAAAGCATTTTTCTGGTCTGTCTCCCCTCTATACTTGTTGTATACAGAAGGTTTCTTTAATAAAGAATAACAGTATAACAATCTTAAAGATTTCGTAACTTCCACAGAAATATTAATTACATTAGGGAATATAATATAATGCACTAAGCGAACAAGTCATATGTGAGTGTATTTAGACAAAGTCTAATATAAACTCCCAATTAAGCAGGATCTATCTGAAACAGGAGATGATTTTCAAACTGATCTTTTAAAGAAATACAATATTAAAAATGACCCAAATTTGACACATTTTAGTAAGTCTTAAGACATATAACAGATTAGTTAAGAGCTCTTAGATAGGGACAATCACATTTTTTATTGCTGCATACCTGCTACAAAGAACTTTCTTTGACATATGAAAAACAGAACTGTGTTCAGATAAGTGTAACCCACAGCCATAACCACATAACCACATTGAATTAACTCTTCTTCTGTAACTTACTGAATAACACACATGTGGTGGACAGGGTAGAACTACAACTTCTCACGACAATAATGTATTTTCATTTTCTTCTTCAGAATGTCTACATTATTCTAGAATATGTCAAATTATACAGTAGAGAAATCATAAAAAGCAAATAATTCACTCAATGAAATTAGCCTCTTTTTCCGCTTGAGGAATATTTCAAATTCTAACTACCCATAACCTAGATTTATTTCTTTATTATTTATCATTTTATTTCATCTTTTTGTGTGTGAGCATCTTTTTCTGGCTAAATGCAGATAGTTATAAGAATCAGCTGAAACTGCTTTTTTGTGCTTCCCAGTGAGCCTGAAGACAGAATTAAAAAAGGACAAAACACTTTCATTCCACATGTAACAAATATATGTTTTCACAATATATGTACTGCAAAAGCTGCAGCTTTTCTGCATTCCATAGAATTTTTATTTCAGGAAGATTTCTCAATAGGTAAGGGGAATACGCCATGCTAACATTTTCCTTACCTACTACCATCACTATTCTGTTGAATGTGTCACTGGATCAGAGACCACTGAATGTTACAGGAATGCTGAACGCTACAGAGTTGAATTCAGAGCCACTATAAAAGGCATTGTCATTATGATGAGGGAAACAGCTCCTTACTGTTAAATACAGTAATTCCCTAAGCCATCACTATCACCTATCAGCACACACAACAAACGGAGTATATAAGGGGTAGGCATAAAAAGATTACAAGATCATAAACCATGTGTGTGCTGCCCTGGTCCCTGAGAGAAGTGAACACTGAGGATTCTTCTAAGCTGTTTTGACTGTCAGTGACATTGAGAAGCCACAACAAAATGCCAGGATCATCAGCCTAGTGAGGAAATCCGTTCACAGCTGCTTCCTATATTGAATTTGAAGAGTGAAGAACTGTGCATGTTACTAGTAGAGTAGCCCTCTCACAGTGGGATATTACTCCTCAGAATCACTTTGCCTCAGCAACACAAAACTTTCCTTATGTAAGAAAAGTCTAAGCCAATAGACACCATTTTCATTTTTACTCTGGAGCACATTTATCTCCGTAGTTGCTAATGTGATCTTTTCTTCCAGATTGTCTGCTGGTTTTTGTAACCCCATAATGACATCTTTGGATTGGTTGGCTGGGAGGTCTGGAGATGTATAGCTCAATTAGAGCAAGGTTTTCAGAGTCTTGTCAGATTTTGACAAGTTCTGAGTATCCTAAAGTGTGTATGTTTCACAGCCTCTCCAAGAACCCACTCCAGTGTTTGAAAATACCCTCATGGTATACAGCTTTTCACAATTAATACAAATTTCCCATTTTTCAAGTTAATGTAAAAGTCTCAGTTCATGCTGAAGGCCGAGAAGTCCCACTACTTCACGAGAGATTCTAGGAGTGGCAGCCACCTGCATGCCAAATATATGTAGATGCTCTTTTTTCAGGGTAATAGAAAAATGCTAACAGAAATCTAATACTGTACAATGTCTGAGTTCTGTGGACTAAGGAGTTTCCCAAATAATGAGAGGAGATTTGAGAGTGTTGTAAGTCTTTGTACGTGAAAACAAACTAACAAACGAACAAAATACAGAAAATATTCTATGGAAATGTGCAGGAAGAAAAAAGCAAAATCAAAGCCCTACAGAAATTGTTGTATTAGGCGCTTGCGGGCTTCGGGCTGTGACGCGGTAGGGCCCTCCCTGGTGGGATAAGGGTCACTGACATACCTAGCTATAAGGGTGTACACGAAAGGCATAGGGTATATAAGTGTGTGTC
>JAOWBP010004700.1:28849061-28863213 GCA_028571105.1 Tragopan temminckii
GCTTATATGTCAGCATATTTCAGATTTCATCTTTAAGGCAAGTTTTTAACTAGTTATAAAAAGTAAAAGAAAGATCATCCCCGCACCAGCTTTGTTGCCATTCTTTAAATAAAAGAAGAGCAACTCTTTGCTACTAAGACTGGCACTCAGGAATCCCAGGCCCTAGAGGTAAGCCAGAGAGATTGGAGAAATGGAGACTTTCTCTTGGTCAAGCAGAATCCAGTTAAGAGATCATCTATGAAAATTCAATGCACAGAAATCCGAGGCCCTGGTGTGATGCACCCATGAGAGTTGAGGGAGATGGCAGAAGTGGTTGCTAAACCACTCTTTATCCATGACCTATCTTTGAAAAGTCATGGAAAATGAGAGAGGTTCTTGAAGACTGGAGGGCAGCCAATGTCACTCCAATCTTCAAAAAGGAATGACCCAGGAAACTACAGAACATTCAGCCTCATCTCCATCCCTGGGAAGGTGATGTAATAACTTACTTATTCTGGATGCTGTCTCCAAGCAAGTGAAAAAGAAGAAAATTATCAGCAATCAGCATGGATTCACTAAAAGGGGAAATCAAGTTTGAGTAATCTAGTAGCCATCCATGATGTCATGACTGACTGAGTAAATGAGGAGAGAGCTGTGGATGTTATCCACCTTGACTTCAGCAAGGCTTCTGACACTGTCATCCATAACATCCTCTTAGGAGAGCTTTAAAATTGTGGGATAGATGACTGAACAATGAGAACTGGATGACTTATGGACAGTCTGGAGAGTTGGGTGGGCCAGAACATTATGAGGTTCAAAAAGGAGTGACCATAGTCTCCTACATCTGGGGAGGAAAAACTGCACAGATCAGTACAGGTCAGGGGCTGATCTGCTAAAAAGAAGCTCTAGGAGGACCTTGTTCTGGTGGACAAAAGGCTGAGCCAGTAGTGTATCCTTGTGACCTAGGTTGCATTAAAGAGAGTGTGGCCAACAGGTTGAGCAATGTTATCTTCCTCCTCTACTCTGACCTGTTGAGGCCACATCCAGAGAACAGTGTCCAGTTCTGCATGTTCAGACCAAAACAGTGATCTCCTAGAGAGAGTCTAGTCTACTATACAAATAATTCTTATCTGAGATGAAGGAATATAGAAATATAGGTCTTGATAACATATACCTTTTATTTAAAAAATGGGAAGGGGCAATATCAGGGTACAGAAAGTGCTTGATGCCTCCTGTAAGTAAGTAAATCAAATACAATGATCAACAGAGGTCAAGGGAAAAAAAAAAAAAAAAAAAAAAAAAAAAAAAAGCCTGGAGCTTAGGAATAGCTTGTTCAAACGAATATCAAAGGACTATGGAAAAGTTTAACAACTGAAAGACTTCACACAATGGTCAAAAATCTTTTTTTCTCATCTTGTTTTTATTGCATACACATTTCACTAAAATTTTCTGCAGTTGTTCATTTCCTGTCCTTGTTATTTGTTACATAATTCTGCAGTGCATTCCCAGTTAAAAGCTTTCTTCAAAGGCAGGAACAAAAGAGTCATCCCTAACCGACTGTACGAATTCAAAAGTTGTCTGTACAATATCAGGGTGTTCTACCAGAACAAAAAAAGCATGTGTTAGCAGATTGTTGCACTTGCATGATGTCATTGTCAACTTGCAACTGCCAGAACTTGCTAGACAGATGATAGCTAAACGGTAAGTCATGCCTCTAGGCCATAGGATGCCATAAGTATATTCAGTAATTGATGTCAAACACTTTCATAGACAGCTCTATCATCTGAAGTGCTTCTAACTGAACGCATTTTAGAGGAATATATATATTACGCATTTTAAAATGACTTGTTATGAGTTCTATTAAATTGTCTTCCAGTTACACAGATCTCTCATTAGAAGTTTCCAAACTGTGATAGTATTAGTGATCAAAAATAGGGAATAAAGGGATAGCATATTCTGAAAATAAAACCATGAGTTCTAAGGGCATTGCTGTTTTGAATCTTGTATCCAATAAAATGTTGTACTATAGCTAGGCTAAAGTTAATCAGATCTTATCATTTGTATTCACAAACTCTAACCACATACAGTGCAAATTAATTGAGATGTGAAATTGGGAAGTGGTTATCCGTGCTACAGAATTAATCTATTATGATTTTCACATTTTCCCCTCCACCCCAATCCAGCGCAAAATGTCATAATAGGTTTTATTAAACCCATGCAGAATTTGGATCCTTTTTTTTCTTAAAGCTCTCTGGTTGCACTTTGAACAAGACAGGCGCATAGCCTTTGAAATCACAACCAGAAAGTTAATAAAGAAAGCAATAATTTCCTTACAGAAATTTATAACTCCCATTTAAAGTAAGTAATAAATTCACTTTAAATCATTTTCTACAGGCTCTTTTGTGAAACTTAAAATTCCAAGTTTCTCTGATAACAGTGACAAGGATTTCCAAGTGTAAGAGATAAAATCAACATGGATCCTGCTAAAGCAAATTTCTAGCTTTACCATTTTGAAAAGTCTGTGAGTAGAAAATATCAACTAGTAAAAACAAGGGATTTTTTGAGATGTTGGAGACATGATTTCAATGCTTTTAATTCCCATCAAATAAAAGTAATTCTACATAGTATGTTTTCAAGGACTTACAGTGTTCCTTAGATAGTTCCTTGCAAAAGATACCTTGCAAAAGCAAACTCTATCCTGTGATTTTGCCTTTCTACATACCAGTGAACTACGGGCTACAGCTGTGAGAGGACAGATACGGTGAGACTAATTCTCCTTTCAGTTACTTCAGATTGACTGAGGAAAATGCCTGCTGAATGTCATAATTAAAAACATATTGTAAGTAAGGGAGCAATTAGGATGTATGTATTCTCTGTCTATCAGTTTGTATGCATATTAAAGTCCAATATTTATAGGTCCAGCTTTAGGAGTTTCATTTTTTTTATATGGTAACAATTATTTCAATCCAATTTGTTGAAGATTTTCTCTAGCTTTTCCTAAAGGATCACTTTTAAGTCTTGTAAATTGTTTGAGAAGATTAAGGTATGTTGGTTATATAGATGGTATATATAAGTGACCAAGTAAAATAAAAATGGAGTTAATTTCATTCCTGACTCCACCACTTCATTCAGGCAAGATGAAATGGCTATTTGGAACCACATAGCTGGAGATCAAAGAGATGTAATGAGAAATACAATCTAATACTAACTGTTTGTAATATTTAACAAAATCAGTTATATGAAAATACATGGAGTGACAGCACCAGTGAACAAAGGAAGGACGACTGATGACATCTATCTAGATATCTGCAAGGCCATAGACCCACTACATTCTTATCTCTAAATTGGAGAGATACAAGTTTGAATGGTGGACTATTTGTTGAAGAAGGAATTAGACAGATGGTCACAGACACAGGGTGGTAGTCAAAAGCTCTATGTCCAGATGATCACGAGTTGTCATGAGTGGTGTCCCTTAGGGACCCATCTTGTGGCCAGTACTCATAAACTCTTTAACATTTTTCTTTATCAGTGACATGGATGATGAAATTGAGTGCACCCTCAGCAAGTTTACAGATGACATTAAGCTGACTGGTATAGCTGATACAACAGACAGAAGAGACGCAATCCAGAGGGACCTAGACAGGCTTGAAAAGTGGGACCATGTTGAACCTAAAGAGGTTCAACAGTGTCAAATGTAAGATGTTGCACTGCTAGATGAAAAACTTAACATGACCCAGCAGAGTGTATTTGCAGCCAAGAAGGCCAGCAACATCCTGGGCTTCATCGAAAGAGGGGTGGACAGCAGAGCAAAGGGGGGTGACTGTCTCCCTCTACTGTGGCCTCGACAGGCCTCTTCTGGAGTACAGTGTCCATGCCTGGGACTCCCAGCACAGAAAGGATGTGGAGCTTTTGAAACAGGTCCAAAGAAGGGCCATGAAGATTATCATAGGGCTGAAGTACCTCTCCTATGAAGACAAGCTGAGGGAGCTGGGCTTTTTCAGTCTGGAGATGAGAAGGCCCTGGGGAGATCTGATAGAAGCCTTCCAGTACTTAAAGGGATCTTATAAGCAAAAGTAAAATCAACTTTTACATGGGTAATAGGACAAATGGGAAAGGTTTTAAACTAAAAGAGGAGAGGTGTAGATTAGATGTCTGGAGAAGATTTTTACTGAGGGGATGGTGAGGTGCTGGAACAGGCTCCCCAGAGAGACTATGGTTGGTCTGTTCCTGGAAGTTCTCAAAGCCAGGCTGGATGGAGCCGTGGGCAGCCTGACCTAGTGACTGATTTAGTGGTTGGAAACTCTGTCCATGGCAGGGAGTTCAGAATTAGATGATCTTTGAGATCCCTTCCAACCCAAGCCATTCTATGATTTTATGATTCTATTATTTAAAAATAACAGCCAGTTAGTGTATCACATTGGAAATAAATCAGTTACTTCATTCTTTTGAAATATGTGTCCTAGTGAAAATTTGTTCCACTGGGAAAAAATCTCTTAAACTATAAAACTTCTATACTAATAAACTATAACACTTCTATACTAATAAACTATAACGTCCACAACTTCCTACAAATTTTTTCCCCACATTTTCCATGATTCCATCTGCATGTAAACATTTCTCAATTGATTTCTTCTTACTATTCTTATCAGCCATATGATAGCTGAAACAAATACTGTCAGTTGTTTTCTTTATTCTTACTAGGTGACAGTATTTTTTGCACTTTAGAAATACTATTTCACACTGTGATGAGAAATTGCCTTTCTTTCTGAGAAAAGAAAGTTATTAAGCCCAAGTTCTACATATATGTTGTGTTATTTTCACTGCTTTCTTTAAACATAACAAATCTCCTAAAGGATGATACTGTACACAGGGGACGATAACACTGTGTACATTGCTCACTGATTGTAGATACATAGTCTTGATTGCAGATCCATAGAATAATCTTGATTGTAGAATCAGAGATACGTCCCAGTATGGCTTGGTACTGGCTGAAGAACAGAATGAATGAAAAACAACCCCATTCTCTAACAGAAGATTACAGAAACAATTCTGAACACGTGTTCCTCATTCTGCTTACATGTGTACGTATGTTTTCCTCACAAATTTGAAAACATGACTCTCTGGAAGATTTCTTTCTTGGTTAGATCTCCAAAATGGAGGTCCTGAAGTTCTTCCAACAGTTGAAAGTCTGTTATTAACCTTAGTGGTGCTCTCCAGTGACAGATCTTCAAGAACAAAATGTGGTTTTTTACTGAAGAATCTAACTTTAAAAATACATATATTTAAGTCTTCAGCCTGATTTTCTAACATTTGACAGTCAGAAGCACCTATAAACCATTCATACAACAAGAGTGATAAATTTGATTATTGGAAGCATTTCCAAGCTGTATGAGAATAATTTACTGGAAAGCAGACTGAATCAAACATAAAGCTTTTTTACTAAGGCAGTAAGCCTATGTAACTTCTAACCAAGAGTGCAATGGATACAAAAACCAGATATAGATTTTTCAAAATGGCCAAATACTTGGAAAATATATCCTTTGAGAAGTATAAAATTTGTAAAATATATGGGGATCAGGAAAGTATCTACACTGAAAACTATTGTTTGGAAGAGCATTGCGGTTTTTCATTCTGTTCTTATTTTTTCCCAAGTTTCAAGTGCAGCCACTTTTATCATTTTTTTCTTCAAACTAGAGTCTCCCATTTTTTCGAGGTCTTTGCTCTTGATTTCTTAAGGGGCAACAGTCTAACATGGATTCTGCACACCCTAAGGGAGAGGTGATTTTCATAAGGATGACATACTGCACATGCTGAGGGTGCCTTTCCAATCTCTACCATGTTTTTTTCCAGCTGGAATTTAACTGGTTTTAGGAATTTCTTTGTGCTGGAGTCGTACACCTGGGCACTACTGCCCCTCCTCCACAGAGGTTACTTGCCTGTAGCTCTTTATATCTTCTTTTTTTCCCTTCCTGAAAATGGAGGTTATGTTTCCCCTTTTCTAATCAGTGGGAACTTCACCAGACTGCCATGACCTTTCCAAATACGATGCATTTCGGCAGCTTCATCCATCAGTTCCCTCAGATCCCATGGATGGATCTCATTGGATCCTGTGGACTTGTGCATCTTCAGGTTCTTTAGATGGTCTCAAACCCAATCTTCACTTATAGCAGGAAGATATTCCTTCTCCCAGTTCTTACTTTTGCTTTCTTCAACTTGGGTGGTGTGGCTAGAGCCCTTGCCAGTGAAGACTGAGAAAAAAAGTCAATGAGCACCCCAGCTTTCTCCATATCCCTTGTAACCAGGTCTCCACTTTTCTTACAGAGAGGGCCCACCTCTTTCCTGACCTTCCTTATATCACTGATACACATGCAGAATTTCTTCTTGCTCCCCTTTATGTCCCTGGCTAGGTTTAATTCTATCTGGGTTTTAGCTTTCCTAACCTGATCCGTGGCTGCTTGGACAACTTCTTTGTAGTCCTCCCAGGCAACCTCTTCCTGCTTTCACTCCCTATAAACTTTTTTTTTTTTTCTCCTAAGCAAGTCCAGGAAACCTGTGTTCATCAGAAGCCTTCTTGCCTGCCTTTCTCTTTCTTGAATTGCAGTGCTCCTGAGCTTGGAGGAGACGGTCTTTGAATATTCACCATCTTTTTTGGTCTCCTCTTCCCTCCAGGACTTTATCCCATGTAACCCTGCCAAGCAGTTCCCTGAAGACATCAAAGTTTGCTCCAGTGAAGTCCAGAGTAGCAAGCTTGCTGTACACCCTCTCTGATGTCCTAAGGATCTTGAACTCTACCATTTTGTGGTCACTGCCATCAAGGATGCCCTTGAGCCTCACATTATTCATGAGCCCCTTTTCATTGGTGAAGACAAGGTCTATCATAACACCTTTTCTCATGGGTTCCTGTACCAGCTGGGAGAGGAAGTTACCTTCAGTGCACTCCAGAAACCTCTTCGATTGCTGGTGTCCAGCTCTGTTGCTCTTCCAACAGATATCAGGGTGGTCAAAGTTCCCCAGGAAGACCATGTTTTGTGAATGTGAAACTGCTCCTAGGTATAAAGGTCGATGGTTCAAAAGAGATGCATCCCACAGTCCTGGGGGAACTGGCTAATATCACTTTCAATTACATTTGAAAAATCATGACAGTCAGGTGAAGCCCCTGGTGGATGGAAAAAAGGCAATGCCGCACCCATTTTAAGAAAGGTAGAAAAGATGACACAGGAAACTATCAACCTGTCAGCCCTAGGTGAACTGCTCAATGTATAAGGAACTGATTGCAAGAGCATATTCAGAAGGTGGTGGTCAATGGCTCACTGATCTCTGAATGAAGATCAAGAGTGACAGGACCAAGGGAAATGGTTTCAAACAAAATGATGAGAGAATTAGGTTAGATATAAGAAAAATCACAATAAGGGTAGTGAAGAACTGGAACAAGTTGTCCAGAGATGTGGTGGATGCCCTGTCTGTGGAGACATTCAAGGCCAGGCTGGACAGGGGCTCTGAGGAACCTGATCTAGTTGTAGGTGCCCTTATTCATTGCAAGAGATTTGGATAGATGATCTTAAGAGATCTCTTCCATTTCAAAGATTCTACAATTCTATGAAAATTCACTTTCAGCTTAAATTTCACCCCTTTGAATCTAATGTTAATAAACAGTCACGTTCTATCTGTATATTGAGTATAATATTTGTTCTATGTAGTGACAAAATGTGTGTTCAACTTGTCCTAATAAATTACAGCTTTCAGGGGTTTATACAACACTCATATTGCATTTATGAGACTTTGTATATGTACTTTCTGAAAGGTATTGGTAGTTACGCATAGAGAAGTAGGAAAGTTAGAAGCTTTTTAGTGCAATGAGCAGGACAGTATTCTAACTTTCATCTCATACAGTAAGAGAAAAGTCAGATTTACAAGACAATAAATTATGAATTGTGCTGCAAGTTAATGACCGCCAAACTTCACTGCTGTAACAGAGCAGCCTCTTTTCTGATTAACTACCGGTTTATGCATATTTCTAGCACTTTCTTCTTTGCGCCCTCCAGTGGACACTAGTTGCTAACTTACCAACTAATTGGTAAAGCAACAAAAAATGTGCTGTAACATTTTACAAGACAGTTTGCTGAGGCCCATGCATTGTTTTATTACAGTTTGTTGTTGTCTTTTTGTTTGCTTGTTTGTTTTGTTTTGTTTTGCAAAAAGACAGGATTAGCATGAAAACCCTACCCTTAATGCTGATTCAAATGGTATAAGATTTTTGTTCAAGTTTCCCAAGGTAAATGTTTCATGTTTAATGAACTTTTTATTCAATAATAAGCTGTTTTTTTTTTTTTTTTTTTTGCAAAATGCTTTATTAAGGTTTTAATTTTTAAATTTTATTTGTGAGAAAAATTCTGCAACACAATGAAGTACAAATAACAAGAAAAGCATATGTTTTGCTGAACATTTCTAAAAATCAGATAGAGCTTCTGAGTATGAAAATATTCTTGGGTAAAGTAGGCTGTCTTTCTAGAACACCCAAAGCAGAGAATCATCTACTTTTAACAGTCCACAGATCTCTCAGGATGCATCAAGATCAAGTTTCCATACATGCACTTCTGTCAGTGATGGTCTCTGTTTTTTTTGTTGTTGTTCAGTTTATTAGTAATTTGCTTTTACCTTAAGTATGAAATCTGAAAGATGCATGATACTCTTTTTACTACTGTATAACTTTAATTTGCAGATTTGGCTACTTACTTCAAATACCCTGCATTATAAATATGCATGCCTCTTTCAGTCTTCTGCAGCATGCACAGATTTCACTGTTTCAGTGAACATCTCTTGTACTGTCAAAGATATCAATGGAGAGAAATGATATAGTTGTTCTAATTCAGCTTAAGAAAATTTGGTAAGCTGTAACCTCAGGTTACAGTCACAAGTATAGTATGTTTATAGTGAAAAAAGTTATGTTAGTTAACATTAGTGCATTATGTGCAAAAACTTGAGGTAGCCACAGGAATCTAGTTAAAATTACGAGAGTTACTATCTAGTAATACCGTTTATTTTATCACTAACTGTACTGCAACAGCAGTATATGTATTGTAACAGCAGTATATGTAAATGTAACAGCATTTGTAAACTTCCAAGCAAAATGAATGGAATGTTGCTACAGAATGTGTTGTGTCTTCTACTTCATGCATGGATATATGGGGCAACCTGATCTAGCTGTGATGTCCCTATTCATTTCAGGGAAGTTGAACTAGATGGCTTTGAAAGGTCCTTCCAACTCTAAGGATTCTGTGATTCTATATATTACATGGTGACTATTCTCTTTTGAAGAATACTTTTGCATTGACATTCTCGTATAGATGAAAAGGAGACCACAAGACTGGAACAGATCCATATCTGCTGTTCCACATGAAACAACTTCATTTTGGAGTTAGTTATTGCAGAGCATTGATTTGGATGGTTGCAGTGCCCACAAGAGAGTTCAGCAGGTGATGTCACACACTACTAGGTCTCTCACTTCAGTCTTTGGTTGATTTTTTTACATACATTTCAAGCTAATTGGCTAAAATTTCTGCTGCTACAAATGAATGAGACTACATGTCTCAAATTTCTTTTTGTTGTGTGAAGGGCATTGTTATCTATAGTTCATTTTGCTGAACTATTATTGGTCACACTGAGAAGTAGTGTTGTTTGTGAGAGGTCGTCATTTTTCAGTGCAGCAGTATTACACTTGCAGAGCATGCAGAACTGTATTGCTGTATAGCTGTGCATGATTTACTGTAAACAAAGCACTGGAGTTCAGAACACCTGAGGCTATTTCTCCCTGCAACAGCAGGATATTTTGTGGACAATTCCAAATCTTCAGCTTATGTGATCAGCAAAGCTCTGTGTGTTCACAAATGCTGCCAATTTAGTCAAAACTGAGAATGGAGTTCTAAAAGTTTGATTACTTTGCCTTCAATTTGGTGGGCAAAATACTCATCAGTTCCAGCTAATAGGGGAAAAAAAAAAAAACCACCAAAAAACTACTGTTAAGCATTTTACATTAGGTGTAGTTGTATGTCTTTACATGAATACAATTTGGTGGATGTCAAAGCTATTCCACACTGTGTATGTTTTATGAGAAAGGGCATCCCAATGATGTATTAATATTTAGTCTGATTCACGCTGAATCAATGAAGTAATTTAACTGCTGTGAGCCGATGGCCAATGATGCATAAATCAAAAGATGAGGCCTCACAACACTCATGCTCTGTCAACATGATCACTGCTGTATTTCCCTTAATTACTGTCATCACTTTCAGGACTCTGTGATGATTTGCTTATTGTAACTACCCAGAAAGTGTTTTGCCTGAAAATAGTTCTCTTCAAACTACAACACTGAAATTTCTGACTGAGAAAATATGGACATTCATAGGTTACAGTTTGTTGATTTTAGCCACTTACTGTTAATTCTGCTGGTTTTGGAAATTTGTTGTCAGCATTGAAAAAGCTGCAGAGCAGAGGGCTGTGGAACTTTGTTCAAGCTGTGTCTTGATGAGATGAATTCTAATGAATCCCTCCTCTACATGCTGAAGCTTAATCCCTATTCAGAAGGGATTAGTATTCAAATTTATCGTAGAATCAAGAGTGATTAGTGGTCTATCACATACAGTATGCCAAGGAATATTAACTGGAAAGCTTGAAATATTTCTTGTTTATTTCTCTATTTTTATTGTATTCCCACAGATAGCAGGGTGGCCTTTCTGGCTGTTGTCATTTGCCATTAGAAAGCAGCGACACAGGGTCTGTGCAAAACTGGTAAACTTCAAGTCAGTCTGCACTGTATGACACTTAGCAGCTGTATGCTAATGAGATGAGAAGTTCTTCCTTTCCTAGAGGAAGATCAATATGAACTCTGTTTGGGTGCACTGGCTCAGTAGTTTTGAACCTGCCTGTCTAAAGAAGGTTCTGATGGGACATTTGATCACAACCACATGCTATACAAAAAGACTTATATTGGAACATTTAACTGAAGAAGACTTGTGCATGTAGGATATGGATAGTCAATAAAAGTGCTCTTTCAAATTTCCCATCTCAATAAAACAGAGCTAGGTTTCTTTCAAATCTCAGATAAGTTTGAATCCTCTGAGAAATCAGATTAAACTAGTTTGGAGAAAAACCGAAGAGTAGTACAACACGGTACTGATCAACTCAAAGTGGCAGTAGTTGCAGTTGTAAATTAAACAGTTCCTTAATCCAGAATAAAATTTCCTGTATGAAATTTCAACCAAGAAATCTGTGTTAACTAGTGGTATGGTAGAAATCTACGAGATTCTATATGTGCATTTCCAGAGTGCATTTCTGTCTCTTACTTTTTCTCCCTACTCCACGTAATGAGAAGGAAAAATATTTCAGATTATCTCATGGCAGTAGGGGGTAGGGAGCAAAACAAAGCAATATTTTTGCCATTTTATTTTTTTTTTAAATATGTATGAATATTTTTTTCTGGTATGCTTATTATCTCCTGATTCAAAGACCATTGAAATCAGTTAAAATCTTTTTCTCTCACCTGACTGTTGTGTAAGTTTTAGCTCATAAGAAGCTTAAATGAGAAGCAGAAGAGGGAATATTATTTTCAGGTCAGAAAAAAAAGGAAAAATCTAGTCCCTTATGGATATACGAAGAGTTTTATATAAATAGAAAGTGTGTGCAAGAGACAGTAAGGGAGGACCTAAGAACATTAATGGATCTTGACTACAGCTGTATTCACCATATTCAAGGGAACCTGATAAGAAACAAATGACATGGTGTGAAAAAGAAGCAAAATGCAGTTGTGATCCAACAATAACTTGATATTATTTTGAAAATTTTTATATATAACTTTGGTGTGTGATGTTTCCTGATTTCCAGAAACTAGATTTATAAGACTTATCTGATGCCTGTCACCACCTTTCTACGGAATTCTGTCAAGATAGCATTGTATTTATAGCAGTAATTAAGAGTTAATTGAAAACTAGAATAATTAAATGTGTGATGTATGTACCTTTAAAAACTTACACATATTACTTAGCTTTTACTGACTCACAAATCCGATGTTATGGTCAAAGTGAATTGCTAGTTACTACTAGTCACTCCCCTACTAGTAGGGGGATAAATCATGCTGCTAGGCAGCACAAAAACTGTGTTGCTTTTTTGTTGTAGTAGGTCTCAGATGATTTTGAAGTCTCTTAGTTTAATATCAATGTTCTTTGGGTAGCTGACTGCTGAGAGCCAGCCTCACAACTAATGTAAATTAGCTTATATCAGCCTAGCATCTATGTAACCAGCTGGCAATACCACCTCTGCAAAGCTGATTATACAGAAGGAATTGGGACAGACAGGCAAACTGGAAGCCACCAAAAAGATCCAAAAACCTCTAGAAGATATGACATTCCTATTATTTCTAACTATGCTGTATCAGCTCCTTGGTCACAAGGAAGCCAAAGTCAAATAAATGTGAAGTAAACACATCTTCTCTCTCTCCATAGGCACCAGTTACTTGCTTGCTTAAATTGTTTGTGTAGTTAAATGAGAAATATTGTACAGTGTACTGGTCTTAGGGAGATACACCCTAGCACTAACAAGGAACGAGTTCATACATTATAACATGGAATTGGATTAATTTTTTTGCTTAGATGCCTCAGTATTTTGTCCAGGTTGTACAAAAAATCTTATAAAAATGTATTGAAAGCAATTTCAAACTAATAGTTCATTTCTGGAATACTCCTAATTAAATGAGGAATGCAAAAGTTCTGGAGAAGAGAAGACAATGGGAAAGAATTATAAATGGCTTGAGGACACTCTGGCAAGAGACACATAAAAGTGTTTGTTGTGGTTCAACCCAGCTGGCAGCTAAGTACCACACAGCCCTAGTGGAATCAGGGAGAGAACTGGAAACAGAGTAGAATTTGTGGGCTGAGGTAAAACTATTTACTAAGATAAAAGAAACAAAAGACAATAGAAACAAAAATGCGATTATATGTGTATCTATACATACAATTACCCACCATCCTCCAACTGACACCCAGCTAACAATACCACTGTTCACCAATTGCTAGGAAAGCAGTATCTCTCCATGCACCAACCAACACCCAGCTAATCGGTCAGCAGAAGCCAGTCTCCATGCTTCTCCCCACAGATTCATAGCCTTCTGTATGATACCATGTGGAATGCAATAGCCTCTCGTCTAGTTCAGTCCTGCTGCCCAGTCTCCCAGTGCCATCCTGGCAACACTTCTTCCTCACCCACTGGCCCAGCCTGACCTGGAGTGCGAATCCATTATTCAGCAGCACAAACATCAGCCTGTTATTAACACTCTCAGCTGAAAGCAGGACAGCATTCTAGTTGGAAATGCTGTTATCCAAGAGTTTGAACATTTCTCAAGAAGGAAAATAAGGGACTGGATCATTTACAGTGACTGATGACTACAACTAACTATCCAGTGAAGGGGAGCTGTATCTTGGTCCACTTTAAGGCTACAGAGTTCAGAAGGACTGTGTAGTCCACCTGTGTTAATTAGCACCTTCTTCACAAATCCTAGCAGGAGTATGCACTCTGATCCATCTCAAAAGACCTGAGGTCCTAACAGTCACTAAGGATGAAGACAGGCATATAGCTACAGCAAGAAGTGGGTAACGAGCTCCAGATAACTAGTGAGGTGGTGTATGGTGATCAGAAAATGAAGACCTCTCCTGAAACTTGCTCTGTGAACACAAGCTAGGCACCTGACTGAAACTACCAATTATGACTGGTCGTATCATTTAATGGTTTTATTCTCATTACTGAAGACCCATAACTCACAAAATATTAGGACTTGTTGTACTGCTGTTTTGTAAAACAACAGCTGAAATAATATGCTCTTCTATGTGTCCTCTAAGCATTTTTGTTCAGGTAAAGTGTCTCAGAGAATCCCTTCTCTACCGTGGTGTTTTTCTTTTCCTTCCTAGTGCTCCTGAGTGCATAAAAACTCAGCAAATTATACATATAGGGATTCAGGTAAATCCATTTGCTGGGTGCTTTCCTGGATAATTATTGATGAATTTTGGCAGTCTGGAGGTAGTGTAGCTTTAAAAAAAAAAAAAAAAAAAAAAAAAAGAATTATATTTTATAACATGGTGCCTTAAATTTATTTTAAATATTGCAAAATTAAAAATATATTTATTATTAT
>JAOWBP010004700.1:28863313-28881505 GCA_028571105.1 Tragopan temminckii
AAATACCAAATATAAAAAAAAAAAAAAAAAAAAAAAAAAGCAAGCCTATCTATCATCCACTCAAAAAGTTAAAAAGTTTTACCACAGTCCTGTCTTCTGTTCTCTTATTTTCACATAGTTTATCGGTAATATTTGTTATTGAATGAGAAATACTAATTTGCTTGCTTTTCAGATGCCTCATATTAGTTGGTATACATACTTAAGTCTTGGTAATATTACAGACTGTTGGCGCCACAGCTGGCTGTGCTATTGCTAGCAGTTATAGATTATACTGTCTTTACCTCCTGACCAGATATTAATATAGCTTCCTCAGTAACCCACAAGTGATTAATGAGATGAGAAGATAGAATACTCCACCTGCTGCAGCAACCATGAAAACTGAATTAATGAGTAGGGAAAAAAGAAGGAAAAGGAGTTTCAAGACTTCAGTGTACTGTACAAACCACATCAGCCACTTATTTGCCTCAACTGTTAATGATGCTGTTTGTGAATGAGTTAGTACCCTCTGAATTAGACTACTGACAATCAATCAAGGGAAAATAATGTATTACTATGATAATTATTCTATACCACTAAAAAAAAAGAAAAAAAAAAGAAAAAAAAAAGAAAAAAAAATCCTCATCTGTTTTTCAGACTGCTATCTTAGGAAAAACGCCATATACTCATTGTGTATGTTTTTTTACACAAGCATAGCAAATTAGCTATAAAAATACACAGTGAAATAAACTCACTGTTGATCCGGAGAATGTGCACTGGACATACCTGGTATATATGTTTCTGGCATTTTATTTGTGATATGAAGAATGGATATTTATTACAGTAAGAAGTTTATTGTGATAACCCTGGGTTTGAGTTCAAACTGTGTGATTCTATCAAAACAAGAAAAAAGAAGTCAAATATGTTATAAAACTTTACATTTATTTTCAACTGTCTGCAAAACTGTCATTTGATGACTTAATATCAGATCTATTAATCTTCTTTGTTATGTTAGACTTATGCAAACCTTAGCAATTTAATTCTAAACAAAATCCACAAGAGTTTTATCAAACAAACAAGCAACCTTGTGCCCTCTTTAAATAGGTAAGTCCTTCAGCAAACTCTGCAGCTCTTCTGGACCAAAAGGAAATCCAGTCATAGAAGATACTGACTGGAAAAATAGTCGTCGGTCCCGTTGCTTATAAAAGACTTGTCTCAACAGCCAGGTAGAAATATAAAGAAGTTCACATTTTAAAAGGTCCAATTTAAAAACTGGTTTATCAACTTCAACTTCAATATGCAGTTTCGAAGACATCATTTGCAGCTGATTTTTTAAACCAACACTTGCAGGTTTCAGTGAACAGTCAGGAACTGACATCTGCAAGCAAGTGTTCTCACACTAAGCTACTGACTGCCAGCAGTCTTTCCACTTTCATTTCCATGGTAACTGGGCAAGGAAAGTTTGTAGAAGTTTACATTTTTTAAATTTTTATTATATTCGCCCTACCACTCCATTCACAAGGATGAAAATAAGCCCACCATATCCAGGGGAGTTCAAATCTCACTGATATTTTCAGCAAGGGGGATCTGCTGCTACCACAGTATCTAAAGTTCGTTGACTGGACATCCCTATAGTAATGCTATTACCCTTTGTGCTTTTGCTATGTTGTAAGTCTCAAAAGATTTTGATGTTTCAGTAGCAGTTTTACACCCTAGAGGATTACTAAACAGAGAAATAATAGAAAGAAATATATTACTTGTGTGGAGATTCCTATCTGTTCTCTAGACTCCAACTGATGTACAGCCTACAGATCTGTACATATAGAGATGATCATTTTTCAGTTCACAGCTTTCTGTTATCAAAATGAGAGCCTGCATTTACACAGGCTCTGAATCTCTTCTTCTCCTGGTTTAAAGCAGAAGTAATACCACCAAAGACAGAGGTTCTAATCCTGATTTCATTTCTTTCATGTTCTGTACATACAATCAGGCACCTTCAGTGTGCTAAATTAACACATCTTAGATTTACCTTAAAATTAAATCCAGTCCAATTCCATTTAACACATGCAAATGTCAGTAACTACTTCAGAAACCATTGTAATGTAATATTTCCTGGTCTCTGCAATAGAAAAGCTGTCCAAGCACAACATTATTACAAGTTCTAAGAATCTTTTTATTATAAACAAATGAATCTCTCTAAATCTACTTAGTCTTGTAGAACAGTGAGCAGTGTTCACAATGTAAAAAAAAAAAAAAATTAAAAAATCAATGTTATCCATTTTCTCTAACAGTCTTTCTAACAAGCTGGATCTCATTAGTCTACTGATATTAGCAATCTAAGATAGTCAGGAATTCTAGAAATGGCTGGATTAATCAAGTGTCAGTGAATATGTTAAGAGGAATACTGAATAAAGAAACTAAAAACCTAAAAAGTGTACTGATGGATAATAACAAAAAGTGCAGAAATTATTCGATATTATTGCTGAATAATTAAAATAATCAGAAATGTATTCAGGGAAAAAAATGCCAAAAGTTGTATTATGAATAATTCATAATGAATAATTCATCCGTGCCTGCACTATATAGAAATGTTCTTGCTATTCTCCACATACATTTATACCATTTCTTTAAAGCTTCTCTGCCAGTGGCTTCAGGCAGTGTTAGGCAGCTGAATAAATACAGGACCACAGTAACATGCTCATGCAAACCAGAAGACTGAGTTAACAATATTTGCTTGTGACAACCCAATTCAAACTCTCACTGCTATAGTTCAGTCTGATCAATGGTACACAAGAGTAATCAAATATACACCCTTTTCAATGGTTGTTGTTGGAGTTTCTAGAGACAAGTCCCAGCCACAACAGGTCACAAGATTCATTCCAACACATCCTCCTTTTCCCCATCTTTGTCTCTCGGGGCACTTATTTCCCTCCCTGCGAGTCATATCTCTCCTTCTATTAGGTTGAATTGAAGTTGTCAGTGCTGTATGCCTCACTCCCTGTGTCTCCATAAACTGCCTCTGAACATTCGCAGGCCAGAAATTGAGTAACGTGTTGGATGTAGACATTAGAATGTTTTTCGTTTACTCCTAAGGTCCTGTACATCGTGAATCAATCATTCACTGGTACCTTAGAGAGTGGAAGTCATCCACTAACTGTGTCCTTTAAGAAACAAACAAATAACAGTATTCCAGAGTTGATTTATTGTTGCTGTTTCAGCTTTCGTAGCTTCCGTTATAGGACAGCTGCAGCTTGAATGTCTCCTTGTAAGATACATGCAGCCTTAATGTTCTTTGAAATGTATTTACTATAGCCCCATAGCTTTCCATTACCCTTCCAATGAAGCTGACTAGATACAATAGTGTAAAACATCATAAGCCTTTTGCTTACAAGCAAACAGATAATTTTGATCGTATTGTGCATATAGGGAATATTTCCTATATGCAGATGAGAAAATTACAGAAGCCCACAGGTGTTTTCCTTCTACACTGATCACAGAATCACAGAACTGTAGGGGTTGGAAGGGTCTTCTAGAGATCGTCGAGTCCAACCCCCAAATGATGTTGATGTTTCAATGATAATTCAGTAGTTTTGATAGTTATACTTTATGAAGCAGAAAGACCGTCCATTTCCACTTCCTTTTCCAAAAATGTAACCTGCAGTATTGACATTCTCTGTCAGAGTTCCCTTTTATGTAATTTTATAAGTTTATTGTGATAGAATTCAAAAGGCTGCGCCTGAAAAGTTCTATAACATATGGCATATATTTAACATGTCTTGTGAATTAAAAATAACAGCCTACCATCTGCCTTTGTGAGCACATTTTATCTAAATCTAAATGAAAAGCTAAAAGATGTGAATTTTGTCAATTAAAATATGAAACACTTAGGTTCATGACAGGGGAAAAGTGCTCAGGATTACCTTACTTGAACTTGGCTCACTAAGAGCTTAGAAACTGTATTTGACTAGTCACTTGATAGAGGAACAACATGTTGTATCGATCCACAAGAATATGCAATGTTTTGAGAAAATATAAGACTCACAAGTCATCCTATTGCCTGTTGATTTATAGATATGAACATGTGATAATATTAATTTTCATTTATTTTAGGTATTTAAATGAACATTTCTGTAAAATGTCATTAAATATTTTCAGTAGCTATTAGCTGATAGTTTTATCTTACTCAAGCAGTGCAGTATAACAGTACCTTCTCCTAGGTTTCTCTACTTGAACTTATAGCTACTACTAATTTTCACTGTCTATTGAAGATAGAGCAACTGATAACTGATCATTATTAATTCATTGATAATTGAATGAACCAATCATCAAATTGTTTATCCTTAGAGGTTGGTTTAATTTTAGCTTCATTTTTTTGCCAAGCATGGAAATGTTTTAGTTTAGTATAGTTTTGTTTTAAATGAGGTAAATCTCTAAATGAAAATCCATTTTAAAATAGGAATTCAAAATGTTTCATTTTGTAAATGTCAAAATGAAACACAAGAATTTCAAAAGAAATCTCTCTCCCTCAGTCTTGCATGTTAGAGTATGAGGGGGAACTAAAATTACTCACTAACTTCTCAAAAGGTATAATACTACCCTGGCTGATGCTGTCTGCCTATGATGTTCTATATTCTTATGATCTTCTGACTTGATTATTGCAGCTTATTATTGCAGCTTTTTATCTGGAGTACTTTCAGCTGTTATATCAGGACCTGTCAAGAGAGAATTGTTCAGGAGTTTTGTCACCATCACCTGTTATTTGTTCAATCTAGAATATAACTGAAAATCTGCTTCTCAGTGCACAAATTCTTCCATAATGTTTTATCATTAAAAAAAAAAAAAAAAAGTTAATATATAGGTCTCAAAACATGCGTTTCCACTTGAACAGTGTGATGTGAATAGGAGCAAAATCTCATAATTCTTATAAGATGAATTGTGGATGTGCTTTCTGTTAAACATCAATCTTCAGAGAATTCAAAGAATGTAATGAAATGAGATTGAAATAAAGTAAATAAAGTATGTAGAAACAAGACTTTGGTGTCCATCTGTTACACAGAAAAATTTGAGTTATCCTTTTGAGTAGCACCAAGGAAGTAATAAGTTGCAAACAATGTATAATCAAGTGACCTGTGTTTTATAAAAGACAAATTAGATTTCATTTAGATTTAATTAGGGAAATATTGATGGAGATGTTATGAATTCTTTTTACTAAAGAAAAAGACAAAGACTCACAATCTTGTTTTCTGCAACATGCAAAACCACGCACACAACTGCAAATGGGAATAATTAGGGAAAAACACAACTTATTTACAAGAAACGAGTGTGTTTTATTTTTATGGAGGTGCATTGGTATGATAAATTTTCCGACAACAAAAAAAACCTTTGAATCGCTTGGCACAAGACAGGGAGAAGCTATTCTTAAAAAAAAAGAAGTAACTCAAAATTCTCTCTCAGCATAGAGGAAAAGAAATAGAGGTAGGAAACTCTTATATCAAGCACGTCAGAATATTTTTCACACTCATGTTTCACACTCATGTAGCTTCCAGAGCTGTGACTCCTTCTTTACATATTCTTTTAGAATACATTTGGATACATACATTGGATCAAATGCATTAAATTTTCCCAGCCTACCAAGTCCAGAGCACCTGTGACCTCTCAGATACTGTGAATCAGGATGGCCGCAAATATTTAACATTTGGTAGGACAGCCTGCACTTAAGAGTTTTATGGCTTGTTTGGCCTAGACTTTCCCATTTAACATTATCTTGCTTTAGAATCACAAAATCATAGGGGTTGGAAGAGACTCTGGAGATCATCTATCCCAACCCCCTGCTAAAGTAGTACCCTACACTTATATTGCAGAGGAAAGAGTCCAGGGAAGTACTGAATATCTCCAGAGAAGGAGACTCAATAGCCTCTCAGCAGCTTGTTCCGGTACTCTATCGCCCTCATAGTAAAGAAGTCTTCCTTATGTTCAGATAGAAATTCCTGTGTTCCAGTTTTTGCATGTTGACCCTTGACCTGTTGCTGGGCACCACTGAAAAGAGCCCGTCCACACTCACAGTTTAGATATTAACATCCCCTCCCAGTCTTCTCCAGGTTGAACAATCCCTGATCCCACATCATTTCTTCACAAGGGTGTTAACTCCAGGCCCCTAGTCATCTTTGTTGCCCTCTGTGGACTCTTTCCTGGATTTGCTTTGCTAACTAAGTACACAAAACAGGAAAGGACCTAGATCTAGTGTAGCTTTGTGTGATTTTGTGTGACTTACTCTGCAACAGTGGGAACAGCAATTTGAGTCAGAGTAGTTCTGTGGCTAAACCACAGCACTAGGAGTTAGAAGGCATGGGCTCCCTTCCTTCAACTGCTGCAAATATCCATTGTGATCACAAGTCTGGATTCTACATGTTGAGACTCAGATTCAGCATTGATTCATATAGAAAATGGGAATCCTCTGTGATCCGCATAAATGTCCTTTTAGAAAGGGCTCTGGAAAGAACAAAATCAATTGTGATAGCACATATATACTTAATACTTAGAATTTAATAAAGGACATGAGCATAGCCCAGCAAAACATTAATTAAATCTAAAGGCACTGGAGTTAGTATTAGAAATTGCATGCTCCTGAGGAATACACGTTTCTGACACTGCTTTTGTAAGCACAAGGCACAGCAAAAGACAGTGCAAGATAAAGAGAGGCAAGGGGGAAAAAGAAAAGGGAAAGAGGAAAAAGGGGAAAAGGAGAAAGGCAAGGCAAGGAAAATAAAGGAAAAACAAGGGGAGGCAAGGGAAGGCGAGAGAAGGGGAGGAAAGGGGAGGGAAGGGGAGGAAAAGGGAGGAAAAGGGAGGGAAGACTGTAAATTAGGATGTATTTTACTTGGAAGTTTTCTTATTCCTTTCTGTATTTCTTATCATTTCCTCGAGAACTGGAAGTAAATATATTTTTTCTTTCAGGCTTCGTTAGAGGGGTTTGGTGACTCCTCCAGTAGCACATTTGCAACTTAGCAACCTGTTGGACTTGACAGAAATATTTAAAAGACTAAGTCAGTTGGAACAATTCTCTGTGGAGTCTGTGGGGTCCTTGAACAAGATCTGTAGTAACATTATTGACCTGTATACAGTAAGAAAATAAATTGTGTGCAGTAATAGGTCCTCATCAATGAAAACTGAGAGCAGAACATTTTCTCAGTTAAACCCAAAGGAAAATACAGATACTACAATATTAGATTAGGAGTGGAGTGAGGAGAAGAATGTCAAAGTTATCATATGTTTATGTTGTACTTTTTGCACAGAATCATAGAATCATCTGTGTTGGAAGGGACTGCTGTAAATCATACAGTCCAATGCCCCTGCTAAAGTAGGTTCCCTAGAGTAGGTTAAGCAGGAAAGCTTCCAGGTGGCTTTAGAATGTTTCCAGAGAAGAAAACTCCACAATTCTTCTGAACAGATTGTTTCAGTGCTTTGTCACTCACAAAATAAAGAAATTCTTTTTCACGTTCAGATGGAACTTTCTAGGTTTCTATCTGTGTCTGTTGCCCCTTGACCTGTCTCTGGGCACCATTGAAAAGAGCCTGGCCTCATCCACTTGATTCACATCCATCAGATATCATAGAACCATAGAATGGTTTATGTTGGAAGGGACCTTTAAGATCATCTAGTTCCAAACCCACTGCTATAGGTAGGGACATCTACCACTAGACTAGATTGCTCAAAGCCCCATCCAGCCTGGCCTTAAATGCTTCCAGTAAGGGTGCATCTACAACCTTGCTAAGCAACTTGTTCCAATGTCTCACCACCCTCTAAATCTACCCTCTTTCAGTTTAAACCCATTACCTCTTGTCCTGTCACTATATGCCCCTCTAAAAAGATCCTCCCCAGCTTTTCTGTAGGCCCCCTTCAGTTACTTGAAGGCCACTATAAGGTATCTCAGCCTGTCCTTGTAGGGCAGGTGCGCCAGCCCTATGATTATCTACACAGTCCTCCTCTGGACCCTCTCCAACAGCTCAGTGTCCTTCTTGTGTGGAGGGCCTCTGAACTGAATGCAATACTTCAGGTAGAACCCTACCTACATGAAAGTAGAGTAGAAGGGCAGAACTACCTCTCTCAATCTGCTGATCATGCTTCTCTTGATGCAACCCAGGATACAATTGGCCTTCTGGGCTGCAAGTGCATATTGCCAGCTCATGTTGAATCTTTCATCAATCAGCACTCCCAAATCCTTCTCCTCAGGGCTGCTCTCAACCCATTCTTTGTTCAACCTATGCTTGGAATTGCTCTGACCCAAGTGCAGGACCTTGCACTTGGACTTGTTGAACTTCATGAAGTTGGTGTGGGCCCATCTCTCAATCCTGTTCAGCCCCCTCTTTATGGAATCCCTTCCCTTTAGACTATCTCTAGGAGATACCTATCTTTCTTGAACTGAGGAGCTCAGAACTGGACAGAGTACTTCAGAAGTCATATTGCTAGAACAGAGTAGAAGGGGAGGATCACCTTCCTGAACCTGCTGGCCACTCTCTTTTTAATACACCCCAATACAGTTTGACAAGTGATGTCCCCCAGGGGTCAGTACTGGGACCAATATTCTTAAATATCTTCATCAGTGACATCAGCATTGGGGTTGAGTGCACCCTTAGCCAGAATGTTGATGACATCAAGCTGTGGAGTGCGGATAATGCATCCAAGGAATAGAATCATAGAATCACAGAATCATAGAATCATAGAATCGTAGAATGGCCTGGGTTGAAAAGGACCACAGAGATCATCAAGTTTCAACCCCACTGCTATGTACATGGTCGCCAACCACTAGACAGGCTTCAACAATGGGCCCAGGCAAACTTCATGAGGTTCCATAGATCTGAGAGCAAGGCTGAATCCAGGTAACATCAGCCTCTACAATTAATACAAGTTGGAGGATGAAAGGACCTGGGGGTACTGGTGGATGGCAAGCAAGACATGAGCCAGCAATGTGCCATTGCAGCCCAGAATTCCAACCATATCCTCCGTTGCATCTAAAGAAGCATGGCCAGCAGGGCAAGGGAGGTGTTCCAGTCCCTCTACTCTGCACTGGTGAGGCATCACCTGAAATACTGTGTCCAGATGTGGAGTCCTCAGGAGAGACATGGACCTGTTGGAGTGCATCCAGAGGTGGGCCACAAAAATGATCCAAGGAGTGGAACACCTCCCCTATGAGGACAGTCTGAGAGAGCTGGAGCTATTCAGCCTGGAGAAGAGAAGGCTCCAATGTGACCTGTTAGTGGCCTTTCAGTATCAAAAGGGGAGCTACAGGAAAGAAGGGGACAGACTCTTTAGTAGGGTTTGTAGTGATAGGACATGGGGAAACAGTTTCAAACTAAAAAAGGGAGATATAGACTGGACGTAAAGAAGAAGTTTTTTACAGTGAGGGTGGTGATTCACTATAACAAGTTGCCCAGAGATTTGGTGAATGCCCCATCCCTGGAGGCATTCAAGGGCAGGCTAGACAGGCCTCTGAGCAAACTGATTGAGCTGCACATGTAACTGTTTTCCGCAGGCGAGTTGGACTATCTGATCTTCCCTTTCAACTCTGATGATTCTGTGATTCTATGATTGACCTCCTTGGCCACAATGGCATCCTGCTGCTTCATGAGTCCTTTCCAACTCAAAGTGTTCCATGAGTCTATGGTTCTTTGATTGCTTTTACTACCAATAATTTTCATCTTCTTGACTGAAGAAAATTTTGTAAAAGATGATACACAGTGTTCATACATTGTCTAGATGTCACCAACTAATAAAAATGTTACTGAAATGCTAATACATCTGCATAGGAGAAATACCAGATTGCTTCTGTTTCTCTAAGATCTTAAAGCCAGAATATCTAATGCTTTAATACACACAGATCTGTGTAGAATTAATGATCTCTCTACTTTTTCCCATCTTCAGTCTGCTCTTCTTTACAAGAACGGTTAGAATTTTTCTGGAAAAGAATGCACGTTTCATACAAGAACAAAAAAAAACATTATTTGAATTTCAGTTGCAGTTACCTTCTGAAAATGGTGATGCTGGCATTCAGTGATGTAGTGACTAAGCATTCAGTTGAAGAGTGTAAATTCTTCTGGAAACAGTATAGTATGGAGATGAATGAGGGCTCAAGAAGAATGGCCTTTTTCCCACTTTGGCTTTTCAAAACACAAGTCATAAATTTGACAGCTACTACTACTCCTGGGGTAAGACTGGCGAGCAGATGTGCCAGACTATGGTGTTTTCACACTGACATCTAACTCAGCATCACTACTAAGCTGCTACCTCATGCCCAATCCTCAAAAGAACAGGTGGAGAAAATACGACGAAAAAGTTTTATGCATTGAGATAGGGATCACTTTATTAAAGTAAGAGGAAAATAAAAGGACACGCAGAAGCAAAAGAAGAAAACACTTATTCTCTACTTTTCATCAGCAAGAGACATGGGATTTTCACATAAATAGTTAAAAATGATGGTACCTGCTTATCTCTTCTGTAAATGTTGAGGATGGATATCTGTGAGGTCAGTATGAGAAGCAGCCAAAGGTAGGAGTCTTGCAGCAGTAGCACAGTTGTCTTTTCAGTTAAGGTTCTGGGAATAGGCACATAACATTTCAGCACAAAGTCTTGAAGGCCACTGTGCCCAGGGTGAGACCTTTTGCTTTATTAACCATGAAATTAATATTAAAATTTACACCCCTCAATACTCTAATGAGCTCTAAGAAGAACATGCTAAATATAAATGACAATACTACCCAACTCTTCATCTAAGTCATGTTAAATATCACTCCAGGGAGAGAAACAGATAAAGTTTAGGATATAAGGGAAAGTATCTTGGTAGGGGAACTGAGCAGAGAAGAGTAAAGCAAAGAAGAAGGAAAAGAGACAGGGAAAGGTAGTAAAGAAGAGTGAAGAGAGACAGGAGATGTGAGGCTGCACTCCTCTTCCTTCATCAGTATATGTGTGCCTTTATGAAAAGTACTGCGCCTCACCTCTTGGTGAAGGATAGCTGGGATAGCATGTATTTTGCTAGCACTATTATCATAGATGAGTATTACTGCGGCTAGTGCATTTATCAACAAATCCCAATCCCAAACCTGTTATGTCTGTCACTTCAGTAAAGCATCTTTCTTTTAAAATGTTTGTGAATCTTTCCAGTGAAAGCCCTGGGGAAACTCTGGCAGGCAGGCATTTGTGAATCTGTCCAGTGAAACTCCTCAGGGGCTCTGGCAGGCAAAGTCAAAACTGTGCTCTTAACGTGACAGATGTTCTCCCACATCTGGGGAAGCAGTACCCCAATACACACAGCAATTGCTAAGACAGACATTTTCATAACAAGAGTTCTTATTCTTCTCTTTCCCCTCTCTCAACTTTCATTGCTGATCATGATGTCATAACCACGGAATACCCCTTTGGATCACGCAGTTCAGCTGCCTTAGCTATATCCACTCTCCACCTCTTGCCCACATCCAGCCTATGACCTTCAATGGGGTGTTGGACGGATTCTTGATGCTGTCCCAGCTCTACTCAGATACAGACAAAACACGCATGAGCAGCCATCTCCACTCTCATTCTGTTTCCCTGATAGTTCAGGGGCAGCAGCCTTTGCTTTCCCTGTAACAAAAGCATATCCAGTCTGGTGTCATCCCCTTACTTCTGAAGTGAAAGGATTCAGTCTTATCTCCAGAACTGACTAAACCTAACCTCACCATGACTCTTACTCATGAAATACTGACTGAAGTCATTAAAATCAAACTGATTGTTTTTGAAATATTATAGTATTGTAAAGAACTGTGGAAAAATATTCATTTTTATTCTCACTGTGGTCTCATTTTTTTCTGGCAACCGGTGCTCCCAGTGAAATAATTCACTTTGAAAAATAAATAATTTTTATATTTTTAGGAGAAAACGCTGTCAGTAAAAGTCACCACATTCTATTAATACATAAAAACCTTTCAGTTAAATAAGGAAATGAACCAGCAAAGTTTAACCTCAACATATATAAAAGCTGCAAGCTTTCAAAGTGAAAGAAGAGTTCTATTAAACGCAAGCCTTTTATTATTATTTTGTCTAAATGGGCTTAGTTTCTGCCACTACTAATTTTTACTAGCTGTGATGTCTTTACCACTTACATTTTACTTTTGTTGGGAAATGACAGCAACTCTTTTCATTTTAATTTTATTTACTTTTATGTTGTTAGTGAGAGCACTGCTAGCTTCTGTTGGAGAATGGATCTTCATCTGTGTTTTGAAAAAGAAAAGAGATCTGCTTTTCATAGTAAGTGACCTCTAATTCTTCTGGTAACCTTTATAGGAGACAGAGGACTTCTGGATCCATGTTGCTTCTGGTGTGCTTGATGAGACACACAGTATAGTGCCAGTTGTCCCACCTCTCAGCTTTGCAGTGCTAGCGACCCTGCAATACTTTGCATTGTGAGGTATGTTCTGCCTGAGGCAAACTTCTGTAACCACACAGAAAACCTAAGGGTAGTTGGATATGACAGCTTGGCAATTCCAAACTGAGAAAAGGAAAGGTTTTAGCTAAAGAGAACTGGGGAGTCGGACTCTGGTCTCCACTGAAGAGAAGCAAATTCTTTACTGTAAGCCTGGTTTGTTTTTAAATGCAGAGAACTAAAGAAGTTGAACAGTGTAACAGGGATGCAGGCAGGGTTTGGCAGGTAGAACAGCAAAGCTTTCATTTCATCTTTGAATATGCCTTCTGGGATCCTAGCATGTTACTGAAGTGAACAAGGGCTGCCAGGGACTGCTGACAAAGCAGGGTTTCCAAAAGTGCAATCCCCATGCAGCAGCACCAGTGCCTGTGCCACAGGCCTGGAGCCACCACTGCCAAGCCATTGATAATCCAGCCTCCAAACAAAGGGAATGAAGAGGCCAGAAATACAGAGCTTTAAAACCATGGGCTGAAAGCTGCTGCCAGCACTCCAAGAATTACAATAATAAAACATCTGGAGCTCAAGCCTCGAGACAAACTGCATAAAAAATAAAGGGAGAGGAAACAAAATAATTCTAACAGTGTGGTAAATCTACACTGGGAGACAAAGATATCAAAAGATGCCAGAACTTCTAAAGAGATAGATTAGCTGAAACCACTCTTTCACCTTCCTTTTGGAAGGTGTCACTGGTTTTAAGGCATGCCATGGCCTTCTTGTGCCTGTTTTCAGTAGCTTACCTTGGGGAAAGAGGGATTTTTTTTTTTTTGTCTGTGAATGATGATATTGAAAAGGGTCTTCTGAGCAGATTTATATTGTTCTAAAGCCTGTAGCCATTTTGAAACAAATACCTCATGATTAAGAGATCAGTTGCTAGAAACAGAGACAGATGTTGTTGGTGTTTGATTGAGTAAATTGTTCTCTCTCTTCAAAGCAAAATTTCCAATAACACACAAATCTAAGTTTATCTTCCCCTAAGGTTTACAGTGTTACATCACTATCAGACTGTATTCTTGCCTGCATTTATTTCTCAAAAAAGATCTTTCCAATATTTTTTTTCCTTTGCATCAAATAAAAAAAAAGTATATTTTGATCAGGAAATCTGCTTTTTTGAAGGAAGAATTATCCTTTCCTGAGTAGTTTTGAAATATCATTGTTATTTCACCCCTTTAGCAGTGGTGAGTCTATCACAAGTTGAACTAATAAAGGTGTAAACTGAGGGTTTTGAAGAAGTTTAAGAAGAGCTTATTATTTGCCTTTGGAACATCTAAACCAAAAGCTAAAGGATTGGCATAAGTAATTGCTATTTTATGCAGTTTCGAAGACTGTTTCAAAGCCATAGAAATCAATGAGTGGCTTTCATGGGAACTCTATAAGTCTTTGCTATGTAATTCAGCATATTTCTGCCTCTTTTTCTTCCCATGGGATTCTATTTCTGCCTCTTCTTTCCTGTGAGTCACTTTGTGCATCTGAGTTCCTACAACAGCACACTTGGACTATGTTAAGACACAAAGAGAAAAACTGAAGGGAAGAACCAATGTGTTTGAGCATGCAGGAATTAAATTAGAAAAGCTAAATCCCAAATGGAATTGAATCTGACCAGGGATATCAAAAACAACAAGAAGATTCTCTGCAAGTGCATTGATGGCAAAAGTAAGACTTGGAAAAATGTGAGCCTGATGCTGAAGGAATTGTGAGGCTTGGTTACAAAGGACAGTGAAAAGGTTGAGGTGCCAAATGCCTTCTTTGCCTCTTTATTAGCAAGACTGGAATCTCAGATCCCAGAGTCCAGGAGCAAAGCCTTGAGCAAGAGAGATGTATTCTTGGTGGAAGAGGATCAGGTTAGAGAATACTTTATCAAACTGAGCATACTTAAGCCCATGGTTTCAAACAGGATGCACTACAGGTGCTGAGGGAGCTGGCAGATGTGATTGTGAGGCTGCTGTCAAAAATCTTTGAATGATCATGGTGACCATGGTAAGCATGTACTGGAAAGGAGCATACAGTAAGGACAGTGCCAGGCTCTTTCATAGTACACAGTGACAGGACAAGAGGCAATGGCTATGAACGAGAATACAAGAGTTTCTGACTAAACATCAAGCATCAATTCTGTACTGTAGGGGTGACAGAGCATTGGCAAAAATTACCAGAAATGTATACTCTCCTTGGAGATCTTCAAAAATCACCCAAGTGCGATACTAAGCAACCTGCTCTGGTTTCCCTTCTTGAGCAATGGGATAGGACCCAATGGCCTCCAGAGGTCCTTTTCCACCTAAACTATTCTAGGATTATGTTGTTTTGACATTATGAGAGCTTGAGATTTTTGATTAAGTACTGTATTATAGAAACTCCTTGTTTTTATTTCTGTGTTGCAAATGTTCAAGACATATTGGGACTTGCCCTGGGCACTGAAAATTTCTTGACTTGTTACTCAAGTACATGTCTGCCATTCAAAGTAAAAGAAATTACTCTTGTCAGCTAAGTATGAGACATGTAAATTCATTTAACAACAACAACAAAAAAAAAAAGTTAGCATGTTTATAATGGAGAAAGGAAAGAATTTTTATTCTTAGATCTTTTCAACTATTCTTGATTAATTAAGTATAAAATATGCCTCCTTTTTGGAGTACTAAAAAGAATTTTTGGTGTTGATGTAACCTACGGCAAGAAATTGTACAGTAGCTATGTGATGAGAGAAAGCATCAATTGCTGCTTAAGTCACTGTTTTTCTGTACAGGTGACTGTGCACTGCATATTATTTTTCCCTTCCTGTCATTATTGTCTTCAGCTCTTAGTTCTTTTGTGTCTTGCAGCATGAGCCAGAAGATGACCTTGCAGTATTATCTGCTTCATGGAAAATAGAAGGGCAAGTCACATTTATAGCATGTCTGAATTAGTGGAAAATAGATTAAAACAAAAATATAGTGCAATACTTTGGAAAGCTACATAGTATAATGTGCAATGCAGAGCAAATCAACAGCATAGAATCGTTACAAAAAATATTGTGTTTGTATTTAATTAAAATTCAGCAAGATAATACTGTTCCTTTTAGTTCATCCCTGCTGATGGAAAGGTTTTAAAGAAATGTCTGCCATGGGTTTTTCTAATTTGACTCAACAATATCAGTAGAATAGTATCATGCTCTGTGATTGATATCTTTCTTCAAGTGCCGAAAGAAGTGTATAATTGACAGGACAGGCAAATGCAGTACATTTCAGCCAAGTCAAAATGGAAGATGGATCTATTACATAACACAGAAACAAAGTCAGTTGTCGATGGTCATACAGAGCACCTGAGACCTTTGAATTTGTTTTTCTATGCTTGAGATATGCTGTGTAGATGAAGCAGTAGGTTATGACCTACAACTGGCTCAAAGAGAGAAAGGAAAGAGGTCATTTTGTGGTTGTCCAAAGTATTCCTCTGTTGTAAGACAGTGAAATACTAACATTTAACAAAAACTAATTAAAAATAAAGTTGAAGGTTGGCTTCCTTGAAACAAACATATAACAAATATGATGCATTGGTATAGGATAAAAACAAAAAAATAGTAAGAGAGAACTTGGCAGGAGGGCTATTGGCTTTGTACGCACTGTTACCTGATTAGTTCTTGAGGCTAAATATAAAATGGGAATGAAATACAGACTGCTTAGACAAATTGAGCAGCTGCAATGTTCTTTGTATGTCTTGTTGCCAGCTAGTTCATTAAATAGCACTGGATTTGACTTAAAAGAGAGCCATTTGATCTGAACTTGATAACTGCAGTCAGTTGCACAAAGAACCTGTAAAACTGGGGGATGATAGGTCCATTGAGAAGCTTGCAATAAAATCTATGAGAGGAATTATACATAGCCTTAAGAAATTTTTGTAATTCCATCTTTTTAAAGATGAAATGTGCATATATTTATTAAAGTAAAATCTTCCATTAATCCTAAAAAATGCTGTGCAAGGCAAATACAGACTTCCTCCTTTGCTAGAATGCCAGTCCTTGGTACAGAAAGCTCCAGACAGGAAAGATATACTCAGGTGACACTAGATGGGAAGTTCAGAAAGGAAAATATATTTATCTTAAAAGGAATTTTGACAGAATGCTTGATTTAATTGCTCAGTGTCACAACATGTGAATGGGATTTATATTCTATCAAACCCTGTTTTGTATATCTTTCCTACTGAGAACAAGCAAGCTGATTTCCATTGCACCAGTATAAATATAGACTGTCAGCAATGGGGCAAGAAGATCACTTTTCAAGGAGTATATGACGTTAATATTTTTCAGAGCAATTCCCTAAGCATACTCTTTCTAATTCCTTTTTTGTATGTATAAGACCTTAACTGCGAACTCCTGTTTTGTCTTTTGGCCATGTTTTTCTCTCACTGAATACCATGAGCCATTGATACATTGCCATGGAGTCCACATGCATCTGGGAAAGGACCAAAGATATCATACAGGCAGGACAGATTGACAGGAAGTAAAGAACTTTTAACAAAGAATCTTTCTGATTATCCTCCTAGATCTTGTTCAGTGCAGCTGTACATAGTTCCAGCCCATTAAAAATATTTATTTTCATTATGTATTAAAACTTAGGAATTTTATATGAAGATGAGAGAAATGTCTTGTCCCTTAGACAAATATTTCCCACCACACACATCCCATTTCAGGGAAGATAGGCTCCAGATTTCCTATCATAGTCTGCTAGTCTAAAACTGAGTCAGGATTTGCTGGGTTTGAGTCACATTTTTCTTGTGAATTTTAAACTGAAAAAAGGAAAATAAAGAACTTTCAGATTTGATAAGTGCTCAGACCGGTGCTGTATGTTTTCATTCAGCTTTGGCTCAGAGCAATGGTCTTTAAGGGACAAACACATTTAAGCCTTCAGCCTTTTTCATTTGCAAGGCAGTGTACTCTAATTAGGAATTATTCTGACTTCCCTTGTTTTACAAAAATTGGAAAGATCAGTCACTGTACAGCAGATAAGGCTGCCGTAGTAGGCAACGTAAACTTTGGTCTGAGAGGATTCCCTCCATGGCTTTGGTACCTAAGTCCCTTGAAAGATGACTTCACAAGTTATATTTTTAGGTTCTTTTAGTTGTACTGTAGTAGAGCTTTGCTGCTCATGTCCCACTGTTCTTATGGATAATTGCATACTCTGTTCTGCCTTGGTGTTTTGATTTTGGAAACATGAATTTATCTTTTACTCGTATTAAAGTGAAAGCTATATTAGTAAGGGTAAAAGTACATTTTTATTATCAGTTCCATGATTCCTTTGTTAATTACAGTAAATAAGCAAGAAAATTCTTTATTTGCTTATGACTGAAAGCATCCTGGCAGATCTGTATCTCAATAATAAAGAGGCTGGAGGATTTAATTGCCCATGCTAATCAATGTGTCCTACTCCATATTCTGTAAAGGCAAAAAGGTTGCTGTAACAATCCAGAGTGCCTTGCTTGTTGAAGGAAGATTACCAATGAAAGTAATAGATACTGATGTGAGAGTCTCGCATTTTCGTTCAGATCCAGTTCTGGTCCAGCTTGAAAGTATACTTAAAGCAGATGTTGATCTTGCAGCAAAATATAAAAAACGCAGTTTGTGATCAGGTAATGAATCTCATTTTCTTTTTTATTTTTAACTGTGTCACAGTGTTGGTTTTTTTTTTTTTTTTTTGGTTTTCAGTATTCCACATCACAACATCATGTAGTGCACTGGGAGTTAAAGTGTTAATGCTCCAATTCCAGGTACCTATCCCTGTACATTATGGAAGTCATGGGATCTGGCC
>JAOWBP010004700.1:28881730-28900637 GCA_028571105.1 Tragopan temminckii
TTAGTCTCAATTTCAATTAGATTGTATTATATTGTGTTATCTTGCATTCCGATATCATAGTTAGTAAAATAAGTTTTACTCCATAGATCGTTGCCTCTGGTTTTTTTTTCCTTCCTTGAGCCCAGCTCCCATCTCCCTGTCCCTTTTCCTTTCCCTTCCCATTTTGTGGGGCCGGGGGGGGAAGCCAGGGCCTACTGCCCCCCTCTCAAGGACATAGATTTATCTAGTTAACTCCGTGACAAACTGAAATTATTTTCACAAGATAATAAATCTAATTTAGGGCTCTTCTGCATTTCTTTTGGAAATTACAGTACATAGCTTTTTTTGTCAAAAATTAGCAGTATCACATGTAGCCTTGTCTCATGCCATCTTCCTGAAAATTTCTTTGATATCTTATTAGCCTAATAAAGGCATCTTGAAAATGCCAGTACTGACAGTATACAAAACACTGAACCATTTTTTAATTTTTAAGAGTAATTTTTGATGTTGTGAGAAAGGTTTTTGGTTGTTCTGAAAAAAATGCCTTTTGTTTATTTCCATGGAAACTACAACAGATACAAAGAGCACCGTAACACTGTTTCATAGAGTAAATTCACACCTACAAAACACTCCCTTTTAATATAAGCACCACCATGAGCTATGCATTTTTGCCAGCAATGAACAAAAGTCTCCACACTACACTCGTACAAGTCTGCACCAGTGGAGATGAATTACTGCTGAAAGGCACCACTCACCACCTCACTGTGCTCATATCCACAGTTTGGTTTCCTTAAGTATTCAGTTAGCATTGATAAATGTCGATAGGTGCAACTTTTTTCCACATGGAGGAATTCAGTGGCACACCTTTGATTCAGGAGCGCTTCCATGTCAGACTCTGCTTCCACCTGTTGCATGGCTACAAAATGTAATGGAATTTTGTCAGGAAGGTTCAACCTCTACTTCCATTCCACAGTGTCTGCCTCTGACACTGTGGATAGGAGATATTACTTTTAGAGCAGCCCTCCTAATTCCAATTGAGAGGGATAATACCTTTGTAGTAGTACCATATGATTTACTGGGGTAAGTATATGATCTCTAGTAAGCTGTAGCACAACTTTGGAAAGGCACTTATTTTTCCTGTTTTATGCTTGCATATGGATCTGGCCATGTAGTTTTTTGAAGCAGAAGTTTGCTAAGTTTTGTCCTCTTATCAGTAATTTAAGAGTTTTCTAAATTGTAGCAATTTTAGCACTGCCTTTCCAAACATTTGCGTTTATGTATAACTGAAAATGCAGAACATAAATCCAAAAGATTGCAGGGCAAAATGATGTCTACAGAGACTTAAGTTCTCTTCCTTATGGAGGAATTAACTCTTCTTAATTGAAAATCATGGAATCACAGAATGGTTTAGGTTGGAAGGGATCTTTAATATCATCTAGTTCCAAACCACCTGCTATAGGTAGGACACCTCCCTCTAAACCAAGTAAGTCAAAGCCCCACCCAGCCTGACCTTGAATGCTTCTAGGGAGGGGGCATCCATAACTTCACTGGGCAGCAATATCTCACCGCCCTCACAGTAAAGAATTTCTTTCTAATATCTAATCTGAATCTACCTGCTTTCAGTTTAAAACCATTTCCCCTCATTGCTGCATGCCCTTCTAAAAAGGCTTTCAATGCTAGGCTTGATGGGTCCTTGGGCAATCTGACCTAGTAGGTGACAGCCTTGCCCATGGCATGGAACTGCATGATAATTAAGATCCCTTCCAACCCAACTAATTCTAGGATTCTATTATTCCATGATTAAGTGACAAGAACACAATATAAATAGGGCATATTCTGTGTACAAAACTGAAGAAAAATCATTATTTTGATTTAAGAGAAACACAAAGAAATTGGAGCTCCTCCTGTTCATTTTGATACTGGGGCCATTGGGAGGGTCACACTGTCCAGTTTGCCCTTTGATTCAGCTAAGAAAGCTCAGAAAATTGAGTCAACTATTACACTTCACTTGTGCTGTTTTTCTGCTATATCTGGTGACGTACATCATTAGTACAACAAAGGGAAGAGATCATTACTGAAGTCAAGAGCCACAGGCTGTGGTGCTTACAGGAAATGGGGATGGTAAATCAAGTACATCTGTGTTTCTAACAGTGCCAACTTTTTTAGACATAGACAAGAAACCCACCAGCAAGAGAAAGAGATGTCCTTTAGCTCTGGATCTTGTAGTTCTTGAACATTTCCTTCACACAGAATGCCAAAATGCTGTTAAACAACAGCTGGCGAACCTTTGAATTGTTTTGTTTCTTGTTGTGGCCACAGATCTTCCTCACGTGTACATGTTGGATGTGTTTCCTAGACATTACTAAAAAGCATTCAAAGCCTACTTTTGCTGTTGAGATGGCAGCGTCTGATTCTCTTGTCTTTTTTGCTGCTAAGAAATCTTCCATATCAAAATGAACAGTGGTCCATCTGGCTTTCCGTCATAGCAAATTTTCTATTGCTTGGAAGCGAGGCCATGTATGTATGTCAGCAACTTATTTTGTCAGTAAGAATCATATTGGCTACTGTCAAACTCTCCAGAAAATGGCAGTCTTTGTGTTCTGTAACAGAATCTTATCTACAGAGAGACAAGATGAATACAAAGCTTTGTCTAAAGTACTCTCTGTATTACTTACAAAGTGGAATAACAACATTTTTCTACCATCCACTCCAAATATGTAATTATACAACATGTATGATAATGAAAAGGAAAATTAATTGTCTTAGATGTTGAATATACCTGACTACTATGAAATTCAAATAATTTATAAAACATAAACAGAACACTTTTACTACTTAGACTAGACCACGTAAAATGATTCTGTATTAGAGCAAAAAGAATTAAAATTCAATGTTAAAATAGAAATTTGGATGACAATGTGAGGAAATTATTTATTGTTATAAATGTGATCACATAGGTGATCTGAAAGAACTGGTAAGAAGTAAGCAAAAGTTATAACTTTTACTTGTGTAAAGAAAGGGCCCTTCCAAAAGACAAAGAGATATTAATCTTCATAGACGTTTTCAATCAGGATTGCAACCTAGCTGTTGTGTAACTGACTTAGTTTCAGATGTCCCAGCACCATGGGCACATGAGAAAAGCAATGTATAACATTTTCATCTCCATCTGTGAAAGTTCAGGAGCTTTTAACTAATGGTTTCAACTCCATTTTGAAAAGCTTTCTCAAATGATCCAGATTTTGTCTTATATTATGCTGTGTGGACCGGGCTTTTCTTTTTAATTGAATTCAAGTTATAAAGGCAACAAACCTGGCAAATACTATTGTAAATATTTTAAGAGGATCCAGGGATTTTTTTTTTTGTGTGTGTGTGTGTCTTATTTGTTCCTCTTCTTCTTGTACAAGTTGTTAAGTAAATATTTAGCCATGGATCAAATATTTGAGAAAGCAGTCATCACAATAAATCTGAGTCTGTTAGAAACTTCTGAGATTTATTGTAACCAAAGCAGAATAAATTCAGAGTAGTTTTCTGAGTTTTGGCACTTAAACACGGTCATTTTCTGATCTTTTTATGGGTATCCAGGAAATGGAAACATTTCTCCTATACTAAATTAATCAAAAAGCAAGCTGATAACTGCTTGGAAACCTTGTTACCTCAACAGAAACACACACACATACACAAACACACACACACACACAAAAGGGAAAAAAAAAAAAAGAATAAATACTGGCATTCAATTTGATGATGTTACAGTGTGTTCCCACTTTCTAATATCCTCCTTTGGCCTGGCTGTTACACACAAGGCCTTGCTCAGGAAGACAATGTTCTTGAGAGGATGCCAGGTAAACAAAGATGAAATGTTGCATGGAAAATCTTGCAGAAGGTGCATGTGAAATATTGATGTGAGGGAGTTGGGCTATACAAGAATAAATAAATAAATAAATAAATAAATAAATAAATAAATAAATAAAGCTTGAGATAAACATTACTGAAGAAAATTTTTTCATTAATTTATAGGAAAGGGATGTTGCATACATATCAGGGTGGGATTGTAAGTAGCTCAGAGGATAGAAATTGAGTGGGAAAATCTGAGATATCTTTTCTCGTTTCCAAATAGATTTAGACCCACTGAAGAGAGTAGGTCCAATGGGCTGAGATGAGGAAATTTTATTTCTTCAGGACAAAGATATCAGAGGAGCTAGATAGAAACACAGCTAAGCGATAATAAAAAAAAGGAGAACAAAATTTTATTCATGAACATTGTGAAAAAAAAGGCTGTAATGCAACAGATTTTAAAGGGATTTCCAATCCTGGTGGCATTTAATCAATTTTACTTATAACCTCACCAAAATAAGGCCACAGCTTTTGTTTTAATGATACGTAATGTTTTAGTATATACCAAATACCCAATCACAATGGTACTATACTATAGACTTCAGTGATGACACAACAAAAAGAGAAAAAGAAAAAAAAAAGAAAAAAAAAAAAAAGACAAACTGTTGGTGTTAATGCATGCATTTTATGGGAACTACACGGATTTATTTGTCAGAGTTATACCACCACACCCCAAGACATTTGTCTTGACACTGAAAAAGGTATCTGTCATTTTGACAGATGAAAGACCTGAAATTGTACTTGTGAATATCGGAAAAGAGTAAGTTTGGATGAGAACTCTTTGTGGTCTTACAGTTGTAGATAACATTGCTGTAGATGCAAGTAAATATTTGTGTTTGTAACTTTACTAAAATCATAAGAAGTGATTTTACAGTTACAACTTATCAGTTGTAACCAGTTACATCATATCAGTTGTTACAATCTAATTATAAATTGAGTCTAGATTTATTACCTACCAACACTGGATTGAATCTTAACATTAGTAAAGAATCTACTACATGATAATTTATGCCAACTGCTTAGAATACATCCAAAACAATGAACACAAGCCTCTAATCACTATTTCTCACGATACAGAAGAGATACACCATGTCCTGGAAAGAGGAAAGTATGGAAAGCAACGCTGGTAGAAAACTCTTCTGGGATGGTTTCTAACAGCAATGGGAGTTTTTAATTCCATGTTTCACCTAGCTGTGCCTCTGGTAATTCTAATATGAGTGTGTTTATTGCTTCCAATATTGTTATAATAATATTATCATTTGTGTGTAAAATTTTGGCACATGCCTAGAATAAATAATCCAACTCCAACCATTCAAAACATGTAGATTAGTACAAAATTAATAGCAATTCTTTATGACTAAGCTGTTTGCTTGTTGTGGATAGCAGTATTTCACTTGCTACAAATCTTTAAGCAATAAAGTATAATAATCATCATCAATATACTTACTATTCATGACACGGAGGCAAGAAAATGTTTGTATCATCACTTTGTGAAAGTTAAGGTGAATTGGCTGTAGTTCTGATGTGAAGTATGACAAGGTGCTCCCCTCGTCCCCACCAAATTGCTGCTTTGGCCTAGCCATTATGCACAAGACCTGACTAAGTTAGACATGAGCACAGTAGTTATAACACCATCTCACTGAGACCACAAATTTGCCTCAAACTGGCAGGCACCAGGTACCTGGTTCAGTAGCCAAGAGCCAGTTGAGCATGCACCAAATACTATAAGTCAGTTGTCTTACCCTACAAATAGCGCGCAGCCCAAGAGTCCCTTGAGCTCTCTTGCACAACAGCCAGTCAGCCAGCTGCATGACAGAATCTCCTGTCTAGCAGGGACTACCTTTCAAAGTTACACCTGCTACAGAGGTCCCTTACACTTTGATGTCAAGAGACTCCTTGCTGATTCAGATTCTCAGCAAGTGGCTAACAGTTTGTTAAGCTTTTTTAGCTTTGAAAACAATCTAGGGGTACAAGTCAACAGCTGGATGAATACATGCCTGCAGTATGCCTTGGTGGCCAAGAAGGCCAGTGACATCTTGGCTTGTATAAGAAATAGAGTTGCCAGCAGGACAAGGGAGGTGATCATCCCTCTGTGCTCAGCACTGGTCAGGCCACACCTCAAGCACTGTGTTCAGTTTTGGGCCTTTTACTACAAGAAAAATGCTGAAGGACTGGAGCATGTCCAAAGATGGGCAGTGAAGCTTGTGAAGAGTCTGGAGCACAGTGAGAAATGTCTGAAGGAATTGGGATTGTATAGTCAAGAGGACTATAGGAGAAGAGAAGGCTCAGGAGAGATCTCATTGCTCTCTACAAACACCTGAAAGGAGATTGTGCCAAGATGGGGATCAGCCTCTTCTCCCAGGTAACTCACAGTAGAATGAGAAGTGATGGTTAAACCAAGGGAGGTTCAGATCAGATATTTGGAAAAATTTCTTCTCAGAAAGATTGGTGAGATATTGAAACTGGCTGCCCAGGGAAGTGGTGGAGTCACTGGTCCTGGAGATGTCTAAGAAGTGTGGAGATGTGGCACTGAGGCACACGGTTTAGTGGACATGGGGGTGATGAGCATTGAGTAAGTGACCTGAGCTATGTGTGCAAGTGAAGAGCTTTCACAGATCAATGCAAGGAGAAAAACGTTTCACTCTTGCTATATGCTGGAAGATCTTCAGTAGCATACTTAGACAATGAGGGAGTTACTTTTACCTTGAAAAGCTGCAGAAGTCTCACCTTCATTCTATAACAACAGTAGAAATGTCCTTTTATATGACGAAATTTAGATTTTTTTCTTTAATTCCGGTTGATCCTTAACAAATAAAAAATTTTGTCCATACTTTTAAGAACACGAATCTGCAAGAAATACTAGGATTTTCTTGTCTGGATATTGAAGATTATAAACAGGCAAACAAGTAGTTAAAAACTTAATAGTTTTTCAAGACAGGACTTCTTCATTTCTATTACTTCTGTGCATAAGTAGAATCATAGAATCATTGTAGAATCAATTGAGTTGAGAGGCACAATTAAAGGTCATCTAGTCTAACTCCCCTGCAGTGAGCAGGGACATATGCAGCTAGATCACGTTGGTCAGAGCCCCATCCAGCCTGACCTTGAACGACTCTAGGGATGTGGCATCCTCTGTATGCAAACTGTTCCAATGCTTTAGTTCTGTTATTGTAAAAAAACTTTTTTCTTATAACCAATCTGAAGCTCCATGTCTCCTTGTTCTGTTACAACAGACTCTACTAAAGATTCTGTCCACTTCTTCTTAATACTTTGCCTTTAGATACTGAAATGTGGACATCAGGTCTCCCCGGATCCTTCTCTTCTCCAGGCTGAACAGCCCCAGCTCTCTCAGCCTCTTCTCATAAGGGAGGTGTTTCACCCCTTTGAATCATTTTTGTGGCCCTCCTTTTGATGCACTCCTACTGGTCCATGTCTCTCCTATACTGAGAACTCTACATCTGGATATAATATTGAAAGTGAGCTCTCATCAGCGCAGAATTAGAGGGGCACAATCTTCTTTCCTGTATTTAGAGATTTTCTCTAAGTATTTATATACCTGACGTTTATTTTGTATGTAACCAGAAATGTATCCCAGGAAAAAGTGCACATTTTTTTCTTGGCTTTTGATACTTTCAGTAGCACTGCTAAGGGGAAACATAATCCAAATTATTCCCAAAGGTCTAATTCATAAGTCTGATCTTTTATCTAGTGTTTTATTATGCCTACTACAGTAGTTCTAATGTACTGGAATGTGTGCCATCTTTGAATTTTTATGAAGTAGTACTAGCCTTTACGCCATGTTGGGTCAACATGGTGATTCTATGATTCTATTCCCACACTTTTTTGGTCCATTGACTAACTTCAGTTAAAGTAGACAGAGCTGTAGAAGTCTCAAATGTACCGCACCTTTTGTGTGTGCATGTGAGCACATAGAGAATCGGTGGTTAGTAGAACAGGTATTAACCCCTGCTTGAAGGAATGTTGGATTTCGATGGAATTCTGGAAAGGACTGAGGCACTGTATTAAAAGGAGTGATTGAAGGGGAAAAGGGCACACATTTTTGTGAAAACTGGCACATAAAAATAGAACTGTTTTCACTTCTGATGCTGATTATAAACAAGGCCATTAAACTACATCCCACTATTAAAAGTCGTTTTCATGTTATGTTATATTCTTAAGCACATACAGTTTATGTTAAGGAACACAAGTTTAAGTGATAACAAAAATTAAAATGAAATATCTTGACTTTATCATTCTTGAGTTGAAATGAATGAAGAAAGTCTGACAATAAAACTAGGATATTGTGATACCAATGCAAAAAGCACATGTTTATGGCTGATTGGGAGTACCTTCTTTTGCTAAAGATTTTTTTTTAATTTACTTTTCTTCTGACTTGTATGGCTGTATCTTAAAATTTCACAGTGTCTGCAGGCCCAAGTACATATCTTTTTATGTTGTATAAATGTCTGAAGATCATATTTGAAGCATATATATGTTAGCTCTTCTCTACTGAAGGCACTATGATTGCCCGTTTTTTTTCTCTGAAGGATCTCTATTCTGTTTCCCTCTCTTCAAAAAAGGAAACATTATATTTGTAATATCATTAGAAAACCCAGTACCTAAATGCAAGAGAACTTATAGTCAAGGATATGCAGTTTCTGACATAATAAATGAAGTTGTTTCTTTTATCACATCCAAAGGAATGTATATTCAATCTAAGTAGCTTAATGCGCCAACACATATTTCTTGATTTTAACATTCCATTTTGGTTATCTTGAAGAAGAATGCTTTTCTTGCTTGAAGAAAACTGTTTTATGGGTATCATAACAATTAACATCCTTATCAATTAACAGTAAAGCTCATTGCTAATGTACTTATTATTGCTGTTTCATGAGAGTAATGGCACATCCCTAACATAATAAAAAACTATTGAGCACCATTCTTTTAAAATTATGTCTGTGTGATTGCATTTAATATTGACCAATATGTGACGTTTATATGACTGATTTCATCTTCGTAATACATGTCCAGAAGGAATTTATGTAAAGGTTCTAGTTCATTAGCTTGTTCTTGAAAATCCAGAATATATGAGAGATTTATATTTATGATGAGAATCTTAAAAATGCAGATACAAAGTGGTCCCTTGCAGAGGGAGATTGTGCCATGACAACTCGGTAATACCTTGCTGCAGTTCTTGGTATAACCTAGAATTTCTTGTTGAGAGCTGCTATCAACATAGGCAGCTGCAAAAATTCTTAGTAAAGGAAAATAAAACAAGCTTCAAGTGCTGTTTTTTTTTATTTTATTTTGAATGATCTTTTCCAGTTGTGGATTTCTTTATCAAGAGCAAAATTCTTTAAACTGTTTGAATTTGGGCATCTTAATTTGAAATCATCTATGAATTATTAAGATATTGTTAAATGAGAGCAAGAAACTCCCAACAATTAAAAACAGTGAAGCTTTGTGAAATAATGTGCCATGAATGGGAATGTGCAATAAAACACATAAAGATAGAAGAACAAAATTTATTAGTAGTCTAGAATGAGAAGATAGTTGGCAGTAGACCTTTAATTCAATAAGGATGAATAAAATTTCCAAGAAAATGAGAACTAATCCAGCAAATCCAGATCTGTATATGCACAACAGCACCTAGAGTATTTTTTGGAAGGGAGGATGATGCGACAATGTTCATATAAATCAGTACCAAATATTTCTTTGAAAGGTTATTTATCTTTTATAAAAAATATTGGTAGACAGTAGACAGCAGCAAGTTCTTGAGAAAGCTGTACTTCACAGATAGATTTACTGAAAGACCATTTGACAGGCAGGCAAAAATGGCATTAATTAAATTAAAAAGCAAGCTTGAAATAAACTGTGAATTTGAAATAGCATTTGAAGTACTAAACTTCGAGTCTACATTTAGTCTCCTGATTTGAACTTTCATGGGAAAAAAAGTTTTCTCCACTCTAAAATCATAAATCCTCCAATAACATGTCATCCTCCACAGAATAACTTTTTCAGATACCTGATATACAACCATAAGAATGTTCTATGAACATTCAGAAGTCCTGAAACGTTCTTTGTCACTCTTCAACATGAGAAAGAAATGAGGAAAAACATACTCACAAAAGGTAAAGAAAACACCTTCAAAGTTGACTAATAGCTGTAATAGCTATTTTATTATTCAGAGAGAGTTATAGAGGATGAAGGAATTTTATGGTTGATTATAAGCAGCGGAATAAAATGCAACAAAAGATTTCCCAACATAATATCTGTGAAGCAAAACCAGATGAAATAATAGAAGAAATAGTAAGAGATCTAAGAAATGTAGGATGAAATACATCGCAAATATTGCTGTGACAGTGGTATGACTTTGAGTGGTAAACGTCAGAGCCTTAATTCCTCCCAATTTCACTATGGTCACTAATATTTCTTAATTTAGATTTGAAATACAGCTAGATTTGAAACTCAAGCAACTGAGTCAGCAGTGTAGTTTATAAGATTCAAAGAGCAGGATTAATCTTCCTGAAAACCCTTTACAAACTCAGGTGCTTTCAAGGCCTTGCCACACAGCCTCTTAAGAAAAACGAATATGGTGGATGTTCTTTTGCTCTGAGAGAGTAGAGGCCACCTTGACAATACAGACATTCATATTAGTTTGTATACTCTTTGTCTGTAATAGCGTAAACTGAGATGGGTTAACTTAAACCAAGCCTGAAATTGGATGATTTCATCCTAAAGTTGGTTAGGATTGAGAAATGGAGGCAGCTTCTTGACTTGTTCCATCTACTGGCCGCTGGCAGGAATGTGATGGATTTCAAATCTGTCCTGTCAGAAAATCTGTGCTATCTTCTCTTCCATCTCTTGTATTTCAACCACTGGCAAGTCCTCACTGCTAATTATCAAATCAAATGACAATCAGAAGCATGTAAATTCTATCTGTGAATAAATGTTTGTCTTCATTTGTTTTAGTATGAATATTTCATACTATATTCTATTACAGTTTGAAATAGAACACACGAAGAATTGAGATTTTAAAAAGTAGATTGAGTAAATGAAGACTATATAAAAATAATTATATTTTTGTAATTATTGTTTGTGATTATTGTTATGGTTTTATCTCTAGATCTATCTATGTTCATGACAGGGAGACAGCAGGCCCACAAGCCCACCAGCCCAAAAAGGGGGAAAAGGGCAAAAGGGAATGAAATGGAAAAAAATAACCAAAAAATAGCAGCAACATTCTGAGGAGAAAAACAAATCTAGTTTACTAATTATAATAGCAAAAATATAAGTTAATTGTGATTGAAGTTAATAAATCAAATGAATTAGAGCATTTTCTAAAAACTGAGGCTCTTAGTCTGATCTGCCAAGGGGTTAAGAGAGGGTCTCATGGTTCCCAGTCAGTTTTATCTTACCCTCTTCCCGGAAGATGAAAATGAAAAAAGCAAAGTTTTCTGGTTCATTTTTTTCTTCTGGGACTGGAGATGCAGCATGAACTCTTTAACATCCAGTGTACTGCATGATGTTACAATGTGGAATACCAATAATAAACCATGACAATTATGATGATATTTGCTTTGATTTATAGCACAACAGTTGTACTAGGGAAACTCAATTAGCATCTGGCACAGTTGGGCAACTGTACTTCATGTTGACCTTATAGTTCTCCTATTTGAAGGTGTGTTGAGTAAGAATACTTTAAAGATAAAAAAAATGGAATATGATGATGGCTGAAGTGAATCAACTTTTCTGAAACTTGAGTAGCTTTGCTTGCTGACTTGAACAAATTTTGGTCTATTTGCCACGATATTTCTAAACCTTAGTTTCTATGTAGTTTCAGTTGGAAATATATCTATTTGTTGTAGCAAGAAATTAAAATTTCCTATTTCCTTAGCATGTGTTGTACTTTTGTCCAATACCTGCTTCTATTTAATATGTCTTCACAGAGTAATACAAAACATCATATTTTGCATTGTGTTATAGTTCACCATTAAAAAGTCTTGTTCTTTAATGTGTTGTGTATATTCATTTACCAACTGATGCATTTCCTTCGTGATTTGAGGATATTGCTTTGTTAAGATCTTTGGTGAGAGGGTTGAGTTCAATCCCAGTTCTGCAAAAATTAAGTAGCTATGAAGTTTTGTACCCCTTTCTAAGCCTAGTGCACTCAGTTCAACTTATCATCATCAGAATATTATATACAGGTACCTTGTGTATAATAAAGTTTGTACAGCAATCTAAGTAACTTTTTTTTTTTTAACTCTAATATATGATTCACTTACTGCACATGAGGACCTGAACTTTTACCTTAAATGAAAGCATTTCTGTGACTTCAAAGCAACATGGTTCTCAGAAAGATGTGTTCCTAGAATGGTTCTTGTCTATTTTTTGTAGACAGATCCCAGAAATTATCTAGAATTCAAAATCGATGTGGTAATATCTGTGCACATCCTTAATTCCACTGTACCACTCAGTCTTTATGCACAGGTCTGCCAAGTTAAGAGCTTGTGTGACCACAACTTATTCTTACCAGAGAAATTTTATGGCAGGGATTTTATTTATTTTTACCAGCATTAGTGCCATATTAATTATATTTAGTTTTCTTATCCATTGCATTTTCATCTATCACAAAGACAGCCTGTGTAGTCTGTTGTTAAGCAGGAAACAATCTAGAAGCTATATACGTACAAAAAAAAAGCAATGATTTTTTACACACAACTGTACAAACACATATGTGATAGCATTTTTTGTTTCCAGAAAATGTTTGATACAGAAAAAATAGGTTGCTTTTTCTAAACTATTAATTTGACACTGAAAAGAGGATTTTTACAAGCACTGCAAAAATAATATCAACAGAGAACTGGAAATGTAATATGCATTTTATGAAATACAGATAAAAATGGACAGATGAAGTTCTTGACTCAGTGTGATATATGTGACACATGTTCCTACAGGAATACAAATGACATTTTCTTAAGACTGGGAAGACCCAAAAGACTACTAAATATTGAATAAAATATCACGAACAATGATGAGTTATTCATGATGCTGCTTACCTGCCATAGCCTCAAAGATTCTCTTCTTCTGAGAAGATACTAAATACTGGAAATTGATAATTTATCAGACTTTTAATGCTTCTAACGTATGCAGACAAAAACTCCATTACAGCTTTGTCTCTGCTATAGTTATATTTGTTTCCTGCTGAAGAGTGCATGATAGAAAGAAATATTCCTCTTTCAGATGATAGTCAGTTATATTTCAGTAGAAGTAGGAGGTAAAGCAATTCTTTCTGTTTCCATCATTTAGGAATACTGTTCATGCACACTTAGCTTACTGCAGTTAATAATACAAACTTCTCAATCCATTAGATAATAGCTGTCAAAATAAGAGTGTTTCAAGAGGAAATCATGTTTGCTACTAAATCATCAGATAACAAACTCTCAAAGTTTGTAATTCGGACTTCTTATTGAGAAAAGTAAGAAGACTGGAGTGTAATGAACAATTTCAGGATTTTCTGAATATATTGGATATTAAAAAAAAATATTTCAGTCCATAGTTTTTATTACTACTACTACTAACAGCTAATAATAATAATTTGAAGTTAGGGGAGGAAGTGAAAGCATACTTTTACAGTGTATGAGATAGATGTAAACTCTTTTCACAAAGATGTCATACTGCTTAGATCAGAATTGCAACCCATACGCAGAGATCAGTAGGAAGTTTCCACATCTTTTCTTTTGTTAGGTCATATACCATTTTTTGGCTGCCTTTTTTCTGATTTTTTCACTTGTCTACTAAATCTATAGTAGGAAATTATAAAAGGTAGAGGGAAGAGAGTTATCTGCCATTGCATCTTACTGTGCCTCTAGCTAAAGCTCTGATCTGTCTGTATTCACACATTATTAATGAATCTATCTAAATCTATTTCTATACCACCCAAAATGGGTTAGATATTATACAAGTTTAATAGAAGGGTAGTGTTCATATTTCAACTATTCAAAAAAATAATTACTATCATATCTGTGCTACAATAATCACTAAATGTCAACTCCAGTGACCAAGCAACTTTTTGGTCCGTATACATAGAAATCCTTAGATGTGTCTTCAGATATTTTGCTGGGAAATTTCCTTCTGTAATGTAGAAATGCTGATAAAGTTAATATTATTTTTGAAGAAAATAAAAGAAAATTCAAAAGGAAATCAAAATGATAATTGTTATTTCTCTTGTAAACTATAGAAATTATTTTTGCAAGTGTATGCTCCCCAGGGCAGTATGGAATGAGTGGTTAAGAAGGAAATATTCTTCATTAAATAAGATAATCATTCATGAGCAATTCAAATACACACATATATGTGTGTGTGTGTGTTTGTATATATATACATATATAATGAATCTCTGAATTAAAAACATCCCTTCCCTTTCAGGAAATACAAAATGAAATGAAAACACTTAAATGCTCAGAAGATGACTTATTTCTTTCACCATTAGGTGCTCATTTTTCTTCCTATTTTTAAAGGGCTCTATTTTCAAACCCGTAATTAGTCACTTAAGATCTCAAATCAATGACTTAAATCCATTAATTTGCACTTACAATCAGTTTTAAATGAAATGTTCCCTATATCAAATCACGGGATAAACATACTTCCAATCATCTTTTCACATTCTTTTCTAAATAATACCACCCCAAAATCTAATTCTTAATCCTTATTTGATTACAGCTTGCACTTACATCTGAATTCATTTTTCTGAGAGGTGGGCTTTTTTTTCCTTTTGCTTTTGCATTTCAGGGCAGTAGATAAAGTAGATCTGAAATGAAACTCACATACCTCGCTGATAACTGGCCTTGCATGATATTTAAAAAATCATGGCAGTCAGTTAATGTCCACAGTGAGTGGAAAATATCACACACATTTTTAAGAAGGGTGGAAATACTGACCCAGGAAACTGCCAACCTGTCAGCTTCAAATCTGTGTCAGGAAGTATCATGGAACAGATCTTCCTGGAAGCTAAGGCATGTGGATGTGGTGAGGCACAGTCTTGCCTGACCAACATAGTGACCTTCCATGATGGTGTAACAACAGCAGTGGGCAAGAGGAAAGTCACTAGTGTCGTCTGATTGGATTATAGTGATGCCTCCAACATGGTCCCCCAAATTCCTTTAGCAATGTTCCCTTGCAGCCCAGAAAGCCAAACATACCCTGAGCTGCATCTAAAGAAGCAGATTGACAGAAGTGATCCTGCCCCTCTATGCTGGTGAGACCTCGCCTGGTGTTCTGCATCCAGATTTGAAGTTCTCAGTACAGGAGAGACATGGACCTATTGGGGTCTGTTCAAAAGAGGGCCACAAAAGTTATCTAAAGTACAGAACACCTTTCCTATGAGCACAGGCTGAGAGAGCTGGGGCTGCTCAGCTCGGAGATGAGAAGGATCCAGGGAGACCTGATGTCCACCTTTCAGTATCTAAATGGGAGCTACAAGAAAGAAGGGAACAAACTAATCTTTAGTAGTATCTGTTCCTATAAGAAAAGGGGAAATGGTTTCAAACTGAAATGGGAGTTTTAGATTGGGCATAATAAAAACGATTTTTACAGTAAGGATAGTGAACTGGAACAAGTTGCCCAGATTCGTGGTGAATGCTCCAAACTGGAGACATTCAAGGTGAGGCTGAATCAGGCTCTGAGCAAACTCATTAAGCTGTAAGTGTCCCTGTTCATTACAGGAAAGTTGGACTAGATGATCTTTAAAGATGATCTTCCAACACAGACTGTGATTCTACGTGTGATTTCACCACATGTATTTGCTGTGATCACTTGAATATCTACAAACCAGAGAACAATAGAACAGTGAGCCCCTACTCTGTGCCTTGGAAACCATGGAGAAGATCCTCTTGGAAACTGTATTTAAGCATATGCAAGAAGAAGAGGTGATCTGAAACAGTCAGTATGGCTTCATCAAGAGCAATTCATAGAATCATACAATCATAGAGTCATTAAGGTTAGAAAGACTATTAAGGTCACCAAATCCAGCAAAAAACTCATCATGATCATACCAATAAGCCATGTCACTCAATCCAAATCTACCCCTTTCTTGAAAACCTGTAGGAACAGTGACTCCACCACTTCCCTTGGCAGCCTGTTCCAATGCTTGACCACTCTTTTTGAGAAGAAATTTTTCCAAATATTCAACCTGAACCTCCTCTGGCACAACTGAAAACCATTACCTCTCATTCTGTCATTAGCTTGAAAAAGCGTCCAACACCTACCTTACTACAACCTCCCTTCAGGCAGCTGTAGAGAGCTGTAAGATCTCTCCTGAGCCTCCTCTCTCTAATCCTGACTGAAAAATCCCAGTTCCCTCAACCACCCTTTATAAGATTTGTACTTCAGACCCTTCATAAACTTCATTGCCCATCTTTGGACATGGTCCAGGGCCTTGATGTCTCTTTTGCAATGAGGGGCCCAAAACTAAAAATGCTTGAGGTACAAACTCGTCAAACAAGTACAGAGTGACAATCACTTCCCTAGTTCTGCTGGCTACACTATCTCTGGTATATATAAGGATGACATTGACGATCTCGGCCACTTGTGCATACTGCTTGCTCATATTCAGACAAATTTTCACTAACAGCTCCAGATCCTTGTCTTCTGTGCATATTTTCAGCCACACTGCCCCAAGCCTGTATTGTTGCATGGAGTTTCATGATCAAAGTGCACTTGGTATTTTTAAGGCTTATACAGTTGTCTTCAGCCTATCAGTCCAACACATCCAGAATCCTCTGTAAAGCCTTCCTACCTTCAGGCAGATCCACACTTTTTTTGAGTTTGGTGTCATGTGCAAACTTACTGAGGGTGCACTCAATTCCCTCATCCAGGTTGTCAATAAGGAAATTAAACAGAGCCAGTCATGTCTGACAAAACTGGTCTTTTATGATGGAGAAACAGCATCAGTGGATAAAGGAAGAGCAACTGGAGTGATCTATCTGGACTTCTGCAAGTCCTTTGACATAGTCCCACACCATATTCTTATCTCTAAGATGGAGAGATACGGATTTGAGGGGTGGACTATTCAGTGAATAAAGAGTTGACCAGAGGGTTGTGGTCAATGGCTCTGTGTACAAATTATGGCTAGTGATGAGCGCAGCCTCCCATAGATCTTTCTTTGGTCCAGTGCTCTTTTTAACATCTTTATCAACAACAAAATAGACTTGGGATCAAGTGCATCCTCAACAAGTTTACTTACAACACTCAGCTGAGTGGTGCAGTTGGTATAACAGAAGGGTTGCCATCCAAAGGGACCTGGACAAACTTATTTAAGTGGGCCCACATTAATCTTATGAGCTTCAACAATGTCAAGTACAAGGTGTTGCACCTGGGTTGGGGCAGTCCCAGATATGTGTACAGTCAGGGAGAAGAACTCATTGAGAGCAACCCTGTGGAGAAAGACTTGGGGGTTCTGGTGAACAAAAACACTTGACATGAGCCAGAAGCATTATCTTGCAGCCCAAAAGACTAACTGTAACCCGGGCTGGATCAAAAGAGAGGTGGTTACCTCTCTTTTGAGGGATTTGTTTGTTACCCACCACTCTGCCCTCTTCTGTCTCCACCTGTATTGGATCCATGTGTATGGCATCCAGCGTAAAAATTATATGGATCTGTTAGAGTGGGTCCTGAGAAGGGGCACAAAGAAGATCAAATGTCTGGGCCACTCCTCACACAAAGAGAAGCTGAGAGAGCAGGGCTTGTTCAGTCTGGAGAACACAAGGTCCCAGGAGGACCTCATTTCAGCCTTCCAGACTGTTAAGGGAAGTTATAAACAGGAGGAAGACTGACTTTTTACACTATCTAATAGTGACAGGACAAGGGGGAATGATTTAAAACTAAAAGAGGAGGGATTTGGATTAGATAATTAAGAGGATATTCAAAGGGTGGTGAGGCAGTGGAACAGGTTACTGAGAAAATTTTACATGCATTCATATGCACACACACATTTATATACACATGTGAAATTAAGGCTAACTAATATTCAGTGTGATTTATTGGATGAAATACTAAAGATTATTTAAACAAGCTTTTCTGCTTATTATGTAAGAATGTTGGTGTAAATACATTGGCTACATTAAAGCCAACAGAAAACATGTGAGCAGCTGGCCCATAGTCCTTCCATAGAAGTTATCAGATATGACCTGTTAGACATTAAATGGACTTATGAACAATGCCTTAAATAAATATGTTATCTCAATTTGTTGTATACTCTGTGTCACTTAGGGGAAAAAATGCAGTTTTATTTCAAAAACAGAAATGCCTTTATTTCTTTATCTTAAGATTAAATAGCCAGACTTTTAAGACTGAACACTATAAATGAGGGTCTAGTAGCCCTTTGTCAGCTTCTAGGAAGTGGTTATTTTTCTTTGGGAATATTCTGAGAGAATTTTATGAATTCACAGAACATATAAGCATATACAATAGCAAAGTTCTTTCCTTCAGATTTAAACAACAGAGATATTAGCTCTCCAAGATGTTTCTGTAGTGTTTTCTATACATAATGCATAAATATTTTATTTTTAAAGAGAAACCTGTGAAGAGAATCTGTTTAAGTACATTCATTGCCCACCAAGAATGGAAAACCTGGGAGGTAAAAATATTCAATTTTTTTGTGAAGGAGATGCATGGTTTGATCTCACTGATGTACAATTATTGGTTCCCTCATAATTGAATATTTGTTCTCTGTTTTATCTATAAGAGTGAAATTTATTATTCTAAATACACAGGAAGGAAATCAGATCTTTGAAAAGTAGGTAGCAGAGTCCTAGTAAAAGCCTAGAGATTGATGCCTGAAGAGCTGCAACAACTACTAGATACAAAGAGGACAAAGAACCTGAATGTCATGGTTTTATGACTTTTGGTGATCAGTATTCCACATCATAACATCATATAATGTACTGGGGGTTTGACTATTGATGCTTAAGTTCCGGACAGGCACCCAGAAGAACAACTACATTCCTCAGGGGGCTTTGCAGCCAGCGAGGAGATA
>JAOWBP010004700.1:28907092-28934724 GCA_028571105.1 Tragopan temminckii
GAGGGTGGGGAGGTAGGCTAAAGGGGTGAAGAATTGCAAAAACAGAAAACTCCATTAAATCGGGGCTGCATCTTTATGTTTGAAATTTCACCTGCTCAAGTAAATTACTTTGTCTTTTACCCTTGCAGTCAGGATAAATATATTGGATTACAAGAAATAATACTCTGAAACATTTTCTTAAATGATACTGCAAATGATTTTGCAAAGATGAGTATCTAGTGTACATGTGAGTATCATACTGCAAAGATGTGGTGAGTTCTGTTTGGCAAGTACCAATATGAAACATGGGTCTAACATTCCTATGCAGTTTCTGTCCCTACTTTGAGTGCCCCCAGACTGAAGGAGGACTTCCCTCTCCCAAGGTTGCTGGCACATTGTGAGTGCCAGAGAGATTGAAGGAGTGAACTGAAGATGGTAGAAAAAGAATAATTTTGGAACTTGGCCTGAATGCATAGAAGTGCTTTCACATTCCTCCCAGCTTTCTCTCCTTCCTCACACTCCCTCTGCACTTGCTGCATTTCCTGGAAAGCAAATACTGGGACAGCTCTTTTTCCTGAATTGTTCTCTCTTATTACTCACTATTTTAGTTTATTTTTTTATACAGGTCTTTTACTTCCAAATTGTCATGCCAATTTATAGGCTTTAAAGGTACAGACATTGGTTAAATTAAAAAAAACAAAAAACAAACAAAAAAAAAAAACAAAACAAAAAAAACAATTCCCATCTGGCTAAGTGTATTTCAAATCCAGACCTGCTCAGTTCTAGACAAAAGAAATGCTGCTACAACAGGGTTCTGTGTGCTTTGTTGCCTAATACTGTTGCTGCCATTTCTACACGTGGGAATGCACCATGACACTAGCTGTAGCAACAACTTCCATCTAAAATGAATTTGCATTCCTGCAGTGATGAGTGCATTTCAGCACGTAATCATGACAGCAGTTATCCTATCTGCTATGTCTATGCAAAATGAGTTCCTCCGAAACTACTGCAACACATTGGATGGAGATCAGCTTGCTGAAGAGAGAAGTTCTACTGCTGCCCAGACCATCCCTCCTGAAATATCTTTTCAAAGTAATCTGAAAGCTTAATGAAGCATGAGGTGTCTTCTTTGAAGAGCTGTAAAAGTGGGCCATATCGCTACCTATTTCTCCATATAGATAAGACATAGCCATGAATGACTATTCTGTCCAGTGACCACTGACGTCTCAAAACATGGGAACTGCAAAACACTTTGCAGCAGTGGTTTACTGCAGTGGTTTGGTACAGTGGAGACAAAAGGGTTATCGTGCTTTGCCTGCTTCATTATTTTCAAGGCATTTGTGTAAGAAGTGTGTTATACCCAAGCAGTTTATTTTTTGTCAGAATATTATTTTGCTATTGGAGGCACTTAAACTGAACACTATGCCTCATATTCATGGGACATGAAAAGAGGTATTTCCTTCCAAGTAGCTGACTAGATGCAATACTTCAAAATGCAAATTACTTAATGGATAAGTCAAAATTTTGTGTTAAAGCATGTGTATGAAACATCTTCAACCACTTTCAGGTGAGACAATAGTGTTTTTCAAAAGAGAAGAGAAGACAGAGTCCAGTTTGTTAGCCTGAAAAATATGACTGTACTGATCCTTGTCTCCACCACATTGTTTTTACTGTATCCTGCAACTGAAAGAATCTTAAGCATTTTACAGCAATTAGATACTTCCATACATTTGAGAATATTGCCTGATTGCTTGCTTTAAAGTTATAGAGACCAAACAACTCTTTCACAACATGCCAATAGTTTATGACAGTTTAAAGTGGGAGCAAATATTACTGGAATTTTCTGGTGTGAATGTATTCACTGGAAGTTATAGCAGATATTTAATAATTTACTGGTAACTTGTCTAAAAACCTATTGTAGGAAGAAGAAAAATGAAAAGATTCTGTCAATGTGTGTTTTCTTTTAAATATCTGACATTATTTGTTGAATGCATTGTACAAAATACTTGAAAATGATTCAGCTAAATGTCTTGAAAAACAAAACCAATAATAACAACAAAAAACAAATTCCCCCATTGCTGAATTTTCTAGAAGTCTGAATTCAGTTCTAAGGGTTAAAGTTGATATGGGACTGGCTATAAAAGATTTACTGGAACTGTGAGTGCTTCATGAGCCTAGTGTTAATAACCTGTCTGGTGTTTTAAGAATTCGAGAGAATCAAGGTTTAAAGATGAAATATATGGAACCAATGTCATTCCTACCTCACTGCAAAAATGGAAATATTTCCCTTCATTAAACCAGACATTAACATGACTGAATTGAAGCTGAGCTTCAGATAAAAAGTCAGTCTGTGTTGATCACAATCTTAATCTTAATCTTAAGAAGATAGCAAGGATAAATTAAAATGTAGTAGCATACCTTTTGTACTATAATAAATTAGTGTAGTCATTTCAAAAAAAATCTACATGTCTGATTTCATGTTTGAGGACAGTGGACATGCAAGATTAGGAGCAAGAGCAGACTGTGTGCTGTATGGAGTAGAGTCCTCAGAAAGCTCTCTGAAACAGAACTTACCTGTTCCTTCCTATACATTAGACTGTCTTGTTTTTAAATCAGCTTTATCTGAGTATATTTGACTACAAGTGAGTATTTGTGGCCATCAGCATTATCTTCTCCTCACTACTTGTTCTACAGCAATTACTCTGTGTTTTGAATCTTGAGATATGCTGTTTGAACATTTTGTGCAGACTAATTTCTAGTCTTATCTGTGCCTCCTGTTCCTGCTCACTAGCCATCAGAGTTCTTATTGGTAAGGGAGAACTGCAGAGAAATGTTGTTATCTCTGTTAAAAAATTGGGAAAGAAGCAGAGATATTTCCCTGCTGCCTGATTTCTTTCAGTGTAGGAATTAGAAGAAAACCCCCACTTGTTGTAGGCACCAAGTAATTGTCAAAGAGTCTCATTAGGACAGATTCTTTTCACAGTGCTAAGATGCTGATGCTGTTTATGATCTGTTTTTGGATAGCACTTGATCTTGAAATCTGTAACTATATATTTAACTTTTCTTTGCAAGTAAGTCTGGCAAAAGGTGAAAATGCAAGCATGAACTGCAAAGACGAGCTCTATAAATTATAAGCTGTTGTGTTGTTACGTGTTAGCAGAAGTGTGTCTTAATTTACCTCTACATCTACATACTAAGTCACATGTGAATGCATTTTATAGTGCCTGGAATTTTTCTACTGCAGTATCGGCTCATTTCATTCCACAGACACAATCTGAAGTCTCCTCTGAAGAGGAGAAACTAGGCCTTGAAAAGACTATGAATTCTGTAGAGAACTGAGAATGGAAATTTTTAAATTTTTTGTTTCTCTTCTTCTCGTAGCACCCTTCTTCCTTTAGTATGGAAGCATCATGAGTTGCCTTGGAAACATACTGATATTGAGCAGCAAGCTTTCTGATGCAGGCATTTTGCACAGCACACATCAGTTGCACGCAACGATGATGCAACATTAATCATCAATAATGGTTGAAAGTTTTCTCCCTCAGAGAAAAAAAACTGCTGGTTGACATAGCTTCTTGAGAATAGGATGTTAAAACTGTTTCTATTCTAATCTGCTTTTCTTCACCTACTACAGAAATCCACATCATTTAGTGAAGCACAAATCAAATTTCTACAGATTTCTGGATTAGCTTCATGAATTAAAAGGAGCTTTGCACTAATAATATTATCATTTAACTTGTAAAAATGTTTACTTTCCTCTACTAAATGCATTTCAGCCTAAAATACATGCAGTACAAGTAATAATCCTGTGGAAGCCACATGGTACATGACTATGCTACAAAGAAAACCTCTATTTTACATAATTATGCGACACTTGACATGAATATATTGTTACTTCACTTTTAAACCATCTCTATTTTGATCTTCTTCTCAATTGTAGCAGTTCCATTAAAAAAAAAAACAAAAAACCTCTTTGATAATCTTGATGATAATCTTCTGTTCCTTGTTTTTATGTCCTTTTTGCCTTTTCACTGTGTGACTTGTACCAGTGCACTCAAACATACACTCTTTCAGCTTGTACAGACTTAATCACACAACTATATTAAAAGCCAGACAAAAAGAAACCAACATGTTGGATGTCTTGAATGCTCAGGTATGAAGCAGATCTAACATTTAAGATGAAATGTGAACCCCATTTATCTGGGGATATATCAGTAATCTTGGAGCTTAGGAAGCATCTGGTCCTCCTCTGAAGGCGTAGTATGTGACACTGTGCAACTAACCAAATGTAGCATCAGTGGCTTTATAGGAGATCAGTTGATCATTTTATGAAAAACGAGGTACTGATATATTGATATCTAACATGTTCCACACAGCTCAGTCCTTATGTACAGATTTACATCAAATTTAGTCTCAGAGTATGCCTGAATAGCTTTAATTCTTATTAAGAAATAACACTCAATTTCCTTTTCCCTAAAGGAAAAAAAATAAATAAATGGGGGGGGGGGAAATGGAATAACACCTTTAAATCTTTAGGATATAATTATTCCCTTTAAAAGCTGGAATACTATGTGCTACAGCATGTAACACAACACAGATTGTGTGTACGTTTCTTGTACGTGTATTGACCACAAATTTATTGCGAAAGCTCATCTGGCAAAATAATAAGACCAATGAATATATTCATTTTCTAAAACACAATATTGAAAATATAAATCACAATCAGTGAGAGATATTCTTATTGTATGGCAAAACCGACTTAAAATACAATCAGTCCACCACCAATCTTTGGGAGAAAGAAAACGTGTTCACTTAAGGTGATTGCATTCTTTTTATATGAAAAAGCCTAGTAACCTAAATTCTGAGAAATAGCAAATTATGGAATTGGCAGATAATTTCCTTTCTGTAATAAGATATATTTCAATCTCTAGATAGTAGTAACTGTACCATACTTCACAAAGTGCCTCTCCTTCCATTGCAGATACATACAGCATTGAAATTAATGGAGGTACTTTAGATATAGACATACTAGGGATCTGAAGTTTGAGTACTGAGAGAGCTTAAAGTTTCTGTGCCATGGCACAGTGGACAAAAATGCTACCTTGACCCACCGTATCTTTCAAATCTTAATTCTGATTTCTTTTATGCTTAAAAATTTACTAATTTTTAAATGCAATAGTAACACCTATTAAGCTTAATCTTAAAATATTACTGTTAAAACATATGTGTTCTCCAAAATCTTCTGGTGAATTTTTGAGTAAGAAATCCTCACCAGCAGATTTTCTGTAACACCTAGTCAGAATTAGACAGTGGTTGTAATGCATTCTCTGTTTCACTGAAATGTGGACTTGTAGATCCTATTCACCATTATTCCCTGGAAATCTTCAGCACACATTTGATCCCTTCCTGTGTGATAGCATCTTGCTCCAGCGTGATCAGCCATGTACTTGAAAAGTACCATATCCATTTTTGCAGTCTTGGAATTTCAGAAGTATCCATGGTTTCAGTTTTCTGTCAAACTGTGAGAAGGGACTTATGCCAACTGCTTCATATTTAGCAGTTTAATTTCATATTATGCTGGAAAATATTCAATTCAAAGTGCTTCATATCTTAGTTTTTCAAAGATTTTCATATAAGAGTTTTTGTAATACCTTTACTCCCTTAAGAAGAAAAACACGGAACTTTAATATTACAGGAGACCTTTCTTGAGAAGTGTCATGGCAACTGGTGCCTCTGCACTAGTGAACTGTCAGTAAAAGGTTGACATTTACTTCCCAGTTAATGCCTTGGATCCTTCCATGCCCATGGGCTGAGCATCATTCTGTCCTTTCTGGAATCCAGCCAATTGCACAGGCAACTTGAGAACAGACAGATTTAGCAGTTTTAGGTTTGCGGGAGCATTTTATTTGTAACTGTGAAGAAATGACTGATTAATATTTTCCCTACAGACTTGAAATTTGTGGAGGCTTAGCGTAAGGACAGTAAGGGTACAGGGCCCTGCTTAAAAAAAGATTCCTAGAAGTGGTTTTATCTTTGGTTATGCAAATTTTGAGTTTGACACAAGTCAGCCAGAATTTAACTAAAGCCCTCTCTTTGTAATCTCAGAAGAAACCTCTCTATGTCAGTCAAGACAGCCAATAACTTTTTTAAATTTTTTTTTAGAATTTCCATAAAATGGTTTAAATTCTTATCTGCAAGCCATGTGGCACCCATCCCGTATTCACCTGCAAAGCAAAAAGTAACACTGTGGAAGAGCTCTCTGCTTGGACCAAACGTCATCAGAAACTAGCAATGCAGAATGAAAAACCTTGGAAAAGCAAACAACTAGGTTACTGTGAATTGAATATTATATCTAGGTCAGTCACTAGGGTCAAATTTCCCTCTCAAGTCTAGTTAGGTCACTGCATGCGGTAAGTCATCACAAAGCAGATCTTGGGTCATACAAAATTCAAAACAAGTGGAAAACTGCTTAAATTGAGAGCAGTGCTAGGGTAATTGTGTTCAGCAGAAAGGAAAGATATGGACAAACTGAAAGGTGTAACTTTGTGGAGTGTTTTAATTTCTTTCTCATGACAAGTCAGCTGTCTCCTACTGCCGGGAGCCAAGAGAAATGTCCTCATGTCAGAGGATGTAATGACACCAACAGGACTTTGTCCTGTGAACTGAATCATAACCAAAATTTCTATTTTGTTTCTGTAAAATAACACCAATCACTTAGGAAGACTAAAGTGCTTGTCTACAAGGAAAGGAATCTGCAGGAAAGTAAGAGAAAAAGGTTTGTTTGTCTGTTTGTTTGTTTTTTACTAGTCTCTGGAGAACCCTTGCATCCCAAGCCATTCTATAATTCTGTGATTCTATGACAACTGCCAGTACGCTTTCTGAGCACACGACTGTATATACATATGTGTGCAGACAAAATCATGTCTCCCTGAAATTATTTCTGTTCCTAAATTAATTGAAGTATCTTGAGGGGCATGTCAGGACATAGCAGTAGCAAGAGATGTAGGCAAGATGATTTTTGCAACATACTAGTATTTCAGAAACTGTCTGCATTATCATGCTAGCAAGGAGCCTGGACAGGTATATGCACACAGAGTACAACAAGGAAAAATACATATAAGAAATCACATTAGTGCACAGTTCTTACATAGGATCAAATTGATTTTATCATATGACTTCCAGGGGGAAAGTTGAACTTCATTGTTCCAGTCTTTGGGGAATAAGTTAATTCTTGTTGAATGCTACTGCTTTCTTGCCTCAGACTGTTGTAGCATATTCTCACCTCTAGCATACATTGTTTTTATTATTATTACTATTATTACTTTCTGCTTAGCATTTAAATTTGTTCTGCTTCTGTGATCCCCCTTCTTTTCAAATAATTTTCATATTCATATACAGCAGGGAGTAAAGAGGTGAATTCCTTTCTGAAGGTCCCTGTCCTTTCCACAATAGCACTGAAGATTGATCTCTAAACCTCTGTGTTAACTGGTATAATCTGCCCCTGAGATGGTACTTCACCTTGTCCGAAATGGCTGCATCCAATATAATACTTGATCCTTATGTGCAAGAACTATTCTGCAGAACAGCTCATGAAAGAACTATTAATTGGTTTCTACACATCCTCACAAAGAAAAGTGCACTCACAGAGCTGTCAGAAGTGAATTGTCTTGAAAGTGTCCAAGTTAATTACTGTCGAAATTTAAATCATAGCAATGCTGGAAGGGTTCAGAAGGGCCACACAGGACAAGTCACAAACAAATCTGATAGATAACCCTATAAAAACTGACACGGTTTTGTTTCTCACGATATCCATTCACTCGAGTGTTTCCCATATCAGTTCTACCAATGCAGGGTATAAATGCCCAATGTCATGCTCAGATGTGTTTACAAAATTGTAATTCAGAAATGCTCTAAATTTAAATAAAGATCTTTATTTCTTTGAGAGTTATCAGTGGTACATTACTTAGAAGTTTTTAAGTTTTAATTCTCAGGATGTGTAACTGCCTTCATAGCCACAAGATGTACACAGTTTTCACTTCTAACATTAAGGAAAGAAGAAGAAGGAATGATGGAGTATTTTAATATCACAGTTACTCTACCTACCTCTAAGGTCATGTTCCCACTGAGGACTTGAAGGTATAATTACTTGTGTAAAGCAAGAGCAGTGAAATTTATGCATGCACACATATATCAATGAGTGATTATCCACAGGATGATTTACGCTGATTTAGTTCTACCAGTAATTTCTCCTAGGAGGACAAATCGTAACTAGTAATCTTCTATCCATTTTTTATGCCTGCTTTTAAGTGTAGGTGTCTTCACTAAATATTATTGGCTCTTCGTGCAATTTATCCTATGAAGGATGGCATTTTTGGAGAAGCATATTAACCAAGCCTGAAATCTACACTCCTTCCCTTCTAGATGCATTCCTTTTAGAAGTCATACAGTTTTCCATCAGTAGATGGCCATGTAGCGTTACAGCTATTTTCTCCTTCAGTTTACTTGAATTCAGTGTTAGAAAGAAAAAAATGTAGCTGGCCCAGTGTGATCTTTTTAAGTTGTGAATAATCAGAGGCAATGGATTTCTGTCTTTGGAGGTCACGCACACTCTAGAGATTGCAAAAGTCTTTGCAAATGAGCTTCAGATGAAAATGGGTAAGGAAAACTACAAGTCTTCCCTCGAGTAGTTACTTCCTACCTCTCCAACAATAGCCCACTACATAAACTTTCTTTTGATTAAAATTATTGCTCTGTATCAAAGTCTAAAACAAAGTGGGATCCTTAAAAATGCAAGGACTAACACATTTTTAGTATTTCCATCACAAGGTCAGTCTTCTTCTAAAGATTTCTCAGACGAGATTTTGCTAAATGCATTCAGAAGATATTCAGTATGTACTACAGTGCTTCATAATGATAAGGCTACAGCCCAATTCTCATAACAAAAAGTATGGTTGGGCATCAGTGCAAAAAGATCACTAGACACACCGGGATCTTAGGTGGAGTTTGCAATAAATCCATCTAATAAGAATGAAAACAAAGATTGTCTTTAGTCTGAATTATTCTTGCAGACAGACTTCAGAACACTCTTTCATACAGATAAAAGAGCTGGTTGTCAACATACTTAGCCAAGATGTGGGAGCCTGATCTCAGATCTTTAATTTCAGCTGACCACAGTTTCCATATTTGGCACAGAAAAAACAACAGAGACAAATCTAAGAAAGTTTTTTTGATGGAAAGTTCTTGTTTCTACCATCTTCCTTATGAAAATAGTTTTGTTTAAATAAAGTTTAATGGTTAATTCTGTATTTAAGTTCTATCACCAACTGTAAACAATACCATAAGCAATCCCAATTCTGTCCAAGAATACACATTCCTGTGTAACTAAAAGTTAGGTTTCAATTTCAGATATTTCTCTATTAAGAACATAATATGTACTCTTCTAAAACTTAAGTACAGGAGTAATGCTTGACAGTATGCAGAGAAAAAAAATACTTTTATTTGTTTAGAGGTTGCTTTTTACATTTCTTAACATAAATTTCATTTGAGTGTAATCAGTACTCCTACCGTGGTTTATCAGGCAAAATACACTGTGCAGAAGGAAGTGCAGTGCTATGAGCTCAGCCTTCTCCTCTTGCCTCCATCTGCGGCAGGCAGCCCAGGAGAGACCTCACAGCACACGGTGTCACCATGCCCCTTTGAAAGGAGTTATGACCTCACTGGTCCTCAGGCTGAGTTTTCAAGATGGTGGTCTCTTACACAGAAGACTTTGCCAGGGTGGCCCCAGGGCTATTTTCAGCTGATTGTGTATCCATAGTTGTAAAGTGTGTTACTGGGAAAATTCTTAACTCCTATAGGCAGCAATTTTAGTAATCAAAGAAGCATAGAATCCTTAGAATTGGAAAGGTCCTCTGAGGGCCATCTAGTCCTAATCCCCTGCAATGAACCAAGGACATCCACAGCTTGATCTGATTACTCAGAGCCTGACCCAGCATTGCTTTGAAAGTCTCCATAGATGGGGCATCAACCACATCACTGGGCAACCTGTTCCAGTGTCTCCTCTTTTGCCTTATATCCAGCATAATTCTACCTTCTTTAAGCTTGAAGCCATGTTCTATCATCACAGATCCTGCTTAAGAGTCTGACTCCCCTTCTTTCCTGTAGCTCTGTTTTTGATACTGAAAGGCTACTCTCAGGTCACTTCAAAGCCTTCTCTTCTCCAGGCTGAACAGCCCCAGCAATCTCAGCTTGTCCTCTTAGGAGAGGTGTTCCATTCCTTGAATCATTTTTGTGGCCCTCCTCTAGATGCACTCCAACAGGTCCATGTCTCTCCTGTACTGAGGACTACACATCTGGATGCAGTACTCTATGTGAGGTCTCACCAGGGCAGGGTCACCTCCTTTGACCAGCTGGATGATCCAGGATACTGTTGGCATTCTGGGCTGCGAGGGCACATTGCTGGCTCATGTCCAGCTTGCCGTCTACCAGTTCCCCCAGGTCCTTTTCGGCAGGGCTACACACTCAACCTTTTCAGACCCCAGCTTGTATTGGTAAAGGGGGTTGCCTTGACCCACGTGCAAGACCTTGCACTTGGATTTGCTGAACCTCATGAGGTTCATCTGGGCCCAATATTAGTATCTGTAGCTTTATACAAGTAACAAAAGTCTGCATGAAATTTATTTCAGGAAGCAATGTAGGACTTAGAAGATTCCCCTCAAGTGGTATTTCCCATTGCTTTCAATGTAGCCACGTAGGCCATGTAAAGCCGTGGTGTAGCATGCATTTTGTTTACTTCCAGAAACTTCTTCAGAGTGTACTGAAATCACATCATCACACATAGGTCTGCCTTCAATTTAACATCTGGATTTTCAGCTGCCAAATGGAGACGGCTGAATACCCGCAGCAGACATTTATGTTGTGGGTTTTTGTTTTTTTTTTTCTTTTCACAGAAAAACAAATAAAGAAGGCATTAGTAGGCTTTCTAAGCTTTGCTGAGTTACTCCAAACTGCCACTAACATGTGTAACTTCCATTACAGATCTCTTTGGCAGGTTAGCCCTGTTTCTCACTCGGCTTTGACAGCCCTGGCTCTCCCTGCAGGCATTAAGGAACTCCACAAGAGCAGGGACTTCACCTGCATGTTTCCCTCTGCCATGACCCTTTCACCTCTGCAGGATCTGCTGGAAACAAGCTCAAAGTTTCTTGAAAGGAAAAAAAAATAAAACTAGCCCAAGTTACATTGAATAGATGCAGGGAGGCACACTGAAAGATCCTCTAACAAGAACTTCAGCACTGTGTTTGTGATCAACATTCAGATTGTAATGAAACAGGCATTAGCACACAAATGCATAACAAGAAATAGTGTATAGAAACCCCTTAAACTGTTGAGTAAAAATACTAAATCTTTTTCTTAAATAATCTAAACTTCAGGTAAGATTTAACTGCAGAAACCCAAACCCCACATTTATCATCTTTATGCGTTATAGCCAACTGCTGTCAGCATAGAGTCATATCAGTTGCAAGAAGGTGGTGAAGAATCATGCACAGTGCACAGCAACCATACATTTCAGAAAACAAGCCGACTTGTCAGCCCTCTCCAAACTCACTAGTCATAAGTCACGTTCCTGTAGGATTTACCTCTATGATGCTCAGTGAAGATATGTTTGACCTTCCTCCTAAAGACTTCCCTAAGCTGTGTTTCTCTGAGATGCCACATACATCAGTAGCAACAGACGGAGCACATTTCCGTTGATCAGGTAATAACATCAATTCCTTATGAGACTCTCAAATCACGGGAAGCCTGGCTGAGCATAGGCTGTAGCTGTTTCATACCTTTATGGCCCACAGCGGAAGAGGATTGGTGAAGGAAACCCTATGATGTATCACACTATTCCATAAGGTCTTTTTTTTGATGTTTGGTGATTAAGGTAGGCTTGTTTCAACAGGAACTTTATTTCTCTCTCATCTCATTTCTATTACAAGTGCAGCAGGGATGTCCAAACAAATGAGGAGCAGCTGAGGGAACTGGAATTATTTAGTCTGGAGAAAAAGAGGCTGAGGGGAGATCTTGCCATTCATCGTGACTACCTGAAGGGAGGTTGCATCAAGGTGGGGATTGGCCTCTTCTCCCAGGTGTCAGTGACTGGACAAGAGGTAATGGCCTTAAGTTGTGCCAGGGCAAGTTCAGGTTGAATATTAAGAAAAATTCCTTCTCAGGAAGAGTGATAAGGCATTGGAACAGGCTGCTCAGGGAGTCACTGGTTGAATATTAAGAAAAATTCCTTCTCAGGAAGAGTGATAAGGCATTGGAACAGGCTGCTCAGGGAGTCACTGTCTCTGGAGATGGTCAATAAACTTGTAGATGTGGCACTGAGGGACATGGTGGGGATAAGTTGGTGGTGGGATTGGTGGTCTTTCCCAACCTTAGTGATCCTATAAAATCCAGATGGCAGAAAGTAACGGTATTACTTAGTGATGTAAAAGTTTATTTTCACCCTGTCAATGAAAATTTATGGTTGCTGCTTGAGTCCAGAAAATTCCTCAGCCACTTGAACTTGTTACCTTCCATTTAAATGCAGAGACAGCAATATCATAGCTGTTTGTAATTATACTCTATTGGGTGCCTGTGAACTGCCATTCAGTCTTAGCTCCTACAGGTGCAATCTGACTGCTTCAAAAGTGGTTGTGTTCACAATTGCAACAAGTGCTCTGACCACATCAAGGCCAGAATTTTAATTGCAAGATGATAACTGAAGCTTTTGAGGTTTTCCTCAGGGGATTGTTTGTAAGGGATGATAGGAAAGATGATATTCAGTCTGGGTTTTGCACTCCCAAAGGGATTTTTCTTACCCAAGATAGACATAAAAGCTTTCACAGCTCAAGCCCACAGGGGGAGAAATGTGGCTATGAACTGTGCCATAAACCTGCACACAAACTTCTTTGTCTCAACAAACACAGTTTCTTGCATGATCAGGAAATTAGAAGAACAATAACTGGGAAATAGTTTGACCTCTCTCCTTTCTGAAGACTACTCATAACCTTTCATTACCAAACTATTTCTTCTGGCTCAGTGCCTCTTGCAAAAAAACCTGCTCATTTCCTCCAAGTAAAGACAGTGATTAGGGGTAAGTTTCATACATCATTCTGTTCATTTCAATCTGCATTGTACATGCTACATATACATTGCAACTTCATGCGAATTGTCAGTTGCAGGCCCATACAGTATTTGGGTGAATTTTTGGTGTGAATGGTCTGAAGCTGAACTTACAGAGGATTTCAGGGCATTTCAGCTCTCATTTTTCTATTCTTGAGAAAGTAACAATAAAAAATAAAAGAATCTTTATGCATTTGTGAATCTAAATCCCCTTAGCTGTCAGTAGGACATCAGGGCCTACATTCACATTAGAAAATTTTCCCTAACCTCATTTTTGTTTGCCATACTTCCTACTTTCAACTGCATTTACAAGCTACATATCATCTGTTACGTAAACTAATTTTAATTACCATCAGCTTCTCCAAAGTAGGCAGCTACAACTGCACTCACTGAACCTTTCTATTTCACAGTTGCAATCTGCCCTTCATTCACTTCTCCCCTATTATCTCAGTAGGTGCTTTCATACTCTTTAGCTGTCAACCACATTTCAATATTTCTGAAATACAGAAACAAAAAATCCCAAGTGGTCTGAACCAATAAATTTTTTTGATGGTAACTCACAAATAAGAATTTTCTACACGGAGATATACATAGCTAAGAGTAGGAAAACAGTAGCAGCTAGCTAATCCTATTTTTTTCTTTGACTTCCTTACTTCTTTATCTTCAACATCTCTTTTATATTTCTGCTTTTCAATTTCTGCAATAAATAATAATAATAAAGGGAGAATATTCAATTAATACTTTATGAGAGACAAAAATTGTGAAGTGTTTTGAAGGTAGTAAGTATTGCTACACACTGTGCCACATCCATTATTCTATTACAAAACCTCATCCCTCTTTTTCCAATTTTTCTTCCTCAGTGAGAAAGACTTTCTGTGTTTTGGATGAAGAGAGTAGATTTACAAAAAGTAGTGTTCTAAGCAACATCATGCAAAGCTATCATGATTTTTTCCACTCCCCCCATTTATACACTTATTCTCTAGATGCTATTTTTGGCATATCCAATAAAACTTGTAATTTCTGGAATGTACATTTTGTTTTACAGTTGTAGCGCTGGATGGGGAAAGTAGGGCTGATGACCTACCAGCTCTGTGGCTTATTTCAGTCAGTAAAACTCCAACATCTGTTTTAGCAATAAAAAGTCAGCAAGAACAATGTAAATCATTTTCACCTTTATTTCTCTAGTGCTCACAATGTTGGTCACCTATACTTCTGATTCTCGCCCTGAAACAGATAGCAGTGTCTGAATTGATGCTACTGAATAAGATGAAGGGCTGCAATTGTCCAAGGGCCAGCAGGGTGATTAACAAAGAAGAGTCCCTTGTCTTTCTGCCCCTCTCACACAGCCAGACTGTACTAAGTGGAGTTTGTGAAATCATTGGGTATAACTCAGTAGAAAAAAAAACACAACATGCTTTCAGTTTAGCATGACAACATGTTAATGGTCTGGTAGTGCTATCCGAAGTGTATCTCATATGGAAATTCTAATCTTCAGCTGGAATGCTTGTATAAAGATATAATCCCACCACAAAGCATGTTTTAAAAAGTAGTTATAATTTTCTTCCATAATCCAACAAATTTTTGCGGATGAAAGAAAATGCAAATAATAGCTATTGGCCTCAGTCAGTGATGCATTTGTTCTTCTCCTACAAGAAACTGCCAACAGCATTCCTCCCATTCCAGAACGGGTTTGATTTGGTCCCAGGAAGATAGAGGAATCGAACAGGCAGGCAGAGGAATTTGTGAAGGCCTGGTCCGAGGAGAATACTGGAATGCTCTTTGGTGACTGATCTTAAAAACTGTCTAGTTAAAACTTATCTTTTTTTCTTTGAACTGTTTTCTCCAGCTCTTTCCTCCATGACTCTGAGCTAGCCAACAGCATCCTCCAGTCATGTTAACCTATAACATCACTCTGCAGAACAAGGAAGTGTTGACACACTTATAAAGTACGAGTTCAATAAAGCAGTTGATTTTACATTGTCTAGATGCCTTGGCATTTAGCTGCACTGTCCCAGCTCACACACTTTGATCATGTTGTTGTAGCTTGGAGTTGAGTAAAGTAGTCTTCTGACTGCAGCATCAAGACAGTTGTCTAATTCTGTTGGTCTCTAATAGGAACAGGAACCTCTTATTTCACTACAGCTGATTTGATAAAGCTCTTAAATTAAAGCTTTTTTGTTTGGACATAAATCTCATGTCATAATTGATTCCTTTTGTTTTTAATTCAGAACCCAGTGTTCTGCCTGGGCACGAAATAATCTTTGTGATGTGAGTGAGGAGAGTAGAGTAGAAATCACTTGAAAAGGCCGTAAAGAAAATGCATCTCCTGTCTGGAAATGACAAGGAATAGGCACAGCAAATGTCAAACGGTTCTCAGTTCTGACCTGCAGAAATGAAGCTTTCTCCTTCATCTCCTGGCCTCACTATGTGAATTGTCCACCATGCCATCTGCCCACAGGGCAGCGTACTGCCCTGTAAAATATAAAAGAGTTTCCTGCAAAACTGTGTGGAGTACCAAGCAGAAATAATTTTTTAATTGCTGTCCAGCCAGCCTAGGTTTGGGAAGGCAGTCCAGAGCTGTGAGACTCAATTCTTCAACTTTTCTTGGTTTGCACTCAAATCAGAGCATCTCTTAAAATCAGTAGTGAGACAAACATACATAAACTTCCTGTTTTAAAGACGAGAGTAAAGAAACAGTTTACTGTGTCAGACAACTGAGAAGAATTTGTGATACATTTTGAAGTAAAACATCTGTAAATGTGGGCTAATTAACTGTCTGTTTTGTTTACAAATGCTGTAATTCCAACGCATATACAGAAAATTTAAATATAATAGTCTTAAATCTCAGGACCAAAAGTGCCATGTCTGGTCACATGGAGAATCTCTTATTTCCAGGATAGCTAGCTGCTTTGCTTGCCCTGCACATCGTTACCCATGTCAAAGGGGCTGCATAGTATGAAGTTGATTGCAGTAATGCAATTTGTACAGCAATTCCTGGCATGACAAAGGGGAGATACATGTCAGAGAGAGCCAGATTGTATTTCATCTTTGTATTTGCTTTCATCTCTCCTTATAAATAAGAGCAAAAGAAACTCTAGGGCTTTGTATATGATATACATACATTATCATGAAGATCTTTTAATCCTGCTGTAAATGAGTCAGAAAATGCATGTAATCCTGTAGCAGAAAAAATTGGCACTAAGAATATGAACAATTTTCATCATTAATGGTGAGTCACTTTGAAATAGACCCAGTCCTTTAAACACAGACGAATCAGATTTACCAAAGCTTAACACCTGAGGAGCCTGTCCTCAATGGATCTACATACAGTTTCAGTAGCAGGATGTGGTTGTATCTCAGTCATTGAGCACAATTACTGCATAGTGTGAATATGTTCCATTTTTTTTCTTGTGAAATAGTTAACACAGAGAAACTACTTTTTGAGCAAGACTTCTGGTGAGCAGATTTAGATTGACAAAAGGAAAAAGAAAAAAAAGACTACTGGAGTTCTCACATCTTTTTTTTGAATCTTTGGAAAAATATCAGTATTTTACTGTAAAATATTACTGAGATATGCCCTTAAATATAGAATGTTTTTCAGAAGAGTGAAAATGTTGTAGTGTAATAAACACAGACTTTTGCACTTAGCCAACTATACTGAAAGAGTCAACAAATATATACAGAATATATCTGCGCATCGATGGTGTGTGTGTGTGTGTGTGTGTGTGTGTGTGTGTGTATGCACACCACAGGATATAGCTGACAAGCAGGAAAGGGAAAAGTGATAACATCAGCTACCTATCTTCAGTGTCGCTCTAAATACAATTTTCAGGAATGAAATGTGAAAATGGTACCAGGGATGTTTTTGCATCTCTCTCCTGCAAAGCCATAGTAATTTACCTCACCAAATACCTGCAAAGTGATGTATTTATAATCATTATTTCTTCTTATGTGCAACTTGATGTTGCATATTGGTATTGATGGTGTTATTTGGAGAGTTCCCCTGTCAACACCTTTACCATCCAACACAGGGCACAGAGGCATCCCTCACAAGCTACTCTGGCAGCCAGCAAACGGCAGCTTGGTCCTTACTGTACATAGAACACCAGGCCCAACCAAAAGCAGAGGTCATAGGAAAATGCCATAAAATTTGATCAAAATTTGATAAAATTTGATACTTCCAGGATCGAGGCTGTATCTCTGTGTGGTATTATGCAGTATCAGACAATAAATCTACTATGACACATCTTTGCCTAGCACAATATGAACATATGACGAGGTGCACAGATCGGAAGGAAGGAAGGAAGGAAGGAAGGAAGGAAGGAAGGAAGGAAGGAAGGAAGGAAGGAAGGAAAGAAGGAAAAAGAGAGAAAGAAATAATGTCCTCAATGTTAGCATCGATAAGGAAAATATCATCCAGTATTTGTATTTAGTTGGACAACTACAAACTTCACTAAACTTGAGATAATTACACCTACCTCAAGTACTTCTGTCATGCTGGCATATACAAGTGGAGCTGTAGCTCAAGGTCAGCTAGAGAAAGCATAAGCTATTGGGTTAGAGGCACAGAATCTCCCAACATCTCACTATCCAATAAAATATTTGAAGGTCTATTCCTTTAAAATGTTATGGTAGATGAACTATTGACAGTCTGTGGGCTGTGCTATGGGTCGCTTAATGTTTTGATGATTCATGATTCAGTTAGTCTCTATATTAGCACAGGGGACCCAGTTTATGTTCCCAGTTGGCATCCAGTCCTCTAATCTGCAACAATGATGAAATTCTGATTTCAGTAGAAACTGCCAAAATGCTTGCCTTTAGCTGGTTTTGTTCATCTCGTTGGTCTATATTTGCCTTCTCATAAACGGCAACAAAATCTGATCCATGATCTAAAAATGATGAATGAAAATGCAGCAGCCTTAATTGCAGAGAAAACAACAGTGGAATAACTGCAGTGCATTTATTTTCTGTCAGTGTCCAAGAATTTGATTTATTCCTTGTAATCTAGATTTGTCATCTCTACACCTTTCAAGCCATTGTCTCTTTTATCTCCCCATGCAGTACTCTATCCTTGCTTTATGATTTCCTCACAAATGCTGACACAGTAATAATAAGCTTTGCTCTCAACTGAAAGAAAAAAAACTAAAATGCACTCTCAGGGATCTTTCTTGCAATTTACCTTTTGTAGTTCCCTGTATTGTTGATGATATTAGCTAGTATTGCTTCTGGCTTGAATTACAGCTTTTTCTAATAAGCCAATAACTATGAATTCTTAGGGATGTTTTTCACATATCTGAGACTGTTCTGACTTTGGAAGATATGCCCTTAGTGATTTTTATTTAAAAACAGTGGTGTCCAAACTCTGTGACACTGGAAACATCATTAGCATGTTCCCAGACCCTTGTAAAATATGCCTAGTCAATGAAAATATGGGTTTATTAACACAACTTTGTTTATTACTATTTTTAGAGCTGTGTCCTCTGCTCATAATTCTGTCTTCCTCTGTTGCTCAGAAGCAATTACTTATTTCAGTTCAGCAGCAGTGATATACTCAAACTGATCAGCATTATGTTCATCCTATTATTGCAGGTTATCTTTTAGGAGTCTGCTGAGCTCATTTGGCTGTAAAAATGCATCTTGAGCACTACTGTTGTTAAATAAACCAATAAGAGGAATTAAAAGAACAAAAAAAAGTTTGTCCTCCCCACAAGGAACGTTAGGGCATAGCAAAGTTCCTACACTTGTCTATAGATTTGTGAATAAATGACTGATTTTGTTTAAATGCTGAAGCACAAATATAAGGAGAAAAATAAGGAAAACTCAACATTTACATAGATTCTTTTTTTTCACCTGGACCAATAAGAAGATAAAGGAGAAATGTGTTTTATGTTGAAACAGGTGTTCAGTATGACTGGAAATAAAAAGCTTTTCTTCTGGGGCAGTTTTAGGAGTGCCCTTGGAAAAGAAGGCTCAAGTTTTCAACACAGTCATGCTAAGTTTTCCATTGGCTTGGCACTCACTCTGGGCCACTTCCTAACTGAATTGAATGCCTTAACCACCAAGATGTCTCAGTCATTTATGATAATTCTGATTCTTTCATGCACAGACATGTATGTTGGGTGTGTGCAGAGCTACAGGAATCACTCCCAGCACTGGGGCCCACCAAGTTGCCTCTCTTCTCTCTGTATTTGGCAATTTTTGCTTTCATCCCAGTGGCGTCTTTGTCCTCCTCCTTACCTCCTCAGCTGCTCAGGGAGCTTCAGTGAGGAAACTATAGTGGTGTCTAGAAGACACTGGAGGTGCTGGGTCTACAGGGAAAAGGACATAATGAGCACAGGAGAAGTACCGCTGTAAAGGCAGGGTTCCTTGGCCTTTGAATCTTATTTCCTGAGAAACACCATCTCTGTCCAGCCCAGGCAGCACAGCTGGTTCTGTTAGGAAGATGACTTATAAGTTTTCCTTCATGTGGCTCACTGTCATGTGAGCCAATACAGGTTTTATTACAACAGAGGTTTTTTTGGATGAAGCATATTACCAGTTTGGACAAAAGTTTAAAATCAGTATCCACTGCGCTCTAAATAAGCTTGTCAGTTCAGAGGTTGCCAACTGTTGGATATTTTTCATCACTGCCACTATTCAGAAAACCCCAGGCACCATCCGAGAAGCTTCACTTGTAAACATAGTGTGAGCTACTGTGTCCATCAGAAAAGTGGTCAGGAGCTGTGGCTCCCCTCCAAGCTGCAGAAAGGAAATCTTCCTTCTAGTTCTGTTTAAAGACACTGCACTGGTTTCAGATTTCATTTTCCATCTCACAACCTCAAGAGGTATTTTCACCTAACTTTGTTATATTGCTGAAAACGCACTGTTTATAAGGAAAATCTTCTTGTTGACTTTTGTGCAAAATTGCACAAAATCACAAGATCTGCAACTGCAGAATGAAAGCTGTGATCTGGAACAGTTTTATGTATTTGAGTCTTTTCAAGCTATGTGTCGTTATGCCAATCATCTTTTCAAGCAGTTCAAACACCTGTCTGTGAAAGGGACAAGAAGGCACTCAATATGTCTAACAGTTAGCTAAACGTAATACAAAGAATAGTACTTCTCTAGCCTACAACACTCATAATTGTATAAAGATACATCAGGAAGAATAAAACCATTACACAACCATCTTCTGGAAAACATGAGAAAAAAAGCTGAAATTATTTCAATTTGTACAGCCTTGTTTCTCTTTGCAATTTCTGTGAAGAGGAATAGGACCAAGTCTTGTCATGAGAAGAATGAGAAATCAGCCAGTGTTTGCATGTTGTTATCTTCTAGAACCAGAAATGTCTTGAGAGATTTCAGATAAGTCTTTACTGGCTGATTTGCTCTATCCCTGGCAGTTACTGTGTGAGGATGGATTTCATGGTGTTGCTCTCTAGAGGTTTGGCCTATGTGTCCTCTTGTCCACAGTTACAGCATAAGTCCAATCTTGCCAGTGTGGATTAAGATCAGAACAGATTTAGGTTTCCCCTCAATAACACTATGGACTTGAATAAATGTGCTGAGATTTAAACCCACTTCTAAATCAAAGGACACAGAACATTATATGCAGAAGGTGCACCTCAGTACAATTTCAGGAGTTAAGTTGATGATAGAAAGCTTGGGTTCAAAAAGTAAAAATCTCTGTCACAAATCAATGCAATGGGCTCTAAGAGGGATTGGTACAGCCACCCGGTACAGTCAAGCTGAGAGGTATTTATTAAAGCAATATACTGCAAGATGTTTCAACTACTCATGAAGTACTTTTATTCCTCTTGTTTGTTTACTGGTCTATCTTTAACTTAAGCAGTCTTTTCCTATACTCACTAAGCATATGATCAGATATTAAGTGCATCTTGGAGACTTGATTTCACTTGTGTATACACAAGATGTCCCGTCCCTGGAGGTGTTCAAGGCCAGATTGGATGGGGCCCTGAGCAGCCTGGTCTAGTATTAACTGGGAAGGCTGGTGGCCCTGCATGTGGCAGGGGGGTTGGAGATTCATGATCCTTGTGGTCCCTTCCAACCCTGGCCATTCTGTGATTCTGTGATTCTGTGATACAGTTGTAGATAAGAGAAGAGTTAGCTCTTCTTTTTTTTTTTTTTTCTTTTTGCTGTTAAGGGCTATGCTGCAGATTGCCCATTTATCTAGAAGTCCCACTAAAGATATCAGAAGTTGGGAAAGTCAAAGAATATGGGTTAGGGCCCATAATTACAAAAATGTAACAAGTGTTATCTCTTGGCTTTGTAAACCACTAATTCCCAGTGGAAACAAGCAATCGTTATCTGAAAATGATAACATCATGACATATTTTGTTGTTCTTGAAAAATTTAATAAAAAGTGAATTATTAAAAAACACTAAAAATTACACATACTGTGCCCACACAAGCTATTTAATAAAGCAGATTCCAGGCTGGTATTCTGATATTTCATATCGACACAGCCACCACTCAATTTTACTATTATTAAAAGTAAGCCTAAAACAAACACTCTACATTTTCTCCCCTATATGAGTTTCTTTTAAACACCTTCTTCTCCTTACCCAGAGGAGAAAGAAAGCTGAAGTGAAAAGGGATATCCATGAGCAAGATGGGCCAGAGCATGTAATGCAGTTGGAGTACAGCCCAGTTATTGGCACATATATAGGCGTAACTCATTTACTGGAATGTGAATATAGTTCTCCTGTGCCTTCCTCAAAATGGCTCAGAGAAGGGTGCTTCATTTCTCTATCAGAAACCATTGTGACAAATGTGCCCTGTGAGGTCACAGTCTTCAGAAGGCCCAGTGCCACCTGCCAGTACACCACTGTGACCTGAGCAAGGCACCAGATTTTACTCCTGGAGGCTGAGACCCACACTAAACAGGTAAGTAAAAGAACATGAGACAGCTTCACTGCTCCTATTTCTGCCCTGTGGTTTGGCATGACAAGTGTGAGGTAGTGGGACCAGCCTTGTGGCAGGAAGGGCAGCCACTAGCACGCACGAGGGCTTCCTAGAGTCCCCATCCCATGCACCCAGCACATCTTGGGGTACACCAGGCTGCACAGCACCTCTGCAGTGCCAACTGCTCACATCAGAGGGGCGAAGCTTCATTGCTTTGGGGGAGGAGAGTGTTTCTCAAAGCTTGTCTTGTACTGGCAGATAAAGTAGTCAAAAGCTGACTAAGTCCCACAAGCAGAGGTAAGCTGGCTGCCGTCTTCAGTTTAATACAAATAAATGAAACCAAAACACCTCCCACACATGCACTTCCAGCACTTCAAGAATTTTAAAAGGAGAGTTGTGACTTCAGCAAAGAGAGCAGCCAAACTCTGCATCTGGCCCACACACATTGCTCAAGTCTAGACTGACTGGCCCAGACATTAGCACAGCCACGTGTTTTCAGATTAAATTAGACTTTTTGATCAAAGAACTGGGGACGCTTAAGCAATGCCATAATTTCTTAATTATACATCTTATTATTGGATTGGAATAAGACTTAATGCACTGACATTCAAATATTTTGTGCCAGGGGAAATGGATTCCCATTGACACTACGGCCCTGAGCTAAAAGGAGCCACAGATGCTGAAAGAACAGTAATAATAACAATAATAGTAGAAAAGGCATCCTATTATGCACTGAGTTTAAGCGAAATCTGAGACAAAAGTGAGTTACAGCTGAGGCTATCAGCCTGGGGAAGAGAGGTAAAGGGTTGCCTTTAGCTCAGTGCCACATAAAATATGAAAAAGTTCTCCACTCAAGCCATTAGCAAAGAGAAAAATGCCTCCCTCCTGTTCACTGCTGGCAAGCAGGTTAGCTAAGGCCGCATGCAAAAGAATGTATCATCCATCTGAGCACTCCAGTGGCTCCTACAGCACGTTAAATTTAGTTATTTCTGTGCTTGAACAGTGTGGTTTCATTCTGCAGTTTTTTAAAGAACAAAAATTAGGAGCCTATGAAAACAAAACTTTTGCTTGATAGACAGTCGGTTCTGTGCCACTGCATTATCTCCTTCAGCCTGCCTCTGCAGGAAAGGCAGAAACAGTTTTTCAGCCAGCTAGACCCAGTCTGTTTGTGGATCCTCTTTCTGTGTGCTGCAGAAGCAGCTGTGGAAAGGCACCATGTTGCTGGCCTTGAAAAAATGCTTCATCCCCTTCAGAGCAAAGATAAGCTCACTTCAAACCCCTTTGTTTCCCCGACAATACTGAAGGTTATCTATCCAATATACGTCTGCTGTGATTATTGGAATTTGTATTTCTTTATGGTGTGCAAGTGCCGTAGACTGGAATCAGGATGATAGGGTTCATACAACCATTTGTAATCCTGGACATGCTTTTTGGACTGAAGAGCTTTGAGTCTCAGACAGGCAGATGAGGAGTGAAAAGAAATAACAATTTAAAAATTTACAATTTAAAAGCAATTTACCTTTAAAGGAGGATATATAAAAGTGTTATTATTATTTTTTAATATAGTTGAGAACATACAGTTTAGTTTGAAAAGAACATGAACTCCTTGGGACTTCTCCTAGAACATGAACTCCTTGGGACTTCTCCTAGAGCCTGGCATTTATTGTCTAAATGTCAAGAAATATCATGACAAAGACACAGAGCTGATTCAAAGGACGAAAGTCTTGCAGGTTAGCTTCAAAGTAGTAACATGGAGACAGTTCACATATATCCATCAAGTTCCCCTAGGGATTGTGGGAAATGCATTGTGTGATACTGCTAAACCAATAAACAAAACCAACAGCTGGTGAAGTAACATGTCCAGTTCAGACAAAGCATGACCTATTCTTTCCTCATTTCATGAATAGCATATTTTTCAGCATTACAAATACTATGTTCAGAAAACACACACATAACTATCTTGAGCTGACTCTTAGAACATAAGTGAAAATTAAGAAGTCATACATGGAAGAAGTCAAGTTACATTTCCTTTATGTTGACACAGCTCTGTGTGTTTCTCTGTGTGCTGCCAATCACCATCACCAATCCTTGGAGAAGATTTGCCAAGGGGTCAAAGAAATGAAGAGAAATGAAGCTTTGTCTCAAGGCCTGACTCAGATCTGATTCCTCTTCCTATCTCTGTGCAACTGAACTCTTATCACTTTCTGCTGACTGACTCTCTCTGCTCACCGTTCCTCACAATCCTTGGGCAGACTGAAACATTCATGCTTTACCCTTCATCTCCTCCCAGCTAAGCCACTACAGTCACAGCTGCTAGAATGCTGTGACTGCATTTTTGCTCATTTTGTCCTCTGGAGATTTGTTGCTGAAAGCCAGTTACAGCAGATCAGTTGAGAGGGTGTTTAGAGGTGCAGGAACTCTCCATGCCCCATAATCCTACCTACAGTCACAACAGTGTTCATGGGAGTGACTGTCCTTTACCAGTCCCCTTCTTCATCACAGTTTGCCCAGTTAGTGGGGGACACTGGCATTTTCCATGTCTCTCTGTTATGTTCACACTGCAAAACCATCCCTTTGTCAGTTTTCTTCCAGAGGCTGTGAAGCTCCAACTACTCTTGTATATGTCACTGCTAATGTAGCTCTGTGCTGCTACAAGCATATTTATGCCTACCTCTGGAAAGCCCTGCTGCACATTACTAGACTCCTTACAGAGGCAGACAGAATGTAGAACACAGCAGGATTGCTGGACAGCCTCTGCTCCACATCAGCTGTTCCAAAGGATAATCTGTCTAACTGCTCCTGAATCCCATGGAATGTCCACCTGCAAATTCTAAACCTTGCACTATGCCTCCATTCATTTATTAGTTACATATCAGCTGTGCTGCAGAGAGTTGTTGCTCTTTCATGTAAGCATGATACTGGAAGCTGGAACATGGGCAGAATCAAAGCGAACTATAAAGCCCTGGGTGCACAAGTGAAAAACACAGCCCAAATTATCTTTTCCTCATTGTTGCCAGTTGAAGGAAGGAGATCAACGAGAAATAGATGTATAATACAAGTCAACTTCTGCCTATAGGCTGAGTGGGCAGCTGAACTCTGGGCATGAGGGTTTTGGTTTTTATGAAAATGAATCTTTCTATGAAGATTATAACCTGCTAGGAAGGAATGGGATCCACTTATCTAGAAGAGGAAGGCCAATCTTTGGCAGCAGGCTGACTAACTGGGTGAGGTGGGCTTTTAACTGAAGGACTCAGAATACAAGGTTGAACATGGGAACTGACTGGGGAATGAACCAGGACAACTAGAATAGCAATTAATGTTCCTCAGATGCCTCCCATAACACAAGCCAGAAAGCCAGCCTCCTCAAATATGTGTATAGATGTGGGAGATCCTCTTGCATTCCTCTATAGAAATCTTCATCCCCTTCTTTCTTTACTTATCTGAAGTGCCTGTATGCTAATGCATACAGCATGGGGAATACACAGGAAGAATTAGAGATCTATGTGCAGTCACAGGTCCACGATTGCGACTGGGACATGGTGGGACAGCTTCATGTACTGTCCAGTACATGGAAGGCTATGTATTTTTAGGAAAGACAGACCTGCAAGATGAGGCAGTGGAGTTGTTCATGTGAGAGAGCAACTAGAATGTAACAAGCTCTGCCGAGGGATGAATGAGAATGAATAGCCTAATGGGTGACATCATTGTGGATATTTACAACCGACCTCCTTATCTAGAGGAAAAAGTTGATGAGGCCTTCTACAAACAGTTGGAAATAGCCTTGTAATCACAGGCATTGGTTCTCATGGGGGACTTCAGTCATCCTGATACTTGCTGCAAAAGCAACAACACCAGGCATACACAGTCCACGGGGTTTCTGCATTGCACTAAACATAATTTTCTGATGGAGGTAGTGGAGGAACAAATGAGGAGTGGTGTTCTGCTGGACCTTGTTCTTACTAACAAGAAAGGGCTGGCCTGGGGATGTGAAGGTTGGGAACAACCTTGTATGTAGGAATCATGAGATAGTGGAGTTAAGGATCTTCCTTAACTTCTTCCTAGGAGAAACAAAGCAACAAATAGAATTTGCCATCCTGGACTTCAGAAGAGAAAATTTTTACCTTTTCAAGGACCTGCTTGGAGGTGTCCAGTGAGTTAGAGCACTGTAAGTTGAGGAGTACAAAGAGAGTTGGTTGACATTCACGCACCACTTCCTTCAACCTATAGAATGATGCATCTCTAGGAGTAAGAAATCAGGTGGAGATGGAGGAAACCTGTATAGATAAGAAAGGAGCTCATGGGAAAACTCAAATGGAAAAAGAAAGATTACAGAATGTGGTAAAAAGAATTTGGATATTTGGAAAGGATATAGGAACAATGTCAGCACATGCAGGGATGCAGCAAGGAAGGCTAAGGCCCACGTGGAATTAAATCTAGCATTGAGAGGTCAAGGACAATGCAAAAGGCTTAAGATGTCAATAGCAATAGGACAACTAGGAGAAATGTAGGCCCTCTGTTGAACGAGGTGAATACTCTGATAATGGAAGACACTGAGAAGACAGAATTACTGAATACCTTCTTTACTTCAGTCTTTACTGCTAAGACTGTCCCTAAGGAATCCCAAACCCTTAAGGTAAGAGAGAGTCTGGAGAAAGGAAGACTTCACCTTGGTGAAGGAGAATCTGTTCAGAGACTGTCTAAGCAAACTATACACACACAAATCCATGGTCCCTGACAGAATGCACCAAGAGTACCAAGGGAGCTGGCAGAAATGGTTGCTGAACCAATATATCATTTCTGAAAGGTCATGGAACCTGAAGACTGAAGGAAAGCAAATGTCACTCCAGTCTTCAAACAGCGTAAGAAGGAGAATCCAGGAAATTGCAGGCCAGTCAGCTTCACCTCTGTCCATGGGAAGGCAATAGAACAGCTTGTTCTAAATGTCACCTCCAAGCAAGTGGAAGAAAATAAGGATATCAAGAGTAGTTAATATGGATTCACTAAGGTGAAAAAATCATGTTTGACCAATCAGGTCATCTTTTAGGATGTCATTATTAATTGAGTGGATGTGGGAGAACAGAGAATGTTGTGTACTTTGACTTTAGCAAGATGTTTGACACCATCTCCCACGACATGGGAGGTCGTAGGACATTGTAGGTAAGCTTAGGAGGTGTGGGCTGGATGAGTGAACAGTGAGGTGGATTGAGAACTGTCTGACTAGAAAGCTCAGATTGTTGTGATCAGCGAGGCAGAGTCTAGCTGGGGACCTGCTGCTACCAGTGTTCCCCAGGGGTCAGAAGTAAGTCTGATCTTATCGTAGAATCATAGAATCATAGAATGGCCAGAGTTGGAAGGGATCTCAAGGACCATGAATCTCTAACCCCCCTGCCACATGCAGGACCACCAACCTCATTGAATGCTAGACCAGGCTGCCCAGGGCCCCATCCAATCTGGCCTTGAACACCTCCAGGGACAGGGTATCCACAACCTCTCTGGGCAGCCTGTTCCAGCACCTCACCACTTCCTCTGTAAAGAACTTCCCCCTGACATCCAACCTAAATCTTCCCTCCCTCAACTTAAAACCATTTCCCCTTGTCCTG
>JAOWBP010004700.1:28934824-28948044 GCA_028571105.1 Tragopan temminckii
GGCATGTGAACTGCACCACTCAACTTGGTGTCATCTGCAAACTTGCTGAGGGAGCACTCGATCCCACTGTCCATGTTGCCTATGAAGATGTTAAATAACACTGGTCTCAGCACTGACTCCCGAGGAACGCCGCTCCTCACCAGGTTCCGCTTGGACATTGAGCCATGACCACAAGTGCAGCCATCCAGCCAATTCCTTGTGCAGCGTGTGGTCCATCCATCAAATATATTTTTCTCCAGTTTGTTGACCAGGATGTTGCGCAGGACAGTATCAAACGGTTTGCAAAAGTCCAGGTAGAGGACATCAGTTGTTCTTCCTTTATCCACTGACACTGTAACATCATCGTAAAAGGCCACTGAGTTTGTTAGGCATGACTTGCCCTTGGTGACACCAAGTTGGTTACCACCTCATCTTTATTTTCCATGTGCCCATGGGAAAGCCCACATAGGGCTTTCAGGATGATCTGTTCCATGATCTTGCCAGGCACATAAGTGAGATTGATTGGCCTGAGGTTCCCTATATCTTTTTTTTTTTTTCCCTTCCTGAAAATTGAGGTAAGGTTTCTCTTTTTCCAATTCATGAGAACTTCACCAGACTGCCATGACCCATCAAATATGATTGACAACAGCTTGGCAATTTCATCCGCCAGTTCCCTCAGAACCCGTGGATGGATCTCATAAGTTACCATGGACTTCTGCACCTTCACATTCTTTAGATGATCTCAAACCTGATTTTCACTTACAGCAGGTAGATTTTCCTTCTCCAAGTTTCTACCTTTTCCTTCTGCAGATTGGGCAGTGTAGCTAGAACCCTTGCCAGTGAATACTGAGGCAAAGAAGTCATTGAGACCCCAGTTTTTTCCATATCCCTTGTAACTAGGTCTCTAGGTTGCTTCTGGAGAGGCCTCACATCTTTCCTGGTCTTCCTTCTATCACTGATACACTTACAGAATTTCTTTCTGTTGCCCTTTATGTCCCTGTCTAGATTTAATTCTTTCTGGGTTTTAGCTTTCCTGATCTTATTGCTGGCTATTCAGACAACTTTGTAGCTCTTTCAAGTAACCCTTTCCTGCTTCCACTCCCTATAGACTTTCTTTTTGAGCTTAAGTAAGTCCAGGAGCGACTTGTTGATTCATGGAGGCCTCCTGGCATTCTTAGCTACCTTCCTTTTTCACGGGGTGCGCTGTTTCTGGGCTTGGAGGAGATGGTCCTTGAATACTGACCAGATTTCTTGGGCCCTTCAGCAAAGTATCAAGCTTGTTGCACATTCTCTTTGATGCCCTAAGAATCTTGAACTCCACCGTTCTTGATCACTGCAGCCAAGGCTGCCCTGGAGCCTCACATTACTAACCAGCCCCTCCTTGTTAGTGAAGCTCCAGCATAGCACCTTTTCTCATGGGTTCCTGTACCACAAGGAAGAGGAAGCTGTCATTAACACAGTCCAGGAACCTCTCTGATTTCTGGTGCACTGCTGGGTTGTCCCTCCAACAGATATAAAGGTGGCTGACATCCACCATGAGGGACATATTTTGTGAATGTGAAGCTGCTCCTATACGTTTATAGCAGGCCTTGTACACTTGGTCTTCCTGACCATGTAGTCTGTAGCAGACTCCCATTACGATGTCTCCTTCCCTGACTTCTCTTTAACCCTAACCCATAAGTTCTCTGTAGCTATCTTCTCAGATAATTCCTCTAATGTAGGTAAAGTCATGGCACATTTCACTTAATCAAAAACTCATGAAGAATAGTACATTTCTTTCTCAGTCTATCAATTTTTTACTTCTCTACGGAAGTTTAGGTTTTTTCCCAAGCTTTCTATTTCTAGCTATTTTCATAGAAAATCCCACAGAGATCTAACATCCTGCTGCCTAGCTGTAGGTTTAAAACAGAAAAGGAACAAAGGAACAAAAAATATGTCAGGACTACTTGCTGTTATGCTATAAGCAACAGTATGGTAAACATTTTGTTAATGAAAAGGTTGAATAGCAGATATTATATATATTGGAAACTTGCAGAGATTACTTGGGCTTAGAGGATTGCATCTAATCAGGGAAGGTGGCCAATTCAGTTTCAGTTCTGTAAGTACTCCACATGGAGCCAAATTTCATACAACTAAACAATTTCAACTTTCAATTCCACAAGAAACTCCACATGGAGCCACATTTCATACAGCTAAACAACTTCAACTTTCTTGAGTCAGACAGTAATTATTTAAAGGCACAAACCATTGCAGAGGCTGAATAAATGCAAATAGTTTCTCATCAGTAGGAAGATCTCTGAGGACTGACAGTTTACATCCTCTCCTTCAAACTGATGCTGAAAATGCTTGAATTACTTTAGTAGATGTGGCAAGTTAATTCAAGATAAATGAGTTTGAAAAGGAAGGACCTTTTTATAGAGGAGAAAGTAGACTGCAAGGCTCTGGTGATGCTTATTGCAGAATTACAGAATTATTAAGGAGTCACTTCCACTCTGTAGCATGGAGTCCTTAACTCCTTAACAAGGAATCATTTCCATTGAGTTTACCCAATCCCAGGTTGTATTAGATAGATCTTCATCAAGGCTTTCTTAATTTCATTGTTCCAGGTTCCAGTATTACTCACATTATATAAGGGAGATTCTAGTTTAGCATCCTGTTACCATTTTAAGAGATGCTGCATTTCAAGCATAGCTCCCAATAAGCTAAGCTTTGTTACTTTGCAGTCTTCCTAGTGACACCAATTTCCTAGAACCTGTCTGCTGTAATTCTTTGCATTTCACTCTAGTACCCTAGAATTTAAATTAGATATGATATTCTTGTGCTGGTTTTAGTTTTCCAGTTGTCTGAACTGGACAACCTACTGAAGAACACTGTAATCTTCTCTTTATCTCTGTGACCAGACTCATATAAGCTAGGACCATGCTCTTGCAGCCATGAAGGCCGACGATATGCTGGGCTGCCTCAGGAAGAGCCTCACCAGAAGGCCAAGGAAGGCGATTCTTCCCTCAGTGCTGGATGAGGGAATGCCTGGAGTGCTGGTTCCTCTTCTAGGCTCCACAGTACACGGGAGACATTAATATGCTGGAGAGAGTCTGTTGTAGGGCCAAGGAGATGCTGACAGGACTGGAAAATCTCTCCTATGAACAGGGAGCTGGAGCTGTTCAACCCTGGAGAAGAGGGTACCCCCATACCAACGTCTGTAATTATCTGATGAGAGGATGTGAAGAGGAGAGAACCAAGCTTTTTTTCTGTGGTGCTCAGTACCAGCATAAGAGGATGTGAGCACAAACTGGAAAACAGAAGGCTCTTTCTGAACTCCAGGAAGCACTTCTGTACTGTCAGGATGATGGAGAACTGGCACAGGCTGCCCAGAGGCTGGGGAGTTTCCTCCTGCGAGATCTTCAGAAGCTGCCTGAACATGGTCCTGGGCACCTGGTTGTGGATGTCCCTGCTTGAGCAGGATTTGGACCAGGGGACCCAGAGGGCCCTGCTAGCCTCAACCAATCTGGCATTCTGTGATTACCTTCAACAATAAAGAGACTAAAATATATGTGCCAACAGTATCTTGAAACTTAACAAAAGTTAAATGAAAAAAAATCTCTAACAAATGGACTTAATAAATCTAATCTTTTTGTTGAACTGTGGTTTAGTAGAAACTCACTTGTCTTCTCAGACATAAAAAGGAAAGAGTTTGTACAGTAGGGTACCTTTCTGCATACGCATTGAGATTTAACCCAGCAGGCAGCTGAGTTCTACAGAGCTCACTCTCCCCAGGTGGTGTCTGGGGAAGAGAATCAGAAGGGTAAAAGTGAGAAAACTCATGAGTGGAGATAAAAATACTTTAACTAGAAAGGCAAAATCTGCTTGTGCAAACAAAGCAAAATAAAAAAATCATTTGCAACTTCCTATCAGCAGGCAGATGTTCCCCACTTCTAGGAAAGCAGGACTCATTGCACATTACAGTTTCTTGGGAAGACAAACACTGTCACTCCAAATGCTCTCAACCCTTGTTCCCCTCCTCCCCCTCTCCTTTTCTTCCACATCTTTTATTGCTGAGTGTGGTGCCATATGGTACAAAAAACTCTTTGGTCAGCTTGGGTCAGCTGTGCTTGCTGTGTCCCCTCCCAGCTGCCAGGACACCCCCAGCCCTTCTCTGACAGTGTGAGGAACTGAGAAGCAACAACAAAAATATCCACATATTGTCACCACTATTTCCATAATAATAAATCCAAACTAACACTGCACCAACTACAATGAAATAAAGCAACTCTGCCCCAGCCAAATGAGGGCGATGCATGATAGATGCTTCTGTGTTATTACTAGTGTAATAACATTATTTTTATGTAAGTCCACGTCAGCAACATAGAAGTAGTGTTAAGTGGTTGTATAATTTAATGTTCATATCTATGGCTTGGTTTCCAGGAAGCATTTTCTTTGACTTTAATTAAGAAAGGGGAATTTCAGAGTCTCACGTGAAAGAAGTGAAAAATGCTTTCCACACACTTGGTGTTTTACATAGCCATCTTAACTGTGATGGCTGGATAACATTTGTTACACTGACTGCTATATTAGGACAAAAGTTGCCTTTTACAAAGAAATTAACAGTAGTTAAGCAGTGAATGATTAAAAGAAGCCATTTAAGGGTGTTTCAAAGAAGTTTTCACTTGTGTTAAAGACAGTTTGACACAGATGCTGCTAAGTTCATATAATACTGTTATTTGCTTCTATACATGAGATCTTTTTTTTTATTTAATAATTTTTATTTTATTTTAGATGCAGCTATACAAACTAATGATTTCCTACACACAATGCTCTGAAAACTGATCTTGCACATAGCTTGGTGGATCCAAGCGTACCACCTTCACTACCATACCAAGTAGACTTCACTCATGAACTTGGTGGTTCTCCTACATGGGTTTAAAGAGCAGAGCTGAATTCTTTTTTTGCTTTCCACTTCAGAAGTAAAACCTATATAGATCTCACTACAACCTCCATGCAACTCTGTTTTCAGTGTTGACCAGATCCTAATCATTATACTATGCAAATGAATGTATTGCCTGCACAAGGTAGCTACACAAACAGACTTTGCAAAATCCATTTGTTTGCACACTCAACAAAATTGAAGCTGAAGTGCTTTGCCCACTTTTTCTATTTATGGTTAAGTGATGCAGACTAAGATAGCACAAAATAATATCTCCTCACTTTGAACTAAATTCTTGACTTGAATTTTGCATAATTCTTTTCTGCAAGAAGGAATGTTACACTTGCATATTAGGGGAAAAAAAAAGTCTAATTTGTAGAAGAACTTTCTGGTTTTTTTTTTCCCATTATAAAAAAACAGAGTATTTTTCAGTGCTGATCAGTTTATTAAATATAATCATCTCAGCTTACATCAGTGTGTGCCCCGTGTGTGTAGTAAAACTGGTTCAGTAGTTTATTTTCATTTCACTAATCAACTGAATGTTGCTTTTGCCTAGTTGAGCTGCACATCTATAAGCCAGAAATAGATATAGAGCAGGATGTATAACTAAGTGTATTAACTATCATGAGGCTTCCAGGCCCAAAACAGAAATCTAGATGTGATCTGAAGCCAGTTGTAGCATTTTGTTCTTCAAATAGTTTACCATGGAACTACATCCAGAAACTAGGATGAGGTCAGTCTGGCAGTGTGAGAGATCATCTGAAGGAAATTTTATGCCTGAATTAGCATGAAATACTTGATTTTTTTTAAAAGAGAAAAGATGAATGGACATGTATGCAAGAAACTCTAGCTTCAGGATGGTTTCTTTGTTGAAATATGAATGTGTATTTGCAGCAGCTTTTAGCTAGTGGACTAAAGTCCAGCTTAATTTGCAATTCCTTCTCTACTTTTTCATGAAGTATACAACATCATATATAAATAACTTCCTTCTTAGCCCAGAGGATGAAGGAGAAAATAGAAAACAGTCAGGGAAGCGCCAAGACTTGTGTAGTTCATATTTAAATATAGTTTTATGGTTAGCAATTTCCAGCTTCCCTGTGCTTCAAGATACACTGTACCTCTCCTACGCTTCATTAAAAATATTTTCCCTACTAATTTTATTCCCTAGCCTTCTAACTGTTACTTGGAAAGAAGATTTAACTCTCACTTTTAAAGGCAGAACAGATATAGTTTGCAGGCAAAACAGGTCATTACATTCCCAGTAACATTAATTTTATTGCCTGGTTCAAATGCAGCCATTTGACAAAATAACTAATGTTGCAGATTCTTAAGAAGTTCAGTTCTGCACAGGAGAGTAAACAGATTTTAGCAAGAGCAGATGAAGGGCGGGTTTGGCTGATTTTGCTCAGTTTTCACATATCTGATGAGGGCAGATCCCAGAGGTCTCCATAGACTCTTCCGCTTACCCACTGTCAAGACTATGCGCACAGCCATCCCCAGCAAATGATATAAGACACAGGTGTGCTGCTTCACAGCTCTAAAAAAAACATACCTACCTGCTTCTCTTCTCTTATGGTGATATCGGTATTTTTATTTTCATCTAGATATCTTTCATGAGAGCAAGTGGGATGAAGCCAATATGAATTGTTCCAAGGGACCGTATGGAGGCTGGCCATTTTAGAGCATGCATAGCACAAGATGCAGGAAAAACTGGAGAAAAAGTGAAATAGGATGATATGCCTACACCACAATGAAATGTTTTTCAGTTCTTTAGTACTGAAAGGTTGGTAACGTTGTTAAGGATCAACATTTAAAGCTGTAACACAACCCTGGGTACTAGAAGACCCCAGGCAGACAGAAGAGAACTCATGTGCCCATACACAGGAAGCAAAGCAACATAGGAGCAGTAAGCCTGCATAAATTCATGTGGTGGCATTTGCCAGCAAAGGTGTGCAGTGCAAAAATACCAGAGCTTTAGTAAGCAAACAAATCTGATGATGCTACATGCAAAGATAACCAGTCTTCAGAAATACATACAATATGAAAATGAATGCTGCACTATATTCTCAATTCAAATACAGTTAGAATGCAAGGTATTCCTTACTACCTACCTGACATCTCAAAACATGTATATTCTGGCAAAGAATCCATTAAATGCTGAGAATTATATACCATTCTCATCTATCGCATCAAACTTTAAAATCACAATTGACTAGATCTGCGGATGTAATAATGACTTGTGAAAAAGTAATTAACAACGGAGGTTTTATTCATGGGGATCTGTTTCCACAAACTACTTGTAAGTAAGCCAGATGCAAAGTTATGCCCCTAGGAAGAAGGAATGAAGGGAATGCGGCTACAGAATAGGCAATTGTGAGTTTGCTCAGGCCATAATCTATCCCTAAAATCAATTTCCTCTTCTAAGGCAGAAATTGAAAAATACTCTCTGCCTTTTACTTGCCAATCTTTTCTGTATTCAGACAGATAAATCAGTCACTCCCAGATACCTCCTGTCACACAGCAACCCAGGGTGGCAAATTTGTAGTGACATAGTTTTTGTTCAGGTGTGAATGAGTTTTTATTCTGTTTACACTAAATTATATAATGATTTGTTACAGAAAATAAAAAATATTACTGCAAAGCTATCATCATGAGCTCACTTTTTCGCAAAAGTTACAATTGAAGCCCAAGCAATCAGATTTTGTGTTAGTGATTGGTTGATCTGCATTAAAAGAAAACAGACGTGGAAAGAGAAAAGAAAGGGGTGTCTTAAGAGGAAAAAAAAAAGAAAGGAAAAAGCAAACCAAAAAACACCCCTAAACTTTTGACATTTTTCTTCCTGGTTGTAAGGCCATAAGACCAAGTGTCACTTAGTCCTATTTGATAAGTGGCATTCTTATTCCACAGTCTATTTGGCCTGTTTGATGGAGGGTTTCATACTAGCATGAAAATAAATCCTTGGGGGAAAAACTCTGCTGTTTGCATTTTACTAAGAGATGACATTTTTCTATGGTGACGTGTTATTGTTTTTCCAGGTACAAGTTTCTGCTCATTTATAGCAGCGAATGTTCTTTCCATTTCTTTTACGTAATTAGAGCTTACAGACCTGCTCTGATATGTCTGTTTCTGCAGTAGCAACTTTATTAATGTTACAGATCATTCTGAGATAAGAAAATTCATAAAGGCATAAAAGGCAACTAAAATACATTTTGGAGGTTCTCCTAATTTATCTACTTATTTATTTCCTTAATCACCTCTTTCTGTGTAAACGGACATGAAGTCTTTATACTCCAGGAAAAATTCAGTGTTTGTATTCCCTCACCAGATGTCCTAGGGATGTCACCCTCTAGCAAGCTTTCACACACCTGGAGGCTAATAGTTGAGATAACTTTCTATGTACCTTCCTGTAGAAATTTCTAAATTATTCAAGCAACATTTGCCGTGAACCTCTCAGGGAAGTCCATGCTGCATGTTTTGGACTTAAGCAGTAGATCCCTGAAGCAAATGGAACCGAGCACAGAAATTGCTTTTATCTCTTGTTCCAATTTGGGGCTCAGCTTTTCAGCACATGATAATCAGTGTCAGTAACTTGGTGACTCAGCAAAAATGTCCAGTGGAAGCAAATCTAAGCAAAGATCAGATGCCAGTTTCATCCTTTATGTTTTCCGCATCATGCTTTTGTTTTAATCTGGTGGGTGTTTCTGTGTTTCAGGAAATAAAGTCAGTGCTAGATTCTAAATATTTTCTTCTGACATAACTTTTAACATACTTCAAATACATTTTCCTGTTTATCTAATAAGTTGGAATCATAACTCACTGACCCAGTTGCCTGATGCTGTAAACCTCATCATTTTGTAAACGGTTACAGCAACCACGCCATGTTTCTTCATTTATTGTCAGTCTCATTCGTCCTCTGAGTACCTAACATACCTCATAGCTAGATTGTCTTTGGTGAAGTGAGAGATGTCTGCTCTCCCCTCCTCTTAATTATCAATTTGTGATGCTGGAAAAATCTGATGTTCAATCCTCTTGATTTTTCTCAGTCAAACCTGATCTGTTGTGAGGCTGTTGGGTATATGTGGAAGGTGTTTCAGTGAAGTTTGTAGGATTTAGAAAGTGACAATAAAAGATAAAGGAACATCACAGTAATTATTTTTGTAGCATCAATCTGAGGGACTGGTTTGTTTGCTACACTACTCCACGCATATGAGGACAGTAAGAGGTCTTTTGAGTGGTGCCAATTTCCTCAAATTTAATATAATATAATGCCTTAAACAGATGAAATTAGTCTGTGGTCTACTCTGTTGCCTTTTTTTTTTTTTTCCTTTTTTTTTTTTTTTTTTTTCCAGATGCACACATTAGTAAAGAATTCAAGGAGTTCTTCTGTGATTTTTTTGACTGTGACACTGCGTACAAGAATGGACCTCAGATAGCCAGTCGTGTCAGAGCTACCTACTGTGTCCTTCACCCTGAGCTCCCTTCTGGCAGAATCATGACAGACTTTTCAATATTTACAATTGCCTATCTATAAAAGGCAAGAGAATCCCCAGACCCTTGGTCTAGTAACTATCCTTGGACAAAGCTCTGAATAGACTGAACAACCTCTGAGAAGTTACAGTAATAAGATCTCTGGGTGTACCTGTTGTTCTTTTTCAGTTTCATAAGGTGAAAGTCACTTTTTTTTTTTTTTAATGTGCTCTTTTGCACAGATTTTTCAGACCATATTTGTGCCTTCTGACACTACATGTCATGTGGAAAAGAAATGTGTTTTTAAAATGGAAAAATAAAGAAAAAGGAAAAAAAATAGGAGATGATAAACAACTCTTTTCTCTGTCTTTATACTGTAAGTGGCATGAGAATAAGGTACCCACTCTGAAGAAAGAGCACTAGGCACATAGCAGCAAGCTGCCTCTCCTGTCTCTCTCAGCATGTGCATGTGACTGCATCTCCAAGTGGTTGACAGCATTTCAGTGTGTAGGAGCAAACTTTAGGAGGAATAAAACTAAAAGAAGATTCAGGAATGTTAAGGGTGCGTGACACCATGCAGCATTTCATTGGCACTGACAGAGCTTTATTTGAGAGGACTGTGACTGCTTGGCAGCTGAGTGAGGTGAGTGTCATAGGGTCTGAGGAACCACACATCCTTTGTCTTCGCTTTGCAGCAGTGCTGGGCAGCAGGCATGTTGTGGTGACCCCATGCATTTCCTGGATCATGTCCCCTGACTGTCTGCATTCAACTTTCTGAGCTCTCTGGACGAGCAGCAGAGCTGCTGCAGGTTTTTAACAAATCAGATTTCAATCTACTGGCCCTCCTGTGTGACACCAAGTCCTACCCTTTGCCAGCGTCTGCTTTATTGGTACTGTAACTGTCTTCTTGAAGCAAAGCCCATATACACAGGCGACACTGCTCTCACTCAAAAATGAGTTAAATACGCTTTGATATGCACTTTGGTGCATCCTGAGATCTTTTAATTCTGCTATTCCTTGTAATCCATCTTTGCTCAGTGTGGGCTAGGCCATAAACAGGTTGAGTCAGAACTTGATGTTGTGTGACTAGTGAGGTACAATGTAGAGCAGGAAATGATAATTGGACTTTTATTGCACTGGCTACAGTTTCTAAACACTTTGGAAATTTAAAAAAAAAATCAACCTGAAAAAGAGTCCTTAAAGAGCCTAGCTTTCAGAATCAGGAGAATTTATGGACTATTAAAAGTAATAAAAAGGTACTTTCGGTCAAAAGTGAAGTCTAAGCTATAGAACATGATCTTATTCAATGAATATCAGGGCTCTTAACCTTGCTGGCTTTTCCCAGCATCCCTGGGGTGACATTAGGCTACATACTTTTATGAAGAATATTAAAAATATGAGGAAAAGCAAGAGCAACAGTCACTGAAACTGATCCAACTCCATGGCAAGAAATAAAGGCCTTTTTGATTTACTGTTCACCAAGGTTGCATCCAGACTTGTCTCTTTTCAAGGAAATAAGCTCTGAGAGACAGCGAATGGAAAATCAATTCACCTTACCAGCAGTCAACTACGGTGAGTGAATTTGTATTTACATTCCTGCATCTTTCTCACACAAGATGGATAAATAATGTTAATACACAGTATTTGCACCTGTGCTGGTAGAGAGGAGGGCCTGGAGGACTGGGAGAAATGGCCTCGCCTCTGCATTTCATACAGTTCAACAGCTGTTCTGAGGAGCCTTTTTTTGGTCAAAAGAATGGCTGGGGGGGAAGGGGGGGGAGGGTATGCTGCTTTCCAGCTGATGCATGTGAACCCCAAGGTACCGCTTGAAGGCAGTGGGCATGGTCAGCCAGAACTTCCCCAGGTTCACGGTGCTGTGGAGGCCCAGCTTGAACCCAGGCTGAAGTCATCACAGGTGATGGCAGAGGTAACAACATGGTGCTGCCCTGCTGAAAAATCTGAGGGCCCCCTGGGGACACAGCCAGCATTTGCCTTGTGTCAATGGCAAAATTTCTGCTGGAGCTTCTGCTTTCACTGCTCTGGCACTCTGAGACTTTCTGACAAGACGTACAGCCAAATGACCCATCTGCCTGACAGGACTCTGACACACACAGAACTTGCATGTTTCACTTCACGCTGGCTTTGACTTCCTTTCAAGACAATCTGCAGCTCTGCTTACCCTCTCCATGGCCGGCAGGAAGGAAACTGCAATTTCTCTCATTTTCCTAGTGAGTTTTCATACTCTTTTAATCTACTGGCAATCCAGCAGAGGCAATTCTGCCGGATTCCTCATTTTCACATGCTTAAATCTCCGTGGCTAGTATACCCATTTATACTTGGTTGGATAGTCCTCTCTCCTGCCTCTCTGTTTCACTCCCCATCACCTACTTCTCTTTTTCATTACAGGTACTAAGAAGTTTCCTGCCTTCATTGAAGGACTTGGATTCTTTCATTTCTGACTTCTTTGTCATTCTTTTGATTTCCCCAGCATTTAATGTTAATTAAATTATTTAAATGTACTGTTAATTAAATGTATCCCAGCATCTAATGTTACAGTACACATTTTTAGAATAACTTTTCCCTCCCAGGAAAGGTTGACTCTATTGTTTCCATGTGTATTTGAAGCTCCTGTATTAACAGCTGTCTGGAGTCTGAAAAGCCTTACAAGTACAGCCACTTAGGAGGAAAACAGATTTCCAGAAGTAACTTTTTTTTGGCAAATCTTGAGCAAAATTTCAGCAGAGAAAAAGGAGTCAGTACCCTTGCACACCTCAGTTTCAGCCCCTTTCCTACAGCTCTTTGCACTGCCAGCATTTGTGTGGGCACTTCATATTTTTTCTAGAACTTATCTCCTGACCACGTGCTGCTAAATTCCTTAAGAATAATGGTGGAACATGCCTACCTTTTTTTTCCCATCATACTAGACAAGCAAAAAACAAAGACTCATGTAATATCAGCAATCATTTTGATACTAATTTTTCAATCTATTCAGAGAGCATTGAAAAGAAGCGCTGCTTAGAAAAATGCCTGAAATATATTTATCTATATTTTCTTCAAAATCTACAGTACAATTCCTTTCACTACCTGACTTTTTAGTTAGGGTAGTACAACAGCTCCAAACTTCTATAAATTTTTCATGTGCTCACATGCTAATTGAGAAGTAGTGATTTTAAAAATAACAATAATTAAACAAACAAACAAAATAAAAGTACCTTAGTAATAAAACCCTGAAACTTCCCAGTGTTACAGGGAAGAGTTCAAATATTCGTCAGTTCAAAGAACTAATTCTAAACAAAGACAATACAGGAAAAATATCAACTTATGCCTTCCCGTAACAGCTGCTGTGCTTCTGGAGTGCTTGGAACTTGATGATGAACAATCTGGAAGCCAAGGCAAGTTTCCTTTCAGATCTGCACAATCTACTGGATGCCCTTGTAAGATTAAAGCAAACTACCTGCAACACTTTAAAGTAGCTTCAGAATTATTTTCTGAATGCTTGAAGTTGAAGAATGCTCAGTAAAGCTTAAGTACAGTGAGAGAGGATATTCTTTTGTGATCTGAGGCATAGATTTTAAAGGGTACGGATTTTCTGTCTCCTCTTAAAATTTCTCTGAGAAGAATGCATGAAATTTTGATACAACCTTACTGTGAATGTTCATCATCTCTTATGTTAAAGAACATCTGTATTGCATTCTTTTACTTACATGAATGAGAAAGCAGAAGCAATAAACATTTTGCAAAGCCACATTAAGGATTATAATTTTTGATTATATCTTAGTGTAAAAACCTGTCTAGAAAACCTGTTTTAACATCACACAGAAAGAAGCAAGAGTGGTTTGAGTGATTTCTTTTT
>JAOWBP010004700.1:28964309-28975052 GCA_028571105.1 Tragopan temminckii
ATTTGCATCAAAACATTCTAACAAATGGTTATCTGTGTCTTCTGTTATGACTTACAAATCTGTTTTATTTATTCAATTTTTTTTATTAATAACTTCGCCTCCCCTGTACCTGTAGGTTCTGATCAGGAAGTAAAACATAAGCTAAGTACCTGTTGAGTACAAAGTTAGAAGAAAAGAGCATAAAGAGGCTCCATTCATTTCCTTGGCAAGCATAACCGAGCATAGCTATTTCCCACGCCAATCTACCTAGCCCAGCACCAGGTACCAGGATATTAACTTTGGAGAAATCCCTGCAACAGAACAAAAATAATAGTTAAATGTTTATCTGATACCTCTTAACAAAGCTTGCAGAGGTCCAGCCAAACAACCTTTTTCCCATATACTTGGATGTTATAAATATTTCCCATATGACTTTACTCTTTAAAGGCAAATGGAGCCAGTTCAGGTCAGATCATTTAACCATATAGCCAAAATAATTCACAGAGAATGATCAACAAGAACATAAGAAACCCTTATTGACAATACAGTGCACAACTACAAAACATTTCTTCTGAAAACTTATCAAAATAATTTCTTTAGTGCATTTCAAGAAGAAAGAATATGATTACATTTCACCATTTTCTTTATGATGACCACTGATAATTACTACATTTTCTAAAAATCTTCTTGCTTATACTGCATGGAAAATTAAACAAGCATTTTGGGATCAGAAACACAAAGCAAATCAAACTTCCATGAGCCAATGAGCAATTCAGACTGTAAAAACTTCACAGCAGTTACCCTTTCACAAACTGTGGGTGTTAAATATGCCTATTAAGTGACACAGGATTTCCTAAACCAAAGTACAGCACTGCTCTCTACCTTTTCATTTGCCAAAACTAGACATCAGTACAAGAACATAAGAATATGACCAGCACTGTGTAGCTACTGAGAGATTTACAACAACTTCTCTCATATTCCAAGACCAGCAACTGAGAACTAGAACTGCTCTTTCTGGTAACAAGGCAAGATACATATATACATACATTTAAACTGATCTACTTCATCACAATGCAACCAAACCTTCACTTCTGAAATAAAAACACTTCCACACAAAACAGGATAGGTACATCATTAAAAAAATATATTTTTCCTGTTTCCAGCCCTCAACAAGACTTTGTAATTTCATATATCAAGAATGTTAGTCCATTCTCTCATTGCATGTCACCTTCAAAGACAAATAAGTTATATATACAATCAAATGAAGAAAGCCACAATAAGCATTTTCAAGAATACAGTGAAGGAAAGCAAAATACAAAACCTTTGACTACTTAAAAAATTCAGACTGCCAAAACAGGTTCAATAGAGCCACTAAGCTGCTGCATAATCATGAAGTTGAGCCCGGGAGATATGTAAATTCTAAAAAGCAGTGCATCTTTAGAAGGTTATTACCCAAACACCTGAAGAAAGTATTACCTCGTCTAACAGCCACACAACTGACAGAGCAGTTTTAACTGTCCCTTTTGGTTTGTAGCTTAATCACGTTAACGACTGAAACCCTCCATCTAGAAAATCAAAGTTATTTTCATTCAGTTATACTTACAGCTATTCTGTATTCTGATTAATAAGTAACAGGATGTCATGACTTTGTAATTACTTAAGATCTGCTAAGCAACAGCTTCTCTTGCCTCTTCTACAGGGAAAAACAGAAGTTAGCTAGCCAGGAAGTCCTCCTTAAAAAACAGGGAGATGAATTCAACGATAAACTACTTGGTTAAGACAAAACTTTTGAAAATAGGAACTGAAATTAAAGATTATTCAGTTAGAAGATTCTCATTCATGAAGGTTATTTATAATGGTGTATCTGTTTACTATTGCTTGAGATGTACTTCTACCTTATCTATGTCTTCAGTTCCCTACAGTTCACCATTATTTATAAAATATTTAGATCTGTGTGGACACTTACACAATAAAAGAGAGGAATGAAACAAAAAAGGCATTGTTCTTAAAAATAACCTAACAACAAGGAGTTAGTTATAAAGGTTTAATTTCAGTTTACAGTTTGCACCTGTATTCACCTTAGAACAAGATAAAGCCCCCAACAGACAAATTACCTGACTTTAAATTGCTTGGAATTGGCTTCTTTTTTTTTTTTTTAAATAAAGCACAATAACACTATTTGATAGAGCAAATTTTGACTTACGAAACACTGTTTATCAACATAGTCAACAGTATTAAATATGCATTTTCAACAGCAATGAACAGGAATGTGCATGCCACACCTGTGAATATCTGCACGGCCATTCAGAATGTGGCTCATCTTTCACGACACTGTCGCTGCTGCTGAAACACACCACCTACCACCTCACTGTGCTTACATCCAGTTTGGTCTCCATAAACATCCAGCAAGTGTCAATGCTTGTCAGTGGGTGCCATTTTTTATGCATGGAGGAATGCAATGACACACATTTGTTTTATACACACTTATGTGTCAGATGCTGTTTTGTCTGACTTCCTCTCTGCTGCCATCTGTCACACAGATGTCCTAACAGTATCTTGAAAATAATTTGCTGAACTAAATGATATATTTAAATTTCCAGTTAAAGCTGGTTCAAAAGGCCAAGTTAATGAGCAGAAGCTTATATATACGAAGTCTTATAGTTCTTAACCATGGAATAACATTAACTAATTTGAAGGTTAACCATTTCCTTGTTCCTTTTGAACAAGAAATTCAATCTTTGTGTCCTTAAGGGTGACAGTCAAAAAGAACACAAAAGGAATATACTTAGATTTTCAACTTTAAGCTTCCCCTTAAAAAAAATACTTTAACAACCTTACTCCATCAAGAAATAAATATATGTTTTACTGTTTTCTCCTACAGAAAACAATGCTCAAGGCTCTTTCAGGTCCAAGAAATTCAGACAGCTTCATCAAAAGGAGAACAATTACGTAAGCTGAAACAAATGACAAAATTCAGTTATCAACACAGGAAACCTACTGTTTCTTCAGGAAGATCTTTAATATAACTTCACTTTAAACTACTTTGTTGATCCTACTGACATTTTCTGTGCTAAGTGGAAACAAGGAATTATTCCTTAATAGGAGCAATATGCAGAAAAAATGCTTGCTTTTTTAAAGTTTTACATGACAGTCTTGTCAGAAGACTGGACTGAAATATGAGATAACAGTGGCTCTAACGCAAAACGCTCATTCAAATTTACAGCTAACTTCCACCACTGTTTGCATCTTTTCTGCATCCCAGAACAGCAAGCATAAACAATACTTCATTACTTTCTTTCCTGTTCTTCACATATCAGTAGAACTTGAGAGGGTCACTCTTGCAAATAATAGCCACAATACAACACCAGCATGCATGGAACAAAACGTACTTGGGTTGCTTTTAAAAAATTGTATTCCTTTTTCAGATGATTTCAGTGCAAGTAATTAATACAAGTGACCTTTACCAGAAATTGAATGTACAATTCTGTTGAAGCTACTAAAAAATAAAGTATGGATTGTACTGACTTCTTTATCATTTTCAATGCAAAACACATTGATGCAAAGCTACCTTCCTCACCAAGCACCAACAATGCACTTTCGCCTCTAGAAATTTAATCTCAGGACACTTCAGCACACTCCACTGCAAAAAGGAACTGCAAGTGCAAAGAAATGCAGAGCTGCACTTTGAGGTTCCATCTACAGGTTCTCGTCCCACATGAACACTCACAGCCAGTCTTCTCAGAAGCGAATACACAATGCATCCAACATAAACACAACAGTAAGCATAATTTTATCATGGTCAGTTCAGGCTCCGTCCATCTCTTTAAACTGAAATTGCTCTCCACCAAAACTTTAAAAAATGAGCTAGACTTTCCAGCTAACCTGCACTGCCATGGAAGTTACCTTTTGCCTATGCTGAGATTACAAGCCATGTAACGCAGGAAAAAATAGCTAATTTTGCTACCCTACTTCTTGTCTCAAAGAACACCGCAGCTTAGGACAGCCTGTGGTCACTGGGAAGTGAACAATTAATAGTTTACGTAAGTACTACCACCACTCCATGACAGTCACCAAAATTAAACTTTTAAAATAGATACGTACATAATAAAATTTCTTAAATACAATATACTTCAAACTCAACCTTGTAGTAGACATGTTTCATCTATACAGTGATATTTCAGTATTCCTGCACACTAAAAATAACTCTGGGATTCAGAGTTATCACAACAAAGACAGAAGCACTGTCACATTAGTTATGTCCAACAATCACTGCCACCACCACCACAATTCCTACTTCTTTAACAAAAAGCATTCAACTTCAAATTTATCGTTAGTAATGTGGTTTCCTAGTATCGACTTTGTTTATGTCAAGTAGGTACAAGATAAAACTTTCCAACTGCAGTCATGTATCTCTAAGACTGGATAAGACAGCGACCTCTACCACAACTAAAAAGGTTCTTTATTTTTACCTGCAGCACACACACTCTGAGAAACTGATAACATACAGAAAAAAAAGTGACCTGCAATTTCGAAGATTAGAATAATTACTTTCAGAACTATGACTCTGCCTACAGAGATGCTCTAGATGTACATAAGGTAACTTCTAGTATTTAATTCATATGTAAAACACTATTAACACCAAAGGCATATTACAGGAAGTTCACCCTCATATAAACTATGTGCAGTGGTGCATCTACATTGAGATAAATTAACCCAAAGCAAAAGAGAAACCATGCAATCTGCCTGAAATTGTCATTTTGTCATACAAGATTCTGCTCCACATTCTGCTGTCACTAAGTGAAAACTGAAAAATGGCCAGTGAAAAGTATTCACAAATTGGAACAAGTGCATTATTAGCAATCACTCAGAAAGAGAAAAGTCCACTTTAATAGCCATCTATAGCAAAGCTAAGTTCTGGCCAGTTAGATTTATGAATACCAAGTTCACAATTTTTCCAAATGTGAGCATGAAGCGTAAACTGAAATGTACTTTCTGCTGTGTCTGTATGGCACAATCATTAACTACGGAATTCCTACAACAGTAACTTCTTCCTGGATTCCAAGAGCATACTTTAATTTACCTAAAAGAACCAACCCATGCTAACTACTGTTTTTGTGGTTTTTTTTAACAAGCCAATGCAGTAACAAAGCTACCCGCACATGTGAAACAATTTTTAGTAATACAGGCCCTATAACATCTGTCTGAAAGTAACATTAGAATTAAATATTTGTAATAAAATTGTAATGGGGGTTACAAGCCTACTTCCTTTCTCCTTCCAATATTAAGGGAAATATTAATGCCTGAAGCTGTCACAAAATTGTTTTTTTGTTGTTGGTGGTGGCTTTTTTTGTTTTTTATCTGCAGCATACACACTCCAAAAACCTGCTAACTTGCAAACACTAACTCACTGAGCACACCTGAGAGAATTTCAATGACCTCCCAAGGCCTATTACTTCAAAAGTTAAAAGAAATCCTGTTGTATCAACTTGAAGAAAAAAAAAAATCCTGGCTTACTATTCAAGAAGTTTGAAATTGTGTTTTTTTCCCAATACATTCTATTAAAACTCTTGATTAATTCCATATCCACATCAATTTCAATACTTTTAAATCTAAGCTTTTCATTAATCCATAAAAAACTTTGTTAGATTGGTGCAACAGCATGTGTCCACACAAGAAGTAAGACTTAAAACACCATTACCATCTTTCTTTTGGAAAGTTCTTTACAATTTCACTAATTATTGGCTGGTAGCAGGAATCTCGCTCAGGTTTCCCCTCTTCACTCCAGTCTCTGACAAATTGCTTCAAAGTAGATTTTAATTTATCCATGTCAAATGTTGAAGCGGGTGTAATCTTCCCTCCTCCCTAATTAAAGTGAGGAAAAAAAATGTTAATGAAAAAATGCACAGGTATTTTCAGTCTTGAATAACAAAATGTAAATCATAAACAGACAAATAACATGCTATAAGGCCTGCAGAGAGTTTCAGCCAGCATGTGACTTTCACTTCTGAGACCAGGGCTTACATCCAGCCCAAAATGCTAGCCTGAGTTTGGTGGTCTCAGTTCAGCACCTAGGAGACCAGGTTTCATGTCCCAAAAGCAGTATGTAGTATGACAAAACAAAGCTCAATTTTTAGTCCTTACGCAAGAAGAGATCAGGGTTTCACTAGTGCAGAGAGTGAACTGTTTACCCTGAGAAGATGACCCCTTAAGGTACTAATGAGGCAGTGCTGAGAAGCTCATACTAGCACTGCCTATTACTGTACCTCAGCTGCAGATATCAAAAACAACTTCAGTTTCCATCTCTGCCACACTTTTTTTTTTTCATAGAGATGTTACAGCAAAAAAGCAGATCAACAGTGAAAAAGCTCTGCAGATGGTAACAGTCAAAATATTTGGCCAAACTAAAACTGTAACTGATTCAGGATGCCAAAAAAAAAAAAAAAAAAATCCTACAGAAAGACAGACAGTGCTATTTGAGCTGTATATAGTTAACTGAAATATTAACTTTAAACTACCACTCTGGAGCCAAAAAGTTTTTTTTTTTAATTGTTTTGTTTTTAAAAACAAGTAATTACCGTAATTTGCCAGATTCACAATTAGCTTTCATTAAAGCAACTACGAAGACTAACACTGTTTAATTGTCAGCTCTACAAGATGTCAAAGATGAAAACGAGAAAATTCAAGCAAACAAGAAATCGTAGAGGAGAAAAAAAGAGCAAAAGGAAAGTAAGCCAGACACCTAAAGGCATGAAACACATACAGAAAAATCCCAAGGTGTACAAAATTTGATTCTGGAGTATGAAAAAGTCAGTTTAAACATACGTCTTCTCCATATTCTTTATTTTCAAACATATGAATGCAGTCATTCACAATGGTCTGCAGTATTTCTTGATTATGATCAATGCACTTCCGAATCTTGTCAAGGTGAGGAAGGAATTGAGGAAGAAGACTCTGTTGATTAGCTGGAAGGGATTTAAACTGCCTCTCTGTTCTGTTCACACGTTCATGCATGTTCGTTCTAGAAAGAAAGAAGTTTAACATCTTTAGATAATTAGCAGCAACAACTGCACGAAATACAAGCAATTCCATCCAGGCTACACCAGTCAGAATTATTAATATCTTTGAATTAAAAAAGACTCTTCACAGACATTGTAAACGCTTACCAGAAAGAAAAAGAAACTTTTAGGTAAAATTGTTAGTTATTTAGCACTTCCACAAAATTGAATAAACGATCAGCATATGAACTCATCAAAAATAGCCAGACTGCTTCCCAAAGCCAATTTACATTGAACGAGGCAACCAAATGCTGTAGTAACTTTTGGCATAAAAAGAATATGGAGTAAGAATAGAGATCCTTAAAATCAATTGCTTCTGAAGGAACCATAACAGCAAAGGTGGCTAAAAAACAATGGAGTTCAGGCACTCCAACAGAGATACTAAACTACTTCATTTCAACAGCATATTTCATCAAGTATGAATACTGCACATTTGATAATATAATTGACCAATCTAACCATAACTCCTCCCTTTACCAAAAATAACAGTTCCACAAGAAAGGTTATATGACTGCCAAAAGACAAAGGGCCCTTTTTTTTTTTTTTTCCCCTAAGTTCTTTCTTTTCCTCACATGAACAGTTCTATCACCTTTTGACAAAGCCTGCCAGAACACTGATTTGATTTGCTAACTCTGAACAGAGCCCTTTAAGACAGTTCTATTTGATTTCCCAATTTTGCAAGTTAAGCCAACTGAGCACAGTCATAGCAACTACAGAAGGTAAAGGTTGTGATGCCAGGCAAGGGATATTGCCCCTTTGGATAGAAGCAAATCATCTTCTCACGTGCAGCCATACTGCAATTTCTCAAACTGTAGGAGAGCTGAAAACTTGTAAGTGCTGTGCTGCTTTTAAATGGGGTAGAATTCAGCTTCCCTGCAGTAGCTTCAACGGTGGTTTATTTCTGACTAAAAGTTTTAGCTATTGCTTCTACATGCACTATCAAGGCTTTCATTCTCACGCAGCCCAGCCAGCCAGGCTGGGGGCATGCAGTCAGGGCAGTTGACCCAAACTGTCCAAAAGGCTATGTTGTACTGGGTGACATTGTGCTCAGCAGTAAAAGCTGAAGAAAGGAAGAGAAAGGGGAGATATACACAGTTACAGTGTTTGTCCTCACCAGCAACCGTTATTTGTGATCAACCATCGCTTTCCTGGAAATGGCTACACACCTGTCTAGTCATGAGAAGTCACAAATGAATTATTTATTTAGCTCCATATGCTTGTGCACTTTCTGCTTTACTTGTTAAACTTCATCCCATGAGTTTTCACACTTATACCTTTCCCACCATCTTCTTCATTGCACCATGGGGAGTGAACAAGTAGCTGTGCCAGCCTCAGATGTCCACAACTGGTACAGCTGCTGTAATTTTAGTTGCAGCCTCACTCTGGAAACCTGACCTGTTAAAATCTCTAGTGTTACATCCATACTATCAAAAAGGGCATGTTCATTGTAATACATATACTGAGTTTATCTGATATTTAAGAATGAAGCATTAAAGAATGGTACAAAAAAATAAAAACCCTGATCCTCTGTAGCACGGGGTGTCCAAACTTTTGGCTTGCTTGGGACATGCTCAGTGAAAAGGAATCGTCTTGGGCTGCATACACAAAATACTGTAAAGTTAATGCATAAGTAACAATTTTCATACAAAAAAAAAAAAAAAAAAAAAAAAAAAAAAAAAAGAGCAACAAAGACATAAAACTAGTGAGATATTTGACCTTGTTTCTGGGAAACTAATACACCAGTCTGGCTCGAAGGTGTTGTGATTTAACCTGGCAAGTTGCTAAGCACCACACAGTTGTTCATTTCCCAATGGAATAGGGGAGAGAATAAAAAAAAAAAAAAAACACCAAAGTAGAAATTGTGGGTTGAGATAAAACTATTTACTAAGATAGAGGAAAGTAAAATAGTTATAATTTTTTATATATATATATATATACACACACACACAGATAAATGTTACAGAACTAATGTTGGACAAGTAATTACTCACCACCTCCCAAACAGATAGTGCCCCCAAGCAGCAGAAGAGAGCCACGTGTACTCCCACCCTCTTTCAAAACTCCTTCCACTTGATGTCATATCGCACAGAATGTACTTTGGCTAGTTTGAGTCAGCTGTCCTAATTCTATTCCCTCATGAGAATGGCCTTAGCACTTCACAGCAATGCTTAGCAGGCAGCCATCAACACCTGTGTATTAACAACATTGTTTTTCTTCTAGAATCAAAAGACAGCTTCATATCAGGCATTCTGAAGAAGGCAATTCCATCCCAGCTGAAATTAAGACAGATGGAGGTAGCTGCAATGCTCAGTGAGCTCTCAAGGTGCTCATCAGAGATTTTTGATGAAATTTTACTCTTTCTGTGTTTCATCCTCGAAAATAATTGTTCGCAAATGCAGGTACTGCCACAAGCAATAATATAAATAAGGCACGGTTGTGAATCGATGGATATCTTTCTCTGGTAAGACGGGGCTTATAAAAGTGTGGTAGAGAGACACAATCACATTTTTACTTGAGTTGAAAGTCTGATTGTAATTCCACATAATCCATTTGAAAATTCCCAGGTAATGTATTGATGTCAACTGAAAATGGAGTAATAAATACACAAAAAAATTAGTGATGGCATGTGGTGGGCTTGTGAGATGTTAGCATTGCACTGCTCTCCCCTCTACAGTGTTCCACTGCCACCTATGCAATCTGTGCTCAAGTTATGTGCAATTGACTCAGGAGCATCATTAAAAATCACACAGTAATGTTAAAAATTTATCATCTTTTGAGACTCCATTACTATCCATACATGGCTGCATGTGGCCCATGGGTTGGAGGTGCCTACTCTATAGACATCACTGCTTAGCTCAGCATCAACACTTTCAAAATTCTGCCAGTAAAGTTCTTTGAATGCTACACCCTTTTGATGCTGAATTGCAACCTTTTCGAAAAATGAAAATTCCGTGAAATCAAAATTACAAAAATATGAAGTTGTGTCTGTCTCCAACCTTAAATCTGGAATGATCTGAAAATGTATTGCTGCCATGTTCATACAGGCGTTTCCTATTAACGCTTTAGATTATTAATACATGTAACTCCACTTAAACTTCATTAGTCTGAAACAGAAGTAATCTACTTCAATTTCTATACTAGAAATTTAAGTCACATCCACTCATTACCTGTTTACTGAAATTGAAGGATTCAAGAACAACCCAGAAACACAAGTGAGCATGAAGTTGACAGGGATGTTTCTACTTCCTATGTCCAGAAGATATCACTAAATCAGCGATATGACAGTTATTTATTACATCAACAGGCCGTCTTTGATATGGCCAAAGTGAATTACAGAATTCTCTTTGAAGGAAACATCAGAGGGCCGTGTAGTACAACCTTCTGCTCAAACAGTACTTCTAATAAAATACAACAAAAATATCCAAGACAGAAAAAGAAGAAACAGAAAGTTTAGGTGTCACCCATTTAACAGGAAGAATCACATCCAGTCACTGGGCATGCTTGTTTTACGCTGACAGAAAAGGCTCTGCGCGTAACAATGGATGAGCAGAAGTATAAAATAAAATAAAAAGCACTTCCCAAGCCTACAGTAACAGGAGACGGCTTACTGAAATGCGGTAGGCTGGGCATTTTCAGCCAGCCCCGCTTCGCCACTGGACTTACTGCCCTTTCAATCGATTAATTCAACTCCTTTCTTCCCCCTTTATTT
>JAOWBP010004700.1:28985046-29004557 GCA_028571105.1 Tragopan temminckii
TTTTAATTAAAAAAAAAAAAAAAAAAAAAAAAAAAAAAAAAAAAAAAAGGTGAAGCACAGACGGAAGTCTTCCTCCAGTACAGTTCTGCAGTTCTTATGATTTCCCCCTGATGTTGGTTACTTCTAGGAAAGCATACTTCAGCACATTCACTATTGGGCAATTTCTTTGCCTCTGACCTTGTAACAGCTGAGAAAGCTTCATCCTTTGTCCCTCATCAAGCCTAAAGACGATTAAAGAAACTTAAGTTCAAACATAATTGAATCTACTTGCTGCTTATCGTGTTTTTAATAGCACTGCCATGACTTTATGCGAGGTTGTTACAGCATCACATAAATGTATGAAGAAAGAGCCCGTAAAGCAATTTCACAACCGCAAAACAAAATGACGCTTCCTTAAATTCTTTTTAGCCTTACACGAGTATGAGCACATTCTTGCAGGTAGCACTGCAATCCCTCTTGGTTTGTCTATCCATGGTGTCCGACATGCAGTGAGTCTCTGAAACCAGTCGCTCCATTTTGGTACCAAGAAATGAGCTTGTGATTTAATACCAGGCGCTCACACCTTAAAACCTGAGCGCATTGTTTTCTAAGTGTGCAGGCAGATACTGTGCAATTTTCTGGAAATTACACCCATAAACTGGAATACCCACAAAGAAAACTCCACAGCAGACGCACTTCTATCACCAAAGTATTAGAAACGGACACGTGGGGTTACAGCATAAAACTCTGTCCCATCTGACAACTTCACTTACAGCTGCAGAGCTGTCAAAAGCCCAGCATCCGAACCATTACACTTCCCAGCCCCAAACAAAGCCGCCAGCCGGCGGTACACCGAACGGCAGCTCTGGCAGAGGCAGGGGCAGTTCTCCCACACTCGCACCTCACCGTGCAGCCCCACGGGGATCGTCCCGCGGCCACCAGAGGAGGGGCGGCTGACGGGCAACCGGGCTCCGGGCTCCGCTCGTAACGGGCTGTCGAACAAACCCCTCTTGTCATCTCGCGCCGCTCAGCCGTCCCGGTGAGCTCCGACGCCGGAGCGCTCGGTCCCGCGGAAGGCACCCTATCCCCCGCGCGCGCCCGCCCGCCCTTCACCTCATGCGGCGCGGACGACGCGGGTTCGCGGCTGCCCTCGGCCCGGCCGCGGCGGCGCGAGTGCCTCAAGCCTCCCCCCGGCCATTCTCTGCCGCCGCGGCAGACGGGGCCGAGCTGAGAGAAGAGCAGGTCCCGCCACGACGCCATGCCGATCCTCGTCCCGCGGCAGAGGGGCAGGCGGGCGGTGCCTCTACGGGGCGCGGCGGCTCCCGGGGCGCCGGCCTTCACCTCCGGCATGGTCGGCACGGAGCGCTCGCTCCGCCCGGCGAGGTCCCGCAGCGCACAGCCCCAGCCCGGCCGGCTCCGCGTGAAGCCGACGCGTCGCGTCGAGCGACCCACCCAACACGCGTGTGGCTCCAGCTCGTCCGCTTCTCGGTTATCCCCCTGAAGCTGGAGATGTTTTTTTGCGTGAAAATAAGTTCACGGCGGGAAATAAAGATATAGCACTCGTCATAAACCTAATGGAAAAGTCAAAGTGGAAACTTGTTATTCTCTCTTGGACTAAGAAGGCTTAAATCATATGTAATCAGCGCACTGAGAAGCAGGAGGTGAAGAAGTGCCTGGTTTATGGCTCACGACCATGGAAAACTCAGCCACTGAACAAGAAAACCAGTGCATTATCCTTGTGTTATACGCTGCTTGTGCGCAGAGGGATGACAGTTGGATATAAACCCAAACTTTGGAATACTCAGCTTTGTAACAAGACTTTGTGTCACTTTTTCTACAGTGGCAAACAAAATCGAGTGCAGAAACCTCTGCACACCTTCAGCAGTAACCTCTGTCTCCTGACGGGCTGGAGAACTTCAACACAGCAAAGCCCACGAGCTCTTGCACCACAACAAGATCTCACAGCAGTCTGAATCACAGAACAGCTTTGTAGGGATTGAAGGGATCTTAAAGTCCATCCGGTTCCAACCTCTCTGCCACAAGCAGATCTGCCCCCCACCCAGCGCCCCATGCAATCTGGCTTTGCACACCTCCAGGGATGGGGAATCCACAGCTTCTGCAGGCAGTCTGTGCCAGTGCCTCACTGCCCTCTGAGCAAAGAATTTCCTCCCACCATCTAAACTAAATGTCTCCTCTTCTAGTTTAAAACTATTACACCTTGTTCTATCACTGCAGGCCCTGTAATAAGTCCCTCTTTATCTTAGTTAAAAGCACCCTTTATGCACTGAAGGGCTTTGGTAAGGTTTCCCCTTCTCTTTTCCAGGCTAAACAAGCCCAGCTCCCTCAGCTTGCTTTCACAGGAAAGGTGCTCCAACCCTCTGATCATCTCTGTGGCTCTCCTCTGGACCGACTACAGAGTTCCACATCTCTCTTGTGTTGCAGGCCCCAGACCTGAATGCAGCATTCCAGGTGAGGCCTCCTCACTTCCTTCTCTCTGCTGGCCGCTCCTCTTCTTCATCCACCAGTTCCTCTGAGTTCTTCCCTGCAAGGGTGCTCTCATCCAGTTCATCGCCCACAGAGTTGACAGTAGGGATTGCCCTGACTCAGTGCAGAACCTGGCAGTTATAGCTGGCTGTACCTAAGGTGGTCTAACACATCTGGCATGGTTATTCTTCCTTTATTCTGAGCTCCATTTGTTTCCATTCTCCTATATTTTTTTTTCCAGCATGCCTCTCAAGCCTCACTTTTCTGAGCTCTAAGTTGCTTTTTTTTGCCCCCAAATCAAATTTTTGCTATAATCAATGAATTCTTTGATTTTTCCAACCCTGCCCTCTCCTCCTTTTTGTTGTTGTTGTTGTTGTTGTTGGTTTCAGTTGTGCCACTGACTTTACTGTGATCTTCTCTACCTGCCTCTGAATGCTGTCTGCATTTCCCATATACTTTTCCATTTTCCAGTCTTTCCATTTCCAGTTTTCCTGCACAGGCAATCTCTGTGTCTTCCTTGGTGCTTTGGAGCTTGTCCTCCTCTCCTGCCTGAAGGACAGCTCTGCCTTCAGACCATGCCATCTCCTTCCCTAAGGGCACCTGCGCACAGGTCATGTCGAGTGCCCAGGCTTCGCAGCTCTGTAAATCCCAGCAGAAATGCCTGCTGAGCCCCAGAGTGTGCCATGGGGCCTTGCTGCTAAACTTAGTGGTGGTTTCACATAAACAGTTCTTTCAGAGACAAGGATAAAACTGTGTTTCTAGGCCCCTGCATGACACACATTTATGCTTCTTACATTGTTTCTATTTTATCTTTAGACTTCTTACATTGCATTTAATTCCAGGAAATATTAGCAGGTATAAACAGCATCTTCTTTCTTTTTCCTTGCTACATTTTTTTCAATTATTTTCAGTTTTTGCAAATATATCATCCTGCTCAGCATAGAAACTTCCAGTCCTTCTCCTAGTTTCACCAGTGTTTGTAAATGGAATAAAAAAATGTTCTTTTAATAGACATATTAGATGAACGTATCAGCCAGTATTACCAGGTCCCATACTTGTAGGAATCTGAACCTTGTAAGAAAACTGAGATATGTGTATGCCAGCAACTGCAGATGCCGTGGACTTTAACTGGAACACAGTAAGGTGTTCATATTCCTCTGACTTCAAGTATTTTCTTAATTGCAAATCTCTGGTTTTTAATTCTAAGCTGTGAGTATTCTTTCAAGCACAGAAATTCTGTCTTTTCTGGAATCAAGACTCATCATTTGTAATTAATATAAGGACCTAAAAATCTGTTCTACAAAAGCATGCAAGCCAATTCTCATGCTGCAAATTCTCACACCCATTTCTCTAGCACTTCACAGATATGAAAATGTGTGATGTGTTTTATAACAGACACTGTAAGATTTCAAAGTCCATAGAACTAACATGTACCCTTTCTACTGATATCTCTAGAAATCAGAATTGCTAGTATGCTTTCTCCTGCAGTCCTACTGTAGACAACCAGTTCTATTTCTACAGCTTTACCTTAAAATCAGAGACATCTTTCCTGTTTACATTTTATGCTTCTTTCTTCATGAATTTTATATTCCCAGTGTCTGAGCTAAGTTACTACAACAGCAATGAGGCCAGTTCAATTCTGGTGCCCATTAGGAACAAAAATTCACACCCCCGATTTTTCATGCCCTAAGCAGGCACATGCATGCCTGTCAAAGTATGCCTGCATTAATTCATACAGAACCTTCCATTTTATTCAAATTCCAAGAATCTTCTACTGAAAACAGATTTTGAAGGAGGGCAATGTGTTTAATAGAAACTTTCACCAAAACAAGAATGGCCTTGTTTCTTTTGTCTTCTTGGGGTGCCTGGAATAAAGGGATTAGCACCCAGATGCCCATTCTATTCAGTTTGTTCTGTTAGATCATGCTTTCCACTGATCAAGAATATGAACAAGGTTTTATATCAACTGTATTTAATCAAGCAGGATCTACTGAAGAAGTATCAAGATTTTGGAATGAAGAAGCCAAAACTAATCTACATTTTATGTACCAACCTACTTAAGAGGGAACTCCCAGTTTCACTGTTTTATCATTTCCAAACACACACTGAAAACATCAACTTTAATGAGACTACCTGATTTTTTTTCATTTTTTTATCTTTTCCTAGTATCCTCGTAGATCTTCAAGAACTGATGAAGAAGTGAAAAGCACAGTATGAAACTGCTAAAGACTGCTACTAGAGTTCTTACCCTGCACTCTCATTTCTTCATCAACAGATCAGCCTTCCATTAGGCTTATTTATTTTATTTTCTGATATAAATTTAGAAGTCTCATAAGGCAGTCCAACACTCTGGTTGGCAGCAGATACAGTGAGCACACATTTATCAGATGATGACTGAGCTACTGCTTTATCATGCTGTGTAGCAGCACTGCAGCAGAAACAGGGCTGTTTTTCAATATTGCACAAAATTTAACTTTATTGTGCAGATTCTGGACTACAAAAGAACAGAATGACCTGTCTTGGTCTTACCCTTCAACTTCTAGGATGCATAGGCAATATATTGGAGTGAGTTAGAGTAATGAATTATTGCTTATTTCAGAGTAAGTATGCAGCAATGATTCCAGGCCTGACTGTAGTAAAATTGCTCCCATGCTGCCACTGTATCCCAGTGCTAGAATCATAGATGTAGAATGATTTGAGTTGGAAGGGACACTAAAGACCATGTAGTTCCAAACCCCCTGTTGTGGGCAGGGCTGCCACCCAGTAGATCAGACTGTATAGCGCTGCTTGACTCCAGCAACAGGGCATCCATAGCTTCTCTGGGCAGCCTATGCTAGTGCCTTGTCACACTTACATTGAAATATTTCTTCTAAATGCACAGGATACTGTTGTCTTTCTTTGCTGGCAGTGTGCACTGCTGACTTGTGCCCAATTTTTCATCAACTGGTACTCCATGGGGCTGTTCTCCATCCGGTCTCTGCCCAGCCTGCATTTGTGTTTAAGATTGCCCAGACCCAGCAGCAACACCTTGCACCTAGTCTTGTTAAGCTTCATGATGTTCACATGTGCTCACCTATCAAGCTTGTCCAGATCCTTTTGGATGACAACCTTTCTGTGATATCTGCTGCATCACTCAGCTTGGTGCCATCCACAAACTTGCTGAGGGTGTATTTGATCCCACTATTTATCTCATTAATAAAGATGTTAAGCAATTCCAGTCTTCTGAGGAACATTAATCATCACTGGCTTCTATTCAGAGAAACTGATCTGCCAACAAAAGCTTTTCCAGAAAGGAGAACATGGTTTCCATCATGAGGAGTAAAATGTTTTTGTCATGCATTCAAATTAAGGATGGTAGAACTCAAGCAGGTATATAAATATTAATTAGGTATCAGTTCACATGATACTTGTGCTTCAGTAAGAGTTAAGAAAGACAGTGATCTTGAATATTGAATCATACGCAGCCAGTATATCATATGTTGGTGCCCATGGTGTTTTCTCAGGCAGACCACTCAGTGGTTGCAGCAAGTAGTTACTGGTATCTAAGCATGCCTCAAACTCGTTTATGATAGTTCAGACATCACTGTATTTGGATGAAGAATTATTCAAAGTAAGTAGGATTGTCTGAAGAATTTATTTGACATGGGGAAAAAAAAAGTTATTGGGATCTACAAGTAGACAGGAATGTAATGAGGTACGTTTTGTCAGTTTGATGGTCACTTGTATAAACTATCTGACCACAAGTTCTCCCCAGAAAAATTCTGTAAATACCTTTGAAGTCAGTGCAAACCTAAGGAAGAACAAAATGTGACAACATGATTTATTCTCTCATTCTAATAATAGATAAGTTTCTGGGCTTCCAGTGATAACCCCATAGAAACCAGTATACTGCGTCCTAAGGCAGGATATTGATGTCTGGAATTTAAAAATAACATTTCAGATGATGTAATTGGTCTCATTTTCTCAATTTTCCAAAAAGGCTTATGAGGTCTCATTGTAGGACTATTTTCTGCAGCTTTAGGAGGCTTTAGGAAGCTTTTGGAGCTTGAGAAGTATCCTACCTTCACAATGACCTCTCCACAATCACGGAGACAAGCATGACAGTCTCGAAGGACAACCACTTCTGTCTCTGTTCATAGCTCATCATGAGACGATTCCTAAGATTTTTATCTCAACAGTAACCCCTTAGAATTTTTCTACGTATCTGGGGAGCCCTTCTTGATCCTTAACATAATCTCTGCTTCTAAAATGAGAAATTTCAACTTTTCTGTAGAGTAGTCAAAGGTCTGGGACACTTCCTCTCTTCAGTTTGCTCTGTCATTCCTTGCATCCATCAGCTTAGTTAATGGATTTTTCAAACATCTCACCTATCCAAGAACTCCTAGAAAATTGGAATTCTGACTTGTCGTCTTCCTTGCCTGTCAAACACAGCCATAAGTATTCTTCTGTGAGACTTTCTTCAGCTATGACCTAAGGACTTCCAAATCTTCCTCTTTAAACAATTTTCAAAATCTCATTTTCCATCTTTTTCTTACTAGATATAATCAGTTTACCTTACAGGGCTTGTAGAGAAGGTAGCTGACAGGATGGAGATTTGTGTTGGCACTGTGATGTACCAAAGCAAATATTTCAAGCTTTAGAGAGGAGAGAACAAAAACTTCCTGCTTCAGGCTGGGATTAAAAAAAAAAAAAAAAAAAAAAAAAAAAAAAAAAAAAAAAAAGACTCCAGTCTACACAATCTCTTTATTTTAAAGTAATCTAAAATTATTTACGTAAAAATCAAGGGTTAAACAGAATGAGAGTACAGGGGGCATCAGATAACCACTTCAAAGAAAGAACTCTGTCCTTTAGTGACTCATGGCTGGAGACAAGAGTCAAACATGGTGCACTCAGAGTGCACCTGAGTGCACTCACTGTTTAAGTGGCATAATCTGAGCAGAAATTAAAGCCATGGGCTGATTTACAGAGAGTAGTATTGTCCCAGGCAAGTTGCAATTGCCGGAGGCCAGATGCCTGCTGAGGACACCTCCACAGTGTGTGTGACACTGCGCTTTCAAGACACAAGTGCTGACTGCTCTGCAAGTAATTCCAACTTCGCTGTTGGTTTTCACAGGCAGCTGTATTTATTTTCAGAGGCATGTTTTAGGAACTCAATTTACTAGGCAGTGTTTCCCCATCAGTCACAGAATGATGGCAAGGCCATGGCACAAGAGGCCAGTGACCGCATGGAACTGGTGAACTTGGTCCTGGTCTGCAGGCCATTGCTTGGACCACTCCGCAAGGAGAAGCAAGCAGTAAACAATTGGCAGAAGTCTCACTTAAAAGCACTGAAATATTTGTACCAGTTATGCAGGGCTCCGTTATGATTATTACTGCTTTCGTGCTGCTTTGAGAAGCTAGTAAGTACTACATAACAAAAAACAACGTATCATCAATTTTCAATCTGACTAACTGGTCTGTTGCTGATTGCTTGACAGTTTCATCTTCAGGTACCAACATTTCTAAGAGGAAAGCATAGTAAATATAAGCTAATTTTTATTCAGCGGATGATCAAGATTTGGGAGGATTTCTTCTCTGGTATAGTCACCCCTTTCTGAAACAATTAGCATTTACATTATTTTTATACCAAAGTATTGGCTAATTGTTACATTCTGCTTTTAAATGGTAGTTTTAAAACTCATAGAAATCACTCTCTTAAGTGCTTACCTCATATGAAAGTACCTTATGTATTTTTACATTTGGAGGTGAAAAGTTAGTTAAAAAAAAAGAAATTCAAATTTCCTTGGAAAAGGTGAGCAGCCTAGGAGGAGGCATGGTCTTACAATTTGTTTTTTACTTACATACATGCTGTGAACAAAGAAGCTCTGATTTTCTTAAGAAGCCACATTAAAAATACTGCTGCTTCCATAACTGTTCAAGACATTAAAAAAAAAAAAAAAAAAAGGGCCTGCTTTTGTAAATTCTAACAGTTATTGCCGACTCCTGTGAGTTGTTCTGAAATCGCATGCATTTACAGCACTGCTATGCTGCATTTGCAGAACTTTAAGTTAGAATAATACAGCTCAAAAATCAATTCCACTGTTCTAATCTGTTGCACCAGTGAAATAATGGGACTTTCAAAATCGTGTCTTTAAAAAAGTGGTTCTTATTTTTCTTACTAAAACAAAGCATCTGATAATGCACTTTTATCATTCAGGTTGTATTGTAGACAATAATAATCACCACACAGCATGATCTAAGAAACTTGAAAAAACATTTTGATTGCTGAACTCATTATTAAAAAGCAGTCTAAAAATGAGCAATTCTGGCCTCAGAATGATTCAAGACCAACTAACCAAGGTTAAAACAGAAAATGGAAAAAGGTTTCAAAGTGGAGTAGTAAGGACTGACAGATCCTGGATATGCACAAATAATCTGCACAATAGAAAGGAGGGAGGAAGAAATGCATTGAAATGCAGGGATGAGAATCTTCCTCTCAGCTCAAAACAATGAAGGGTGGTGGGGAGCCCATTCTGCCTTTTATGTTATTTGATGGCACAAAATCACTCAAAACAGGCACTCTCAGTACCTGCTTGTTCGATGCAAAGGAACATTGCAAACCAAGTTTTCTTTAAAACACTTTGGGCATACACAAACAGCATGTAAGGACTCATAGGAAAAAAAAAGCATATTCTGGGGACTGAAACCATCTTAATTCCACCTTGGAGCCTTGCCATGTCATAGAAATTAAGGCAGTTTTATATTTATTGATTCTATTTTCAATATCCAAAGTATAAACATTTTTGCCTGTAAGCCATCCCCTTCCATCTCATATCATCCTATGGTTCGGAATCACACTTCGGAATTATTTTGTGGCTTCCATTTAATCAGTGAGAAACTGTAATGTTTTTTCTTCCTCTATAATTTGTGTCTGAATTTGCACAGTACATATTGGGAAATACAGAGGTATATCTGAAGTGTAATCTTCTGTTTATGGACAGGTTTCTCTAATTATTAACAGATAAAAGCATAAAAATAGTAGCTATTAAGGAGCATACGTGCAACATTTTGTAATTATTTGATAAAAAAATGTTGAAGTTTACAACTGAGAGTCATGAAAGCATAGGGTTTTGGTAGCTTACTGCCACAGTAGTTCTCACATATTAGGTGCTTTTTGTACAATAAGAAGAAAATTAATTTGTTTAAAATGGAGCTTAGATCAAATGAACTTTGTATTAGAGCTGTCAGAATGCAAAACATGAAAGAAAATAAAAACAATACAATTCCTCTTCTACAAATCGAAGCACTGAAAGAAAATCAGCATTTTTTATGGCATCAGACTGCAGAGAGAACACATTTGACACCTCAGAGTAGATTCTATGAAATTAATCATGTTCCTATTTAATTAGAGCATGGTGCAATGCTTAATGCAATTAAGTAGACTACAAAATTCATCTGTGCAAGAAAACAGGGAAGTTGCTCATATCCATTAATATTTTAGCATAAATAAAAATTCTTTATTCTGATTTGAAGTTTATTGAAGATAGTACAATACTATTTTTCTTTACTTGGTTCTCCCTCTCGTATTTGATAAGCCACCTTTTTCATCGTATTCCAACGAAGTATAAACCCCTCATATTCTTTTAAGAAAGCAGAAAAAAGAAGAGTATTTTTATAGCCAGAGTCTATCCTGATACAGTCATTCTTAAAAAGGAAAACAGTAACAAACAAGACTTTTTTTCCATCCTCCTTTCATAACTTTAATCCTGAGAATCATAGCACGTCAGCAACAAGGAAACAACATTTATCCCTAAAATCATACATTTTTCACTACTGTATGTCTTTAAGAGAAAAAGAAGAATTTTTAAGTCCTTAAAAGTGACTACCAGAAAGTCATAACAGGTCCAGAAGTGTGCTGTAAATTTTGAACAAGAATATTTAAAACGTACTAATGAGTTTGCTTACAAATGAAATACCAATAATTAAAATACACTGTTTGCTGCATCAAAAACAAAATCTCTTATATGTAAAGTTTGAAATAAGGATTATAAACAAACAACCTTCTAATATGACTGCTAGAGAAATCCTCTGATATTTCCTCGTGCATTTCCAACGTACTGTTACCTATACGCCAACATTTTAAATACTACTCCACGAGTTAGTTTCTTCAAAGTTAGTGTACTTACCTCCTTCTTCCCCATGTTTAATGAACACATTTCAAGCAGCCTTCAGCCCACGGAGCCAACACACAATCAGAAGAAGCTTGCTTTCCAGTTACAACCAATGAAAACAGTGTTAAGAAGCACGGGCAACAAATTCCCATGTGTTTAAATTGGTCGGTTTTTTGGTGGGGTGAGGAAGAAGGAAGCTATAAACAAGAGATGAACCAAAAACTCTTGACAAACGTTTTTACTCTAATTGTGCTGAAAACTTTGTGTCACCTTGTAATCAGGAACCTGTGGCTTGATGTGCTTTATTTATGTATCATGGTCAGGAAATGATTAGCATTCATGATGTCACTGCTTGAATTCTTAGCAGTAGTTCAGAACAAAAGCATACCCAAAACATTTTCCAGATCACTGTAGCTTACTGTGTATGTCTATTGCCACCTAGAGTCAAGGTTATAACTGAAGGTAGGCATGGAAATAACTAAACCTGGCCAACCATACGAGAAATTTTGAAATGCATCTTCGAACACAAATTTTGCTATAACACTTAGTCTATGCAAATTAACATCTTTTACTTCAACTGTCATCAGATACTTTCTGAAAAATGCTAGTGATTCCCCACAGTGAATCTGCCATGAGCAGAACTAGTCATCAAATACTAGACATACTATCTTTCATGCCACTTTGAAATATACATTTGCATTCACGTTCTTCACTGAAGTTTTTCAACTATCCATATACATGTGTATACTCCTTAAAGTTCATTACATTTTTAGTCAGGACAACAAGACAAGAAGCATGAAACATTAAGCAAGTAACTGACAAAACAGTGAGAAAACTAATACATTTACTATCAGTAAATGTGTTCAGATTACTGTAAATGTTTTCATGCTGAAGATGGAGGCGCTACTGTGAAAATAGTGCTTCATATCATTGCTCTGCTGACCACCTGCCTGCTCTTACTCTACTCTTTATAGTAGTTCTGTAATCACCTAATTTGGACTGACCTTCAACCTTCTCCTGGAGGCTTATCTATCTTAGGAGCCATAAAAACCTCACCATATACAAGCGTCAGCCTTCATGTAACACAAGGCAAACCTCTCAAAAGAGGCCTTAAGTTTAGAATGAGACAAAGAACTTACATAGGCGAACATTCTGCTAATATGACCTTGGTGAATGAAAAATACTTCAGCAGAGGTTTAAACAGCAATGTACCTGTACCTGGTTCTCATTAGTATTCCCATATCCTAATTGTCCTGCTCGTCCCGCTCCACTTGCCACACTTATCCAGCGTATCACACAGATCTCTGTATGATCTATGTAATTACATCATACATTTTCTTGCTCTTTTGAAAGCGGTTCCTTTCACTTTAGTGAGGAAAAATTTAGAGGAAACTCCCAAGTACGTTGAGAGAATATAGACAGTTTTCGTCTGAATGTGAACAAACCAAGCAAAGACTTTCAACTGGTAGATGTTATACTTCTCGTGAATTGTCTTAGGATTTCTTTGTGCTCATTAATTAGACAAAAACATTTTTTTCCGAAGGCTTACAGTTCATGGCAGCACTTGAACTACAGCTGTCTTGAAGAACACAGCCAGAATTCAAGAGCAGCGTTGTGGTGGTCCACAGTGATACTTACTATCTGACGATGTTTAGATGTTTGGTAAAGAGGCTTCTTGATTGCACCCTCTGATGACTCTAATGCAAAGGTTATGTAATTTGACCACACTCTCACCTTGCCCAGCCTTGTATTTAACTCAGTCTCATTTCAAAAGCTTTTCCAAGGCTACTTGGAAACGAATGGAAAAAATGAATCAGCAACTGCTCTGAAAGTAGCAGTAACATTCCACCCCATAACCCAGAGCCCAGAAATGGAACAAAATGAGAGGAAAGTGCTAGCCTGCAGCATAATTGTAAATTAAGGAAATATATGGACTACAACATTATGCAAGCTCAATTTTTTTAAAGGACTTATTTTGTTTTCAAGAGCTGAAATATATACATTAAAGGCAATCATAAAATTTCTTCTGTTCTTTAAAAATAAGGGCAGATTAGAGATGGATTTTAACATTAACAGGCAATCTACTACTAGGGTGAATCTACTCTATATGAAGTTTCAGCAGATTATAAACTAAATGACAATAGTAGGAGGGCTGCTCCAAAAGTAGGGCCTCCTATTTCATTATGCCGGTCTGTGACTCCAGAGATGGATGTTGGCATGACATTAGAGGCTGAACCTTCCTGCCAATATCCTGTTACATTTTGCTGCCTCGTGGCAGATGGCAACAGAGGAACACTCTGACAGAATGGCATCTGATCTGGTAGGGTAATTTCAGTTACCATGACATATCTGGTGCAGATAACTGATGCTTCAGCTTTAAAATAATCTCCTGTTTCTGCCTGTTCCAGTAATTAATCTGATGAGCCCTGTTTACTTTAAGGAAAAACTGAGATGTGATCAGTCTAGCAGAAGCATTTAGACTTCAAGCTTGCAATCACCTTTCTCTGTAACACATTTAACATGCTTAACAATACGATGCTGGTTTTTTGGACTCTAGATTCCAAAGTGTTAATTATTTCAACTGTTAAGAAAAAATATTCCTTTCAATCTGGTGAGAGAGGCATGCAGGAAAATAATAAATCCCTAAAGATATGCTTGAAAAGTGAGCAAATGTTTTTTGTTTTATCTGTTAGCCATGAGTAGCAATACATTTTCAATCACAAAAAAAGGACAGACAAAATTCACACAGCTCTGAAAGCATAATGTGAAAGTGTCAAGAAAACAGCTAGTGAATACTGATTGTGAAACTATAGTAAGCTCTTCGTAGAGAAATATGACAAATGAAACTTTCAGTGTGTTTGAGTACAGAAAGAGAAGCATCGAGTTAGTTGTCAATAGCTCATCTGGGAAGATTTCTCTTACCTTTTGGAATTCACCTTGAGTAGCGCTTAGTTACTAGCTCAGATGTGAGTTATCTTATCTACAAGTAGTCAACAGTTATCTTCAGACTAATTCATCTGACGTCTGAAGAGAAAATGAAATCACAGCTCAGTTGGCTAAAATTAAACTAAACTAATTAACTTCATTGTTTGTGACCTGGAGCTTGCACTTTGAGAGGAAATGAGCCTATCCTGGTGACTTGATTATTATTATTAGAAGAACACGAAGTCCATCTTTTGTTTATTGGGGCCTGCTCTTGTTTCTTTAGCACATTTAGCTGATTTCTGATCATAGAAACAACTCGTGATTCTATGGCCTCCCTCAGGATCAGAAGAGGAAGAAACCAGCACAAGAAGAGAAACCAGTCCTAACTCATCAATAACAGAGACATTTTCTTTCTTTCTTTATCTTAAAATTATTTTTTTTCTCTTAGAAGCAGACTGAGAGACAGATGTTCTCCTCCCAGCTCCTTGAGCCCTCTTGCAGGGTGAGGGCTAGTTCTGGGTGCTGCTCTGGGCCTTCCTCTTTGATGAGCACCATGGCCACCAAACAAAGTGGTCTCTGCCCTGGATGGAGGGGCTCACTGTTGCCAACTGCCCCAGCTCCTCCTGCAGCTCCTCCTCTGAGGATACAGTGGTGGTGGTGATGTGCCTTGGATGCCCACAAAGGATGCTGGGGCCACTCAGTGCTGGGGCCTGCAGGGCTGGCAAAGTGACCTGGGCCAGGGTCAGAAGGACTGTGATGGAAGGTGGAGGGGCCAAGGAGGCTGTGGAACTCCACCCGCCCTCCTCAGCGTGGGTATCCCAGCAGTCCTGCTGACCACAGATCTCTGGGTCATATAGGGCTATATAGGAGTGATAAGCTTCTTCAAAAAGGGCAGCATGAGGTCTTGGACGAATGGTGGCAGTGTCCATAAGACTGTTTGGTCAAGCCGACATTGCACTGTCCTACAGGCACCTCCTATCATTTGTTGCTGCAGATTCTCAACCTCTTGTTGGAGACACTAGAGCAGGGATCCAAGGTCTTCTGGATGTTGTTGGAAAAAGGCAGCCCAAACCTCGGGTGCGAAGCTGTGCTCAGAAGCAACAAACACCAGCTCTGTAGATCCCTGCTCATCCTGCAGGCCAGAATCTGAGTGTGCTGTGGTTGCAGGACACAACACTAAAGGTAATCACTGTGTCATCTCACTGAGTATCGGTTGGTCCACCTCTGGTGCCAGCAAGCTCCACAAGTCAATTTATTTTCCCACCAGAACACAGCCATAGCAAAGCTGTTGGAAACGGGGTCATGCAGGTGACATCATCCCAACTGTGCCCACTAACACGTCCAGTTAGATGCCACCTTCATGGCCCTGGGCTGTGCAGCGGGATGGGGAGAGCTGAAGTGGCGAAGCTGCTCTCTCACTGGTGCTGCAACAGGCAGGAGCTGTCACAAACTGCAAGAGAGGCTGCAGTCACACGTCTTCAAAGCAGGCAGCAGTGACACTCCAATTTCTAAGCAGCAAACCCTCCCAGCTCCTGCTCCACACCAACCACCCTGGGGGCCATGTTTCCATACCACTCACCTCCACTGCTGCAAGGGCATCCTGCAGGGTCCTAGCTGCCTGAGCCAGGCAGGACCAGGGAAATGCTGTTGATGCTATGGGATGGGCACCACTAACTGCTGCCAGCAGCCCCACAGCATAACCCAACTAAAGCCTTATTCACTGATCCAAGTCTCACAGTCTGCTTTACTGGAGCACAGATACTAGTCCACGCTGGACTTGGGCAGTACCTGAATTTATAAAGTGAGGGTGAGCAAGGTCACAGTCATCTCTCGCTAACATCACCTGTTGGCTGGTGACTTCCTATACCAGTGCTGCACATATTCAGGCACCAGCCTTGGGCCTCCCTCCACTGTTCAACAATTTTCATTGATACGGTGATATATTTTGGAAAATAAAAATTGCACGTTTATTACTATGTGCAAAATAATCCATGTTCTATGAACTATTTACACTTTCAGAAACTTAACAACATTTTTTGCCTGTTCTGGTTTGGGTGCAATACAAACTGGCAGCAATCTCTATGTCAGGCTTGCCTTTCATTCCAAGTGCTCACAGGAGGTTGTTTGCTCATGCTTTCCTGGGCAACATTCAGGACCTGCTTTAGCAAGGGGCTGGACTAGATAAGCTCCAACCCCTACAGTTTTGTGATTGAATTTCTCCATGCAGAAAAAAAAAAAGGCTCACTGTCATTCATTGACACTTGCTGAACACTGATGGAGACCAAACAGTGGATGTGAGTGCAGTGAGGTGGTGGGCAGTGTGTTTCAGCAGTTGTGACAGCAACATGAAACACAAGCCACGTTCCAGATGGCCATGTGGATTTTTGTTAAGAATGGCATGAAGACTCTTGCTCATGGCTGGAATCTGTCGCTGCTTCCATAGAAATAAATAGGAGGCACTACTTTGAGGGTGAGCTACATGTACCTGCATAAGTAATAATACAAAATAGTGGATCCTGAGAAATACTGAATGGTGAAATATTAGATAGACTGCAAATACAGAAAGGCAGTATATTAGTGTTAAAAAAAAAAAAACAAAAACAAACCACAAAGCAAAAAACCACAAATCTATTTCCTTTCTTTCTCATTTACTTTGGTTATACTAAACAATAGCGGTTGCATTCTTGACAGAAATCTAGTAGGCTTTTAAAGACATTTTTAAAGCATCTCTTAAGAGAACTAGATTGGGACTTAATATTAAAATGCATGCTTAATATGAATATTGTTTTAAATATGTATCTTGCTAATGCAACAGCAATTAGAAGCATATCTGAACAAGCACCATGAAATGTCCAATTTAGTAAAGCCTTTTCCTTTCTTCTGCAAGCACTAGGGGACCCTGACAATAAAAATATTTTACAGTACAAATGCTGAAAAAAAGTTTTGAACTGCTTACTAAGAAGGCAGACAAGTTGCTTCTTTTTAAATAAAGACAATAAATAAAACAACCAAGTTACAGAAACAATCTTGAGAAAAGTCAGGAGTTTTGAACAGTAACAGTCCCAAGGCTTCCAAACGCACACAGACGAAATTTTATTGACAAATACGTTAGTAAAAAGAATTTTTTTTTATTTTAAGATGACTCCAGCAAAAATATCACAGACTCACCTAAAAACAAGTCACATTCACAAGTCTGACAGTCTGCCAATACAACTTTAAATTTCAACCTATTACTGAAAACATATATTTCTAATTGTATTTTAACTTGTAAATAAATTACAAAAAAGCGCATTACAATCATATTTCACAGCAAAAAAACCATGAACTAATTGAACTTCTGTAAAAAAAGATTTCTGCAACATCCACAACATTTGCAAAAAACTAAACCTCAGTCAACTAGGTACGCAATTCATACTGCATTAACCTTTCATGACCCTGCACACAGCTGCTATTTCCACATTACCAGCTAGTTTAATTTCACAAAGAGTAAGAAAATCATTAACTTTAGAACAGATTAAAAAAAATCTAAAAGCTAGCTGCTTTGAGTGATCACAAGAAGACTGTAATCATTCAGAACACTGGCAGCTTATAGAATAGATCCCCTTTTCGCTTCCCATCCCCAACACACTCATTTTTGGTTTGCATAGAAAAGGGAATGTTTTGCCTGGTTTTGGTGGACTTCTATTTTTTTGGCTTAGGTATTACACTGAAAACAAAACAAAACAAAAAAAAACCAGCACTAAAAAATACTAGTTTCTGTGCTTTACGATGAAGAATTTCATATTCTGGTACAACAGTTACACTTCTTGTTCAAGATAGGCTAAACTATTTTCCATTTCCTTTCCATGTGTAACTTATCCAACTGTTTTTTGTAACTACATCTAGAAGTTAACTAATTTTCTGTCGTTTTCTTCTATTTTGCTTCCATGAATTCAAGCCTTCAAACATAAACAAACTAAGGCTAAACAAACATAGCCTCCTCCACACAGAATCAGTAAGTTCACATCGCCAGCCAGCTAACAGTACCTAATTGTGATGATTCCACCAACCTGACAGCTCTGACTTGCCTTTTCAGATTGATATAACACTGTTTCTTCATGAAAACAGAAGCACGTTGATTTTTCTCCCACACAGGAAAAACTGAATCCAAACAGAAACGAGCTTCCTGCAAGTAGATGTACAACTATGAAACAACTGATCAGGTCTCCATCTCAGTCTCCATGGTATCAGTCCTCGAAAGAGTTTTATCAGCAGATGTAGTCTCTCCATGCAGGCTCTGAATATCAGATAAATCAATTGTAGGCAATGGTGCTCTCCAATACAAGAATGTGTTATACTGATTGAATTCTTCTTGCTTTGAAAAGATAAAAAAAGGCAACAGAATATTAATATACATCATATTAATTGATTAAGCAAATAATTTACTTTTGTCAAGTACTCAACTACTGCATACTTCTGGGAAACATCTCTATGACCCCGTCACTTTGTTCAACTGGCAATCTTTCATTAGAATCACAGAATCATAGAATCCTTAGAGTTGGAAGGAACCTTTGAAGGCCATTTAGTCCAACTCCCCTGCAATAAACAGGGGCACCAGCCTCCATGGACAGGGGAATCAACCACATCCCAGGGCAGCCTTTTCAGGGATGTAGTTGAATAATACTGAAAAACCTATGAAATTACTGTACTTCACACATACATAAATTGTTCATTGCTTTCTTCTCACAATAATACAGACATTTCATGTGCATTTAGAAGCTGGTATTCGAAATAAAATGTTCAACTATTTTACCACACTGTATTTCTTCTTTTCTATATGTACATTTTGTTCTCAAGTAGGCATCAGAAAAATCAAGATATCTTTTGGGGCCAAAGAGAAGAAGAGACTGGTAAGCCATACAAGAAAAACATGAGAGGAACATTCAATTATCTACTACCTTACTTGGTACGTACATGTCACTGAAAAAACTTTAAAAAATGTCTGTTGGATAGCACAGGTGGTTTTTAACCTTATGTCCTTAACCACAGAATAAAATTTACAGACTGGGCGGCCAACCTGTGCATATGACCATAGAAGTTATATATGTAAGAAGTGAAAACAGGAATTCTCAAGCCACTCCTTAAATCTTAAGCATGCGTTTTCTTCTGGTATACAAAAACAGTAAATGTTTTTATTAACTTATAATTAGAACTGTTAGACATTATATTAAATGTCTCAGCATAACCAGTTGCTGAAAAAAAATCAGTTTTGCAACTAAACTGGTACAACTGCTTTGATATGGCTCTTTAGCAAATTCATGCTCTGTCTGCTGAGTCTGTAATTGATTAATAAAAAAAAATGTAACGTTCAATAAATTCCAGTAAGCACTGGCCATAACCCTTCTCAGCCACCGGAATAATGATGTCTTTTTTTCTTTAACTAAATTTAAAAAGTGTATAAACTTACAATACTTCCCCTCTAAAGAAACATTTTTTTATTTACTGCGATACAAGCCTACCATGAACTCCAGTTTGTGGTAGTTAACCTTTTTTTCTACCATCAAAACCTGTGTTATTAAAGGCCTTTAATATTAGGTTTGAGATATGAAGAGATCTCATAGCAACAGTATGTTTGTCTGCCTGTAGAGTCCTACTAATGCATTAACTTGCACAAAGACTGCCTTCACTAAAGATTACAAAGTTCCCATTAATTGGAACAGCGAGCAAAACCAGTGAATGATACGGTGTCATGATATCAGAAGCATATGGAAACTGAAAGAATACCTATCTAAACACCCAGTATCTGAAAGCAGCTGTACACATCTGAGAGACAGTTTTACAAACTGAATTTTATATAGAGCATAATATTAACAACAAACGATAACCAAAGAAGGAAAGAGAAAGGGAAGATGTTCCAGTCCAAGCTCCACACAATTTGTGTGCTGTGTTGCACACTCAGTATTGTACAAGGCAGGTGGTATCTCTGACAACCAA
>JAOWBP010004700.1:29004657-29022744 GCA_028571105.1 Tragopan temminckii
TGGACGCCTACTTGTGCGACCTGGTGTAGGGAACCTGCTTTGGCAGGGGGGTTGGACTCAATGATCTCTGGAGGTCCTTTCCAACCCCTACAATTCTGTGATTCTGTGATTCCGTGTTTCCGTGATTACATACTAGTAGATTTCCCTTAACACTTGATTAGACTGTGCACTAATACAGAGCTCCATTGTATGTTATAAACAATGCACAGCTGAAGGTATTTTACACTCCACAGTCTGCAGCAACACTAATCTTACACACTCTCAGTGGATTAAGAAAAAGGGAGAACTCATACTTTGAGTACTTCTTAAGTTCTTCTGAAGTGTCATCCACCATGTTGCTCTGTTTAGCTTCATGTGCCATTGCCCTGTAGAGTTTGCAAGCAACAACTGCTTTGACCATGGCTTCCTCTCCGTGCTGCCAGAAAAACATCGCCATCTTCTGCCTTCTCATTAACACTGCCCAAACCAGGAGGTCATTATAGGGGTAGAAAAAACCAGATGACTCATAACTTTCTGCAAATTTTATATTCTCTTTTGATTTCTTCTTAGACTTATGGAAACCAGTTGTTTTTTCCTATAAATTTGTTTAAAAAAAAAATAATAAAAAAATCTCTGTGAGTGGTTAAAGCTCATGCAAAGAAAACTGCAAGCAAACCCAAATTGCAAATAACAAAGTGGTTTTCACATATATCTAAGTCATAAACCATAGCTAATATTACAGTCAGATTACTAATGCTAAGAAGGGATAACATCTGCAGAGGAAAAACAGTCCTTGCTCTGTACCCTTGCCATTTACTGCCATCCCTTGTCTCCAGTCCCTGAAACACCAAGATACTACTTTCACTCTCTTGTACTTGCGTCATGACAAGAGAAAAAGCAAGAGGAGAATCAAATATATACAAAGGACTTAAAATAGTTAAAGCTACTTTTTACTGTCTACCACACGTTTAGTGTAGATTTTCTACACATTCCTATCTGAGTATTTCTCTGCTAAAGGCAAAGAAAGTCTTGCTAAAGTGGGTTCATTTTGGCTCAGACAAATTCTAATAAAGCCAGTTGAACTCATTCAACTTCATGGTTACGTATCGGATATGTAATACCTATGTGGTGACCTTTGCTCTTCTAACATTCTTTCCTTGATAGAAAATATTGTTGCCATTTTTGAGATATCAGAATTGTATCTCTTCTTCGTGCAGTTACTTTAATAGGCAATCCTGAGAAAACATGGGGAAAATCAGAAAATTCCTACTGCTATTTCCAAATATGAAGACTTTCAGCCACAACTGAATGCCACAGATTTTATTTACTTTAGTGAATAAAAGCCCTTATCCAGAAGTGGATTAAAGTCACAAAGTATCATGGGAGGAGTCCATTACTTTATGAACAATGGGCAATAAAAACTTACAACAAAGTAACAGCCTGCAAGTATATGTCTTAAACAAATCTTTCAGAAAACCAATTAGTAGACTAATTAATTCTAAGAACAGTTCAGAACAATTACATTACCTTGCATTTGTAAGGCTGTGCTGTTCTGAAGAACTGAGAATGTAAGGTATTTTCAGGAGAACCCATTCCGCTACCCATCTGATCGCTCTGATGAAGGGAATGAGACAGGTTCTGCGAAAAGCTGGAGAGCACTCTCTAGATGCAAATGCAGACCACAAAACACACACACAAAAAAATCAAATTAGGGATGAAGTTTACCTGTATTTAACGCTGGATTTGATGGTGCCTCTGAGGTATTCAGAGACTACTTGGGTCAGTCACCATTGTAACTACAGCAGGAGCATATACTGTCAAGATAAAAATGGCCTGTTTGACATTTAATTTTGAAATTTAAATTATACATATATCTCTAATTCTCTGAAAGACAACCTTCATATTTCCCGAAGAGCACACAGTCATTTACACAGAGCTTTTGCTACAATTGAATCGCCCAAACTGGATACTTTTCCAAATGCCTGTCCTTTCAAAAGCTACCACAAGTTCTTTAAAAGACAAAAAAAAATTCCCTGAACTTTTTGCTGACCATTTCATGCAAATGATAGCATGTCTAGCATTTTGGCTAGATATCAGGTGTATTTGCCTGGTTCATTTTCAATCTCTCCTCAGCTGACAAATTTATAAACTAGTCAAGCATAGAATACACTTAATTTATGGTCTTCAAACAAACCACAATGAGATTCTGAGCCTTTTTCAGGTGTCATGCTGTGGCTTTTCTTGGCACCCAGTAGTAAGCATTTCACAGAATTTACCTTGTGCTTTCTGTAGAGATTATTGTACAGAACTCGGAAGTGTTTCCTTGTGTAGCTGCTTCGATAAGCTTCACCAAGGAGATACTCCATCACCAGCCCAATATCAATCAAGGTTATATTATAATCTGAGGGAAGTGTGCTCTGAAACACCAAATGTCACAAGAATTTCATGATGTTATTACATGCAACTTTCAACACCTGTTACTATGAGGGAATTCTGGCAGAAGGTGCAACTGACAGCTCTGGCATCTGTTAGAAAAAGCACACATTCTTTAGGCATATGGAATTTCTCTGGGAAGGAGAAAACAGGCACACTGACATTTTTAGCCTAAGAAGTGTGACATCTGCTGTACACTGCATACATGTCACATGGGGACATACACTGTAGTTATTCACAAGACCAGCTGTATTCAGTGGTGAGAGTAATTTACTTCAGAATACTCACTGACAACCAGACAGATTGATAAAAATCTTTCTCTGATAACAAGAGACAACTGGCATTGTACAATTTGCTCATTAAACCAATTCATTAAAAATGAAGAAGTGGATGAAGAATATATTTAGTGTTGTAGAGTAATTCCAGGAGACTGGAGTCTCTTGTAGAGGCTCAAGACTACCATGACAACTAAGACAAAAGCTTCACTTCTACATTCACTGTGTGTATCTTCCAAGTCTGTCACCACTTGTGTTTAAAACACCACTGATTGCCTGCTTACATTAAATGTACTTCCAAGACACAAGCTTTGTGACAAATTATCTGAAGAACAGGTTATCTGCCATGTGGATGGCAAAGATTATCAGCAAAACCTTAAACCGTAACTCTTGGATATGAAAACTGGGCCTGCTTGCACAGCATCAGAGGTTTTACATATTCCTAGCAGTCTACGCCTTTCTGACTGTGAAAAGCCACTTTCTTCATTAGGCTGAGCTTTTTTCAAGAGACTTCACTGGCAACCCTCAGGATAACCAGTTAATGCTATCCATTCCTGAGAACAAGGGGCACCAACAAACACATTGAGTACTCTGGGGCATGTCACACAGGATAGGGCTTGGCTTGCCAGCTCTGGCATTAAAGGATAGGCCAGTATTTATGATTATCTGTATTTGTAGGTACTTCTTTGCATGACAAAATATATATATATTATGCTTGTAGGGCAAGCTGCAATGTATTTCTATTCAAACACCAGCAACAAAGCTGGTCACATTAATGGAGAAAGGATCACTACTCTCAGTGTGGAAAGGTAGAATATATTTTCAAGACTGTGACTCTCTCTCTTCACCACATAAATTAGACCTCAAATATTTCCATCAGCATGGGAAAGCACAGAAAATAGCTTGCCATAAAAATCAGAACATGCTACACAGTAGCATTAACATAAAGGTCATCTACAAAAATAAATTTATCTCAGAAATCCCAATACATGAAACCAGAGAATTCTGCAAGCACTCATCTTGTCATCTTCCTTTGCTTTTTTTTTTTTTTTTTTTTTTTTTTTTGCTGCTGTTGTTGTTATTGCTGTTGTTCTTTGCTCGTTTGTTTTTTCTTTCTTATCTTAGTATTCATAACCTATAAAGAATTAGCCAACTATATGTTTTGGATTTAGGCATCTCCTGCAGTGGAGACTAGATGCAGAAAGAACAGCTCATCTTTTCCTGACTAAGCAAAGCTGTCAGGTACAATAGATAATGGTAATGCAAAATAAATTAAATGTAGCTAAATAATAAGGTTTCCACTGAACTAATTCAGACAGAGCTCTGTGTGGTAGTCATCCACTGCCACCTTCTGTTCTTCAAGAAACTGCAGCACATTAAAATATACGTTGTCACAGCATCTTTCTGTTACTGCTTAACAAGGAAAATCTTTTTTTAGCTTTAGGGGGGAAAACTTGACTGCAGTAAGTATAATTATTACACTAATTCACTAAATCTTTTGTGCAACCACTTCATAATGTCACTTTAGTAATTCAAGAAATAGACAGTCCGATCTATATGAACTGCCGAGCTTTGAAATTAAGGTACAGGACCCTGGGGAACATTCAGTAGAAGGTTAGTTAATTGCTTGAGGGTATTAATGGGATGAGAATAAAACTATTTAGTAGACAAAGGGTTTTAGTAATGAATCCATCGTTTTTATTATTTTGCATTCTCCAGTATTGTCTAATAGCAGGGTACCACTGGACACTGAAATTTTTAAGTTACTATTTTAGCTCCTCAGCTTCTCCTATATCCATTACCTGTTTCACATCTCGAACAAGGTGCTGCAAAAATAGATTGGACGGTCCTTGTTTCTGTTATGTGAAAAGAAAAAAAAAAAGTAAACCAACATGTCTCTCTACATTTGAAAATCAAAGAAGCTTGAAGATCTTCAGAATATACCACTGTGATTCATTTTCCCCCACAAACCTATTGAAAATAATTCATCATCAACCTGCAGCACTTCCACAATCTTCAATCTTGACATATGATAAAAAGAAGCAAGTGTAACTTTGGTTAAACAGCATACCATTTCCAGCAAGGTAAGCATACATCAAATACCAGATTAAAATCAGAGTATAATTTTCATAAGCTTCAAGTGAATACTCAGTCTGGTTTAAGTCAATGAACTGAAAAAAAAAAAGATGGGACACATTTTTCATTAAAATTAAAAAAAAAAAAAAATTGAAAAACATTAATTTCCAATTTTTTTTCCAAAGCTTTTTGTAAAAAATGTGGGCTAATCTCTTAAGCAACAGTAATCTTTCTACATATTTTTATCCAAAGTTATCTGTGTGCCTACTGTAAGGCACTATAATACTCACTATATTGTAGAGCTCTTCCAGACGAGATATAGTAAGAAAACGGTGCATGTTCACTCCATGCTCTATTAACAGCTTTACAAAATCCACACGGTCCATCACTAAAGCATCCAGCATTGCTTGTTCCAGTGCACCAACCTTGAGAAGGACAGAGACAGAGGGAAAGCTGGAAAGCCATCTTATTTTGGAGATGAAAAAAAAATATTCCCGAACTGCTGAGAAACTCTTTATCACAATGATTCATCTTTATGTGTACTTTCAGCACACAATATGAAAGAAAAATATGCTGGAGAAAGCACCCTCACAATAAAAATCCAGTAGTGAGGGGGAGTACAACAGAGTCTCCATAAACCCACTGCCTAAAAGGACTCTTACATAAGATTACACAACCAAACTTGGATAATACTGTACTCTACAGAAGGATAATACTCTCCTACTCTAATTCACTTTAGAAGCTAATGTATGATAATGCTCCAGGCAGAAAGAGAGCCTTTCTTTTTTGACAGATGGCAAAAGCCACTTCAAGGTACTGTATTTCAAGATCTCTTCGTAGAATTTGAAGTTCTTTAAAGCAGACTTCACATATGAGAGAGAATCCGGACTAGGATGAAGTCTCTACAAGATGCTGCAAAGCAGAGCTCTATCGACAACACTGTTCAAATTGTGAAACACTATAGTCACGCTGCCTGCACAGCACTTAACGGAATTTCTACAAAATAGCAAAGGAGCTGGATATATGAAGAACTCATAAGAAGATTTCTGCAGAACTTAGATGCATGGAAAATGCAGTGGGGTGAGCAGAATGAGAATTATGGCACCCAAACACGACAGGTGCAAAGCTGGAATGCAAAGCTACTCTCTTCCGTGCACGTACCCAGTTTTATGGGTGTGATATTAAAAGATGACCAGCAAATGTTATAAAAGTGTCACATGACAAAAAATAACTTCATAGAATCATATCATAGAATCATGGAATCATAAATGGCCTGGGTTGAAAAGGACCACAATGATCATCTATTTTCAACTCCCCTGCCATGTACAGGGTTGCCAACCACAGGACCAGGCTGCCCAGAGCCACATCCAGCCTGGCCTTGAATGCCTCCAGGGATGGGGCATCCACAACCTCCTTGGGCAACCTGTTCCAGTGTGTCACCACCCTCTGTGTGAAAAACTTCCTCCTAATATCTAACCTAAACCTCCCCTGCCTCAGTTTAAAACCATTCCCCCTTGTCCTATCACTATCCAGCCTTGTGCAGTGTCCCTGAATTACTGGTATTTCTTTCAGAAATATCTCAAAGTCTATTCTTGTATCAAATTTCCTGGAGCAGTTACTCCTTACACTGAAAGCATGACTGCTGAGGTTTACAGCAATCCAGTAACTCCTAGAATGACACTCTTTGTTGCAAAGTTCATTAGAGACTGAGATTACCTTTAAGCAGAAACATAGTTACAGCTGGTCATAATCCTTACTTCTCAACTTTTAAGACCAGAGTGCTAAAAAGAAATGTCCACAATTTGTGCACTTAAATGCACAGAAAAATAATATGTTTGCATGAATAATCACTCACTTAAATGGATGATTAAAAATCTGTTCCAAAATTTTAACATCCAGCTGCAGTAATTGTGCACAAACTGTGTACCCTTAAAATTGCACTGGTTGACTGAGCATCTAGGTCAAAAAAAAAAAAAAAAAAAAAAAAGACTTGTACCTATATGTTTTGTCTTTTTTACAATTTATGAAGAAAATACTGTTATTTAAGATTATTTCCTCCTTATTTATTACAAGTTCTTTAAATCTTACTTGAAGGAGAGAATGTATTCATTATTTGACAATGACTTTTCAATCAAAATGGTGCCAAACGGATGTACTGAAACAGATAGGAACACACAGACAGATCTTTTTTGAAACACATCTGAAGCAGAGGAGAGAAACAGGGGAATTGCCAGCAAATCCATAAGACCAGAAGATGATCAAGGTGTAAAAGAAACATGAAAAGACATAAGGTTATTGCAGACATGGTAAATTGACTGACTGCCTCATTCCAAACTACACAATGTAGTAGGAAAGTTCCTACAACAAACTTTTCTTTAGGGCAGATAAATCTAAGGAACTGTGTCAAATTAATCTGACAGTAGAAAAGATTTTAGAAGTCATCAGTAAAATGGTAGCAAATTGTCAGTACCAGGTGGTTCCCGCTTTCAGGAAGCAGAGACAGCTGAAATTAGCCCTACTAATAGCATAATAGAAGACGGTAGAAAAAATATGCTAATTTTTTAAAATAGACAAAAGAAAGTTTCAATCCATGTATGCTAACACTGTCAGAACTTTCTAAGGAGAAACATAATTAAAATATGCTAAGAAACACCAATAATAGAGACATGGGTAAATACAATAAAGTAAAAGAAAGCAAGACAGTTATTTCATAGAACGAAATCATAACTACTAGAATTTTTCCATGGACATTGAGAATAAGGCTTTCTGATTGTCACAGCATATTTGTATCCCCATAAACTATGTTAGCAATGACTTTCTTAAATGAGTTCTAAATGAATTATGCAGTCGCAAGGCAAAAGGCCTTCTAATTGACTAACAGCTAACCAGGTGGAAGAAAAAAAAGACACTGAGAAAATCCCACATATTGAATACTGGTTTGGAAAAAATACTCATAGTAGCTAAACTGATTGTGAAGAAGTACAGAAAAATCTCACAATATGGGGCCAACCAATAATCTACTTGCACAATATCAGCCTTGAAAGTACCTCAGAAAATATTCAGTGCACAAATACTAGTGAATTTATTTATGCTTAAATTAATGCAGAATCATATAAAAATATTTCTATTTCACCAAATATCTCAACGAAGAACCCTGTCTTGAATAGTGGGTACACCACCAGTTAGTTTACTGATATGCAGGGACTAAGAAACTGTTACTCATTATTCCCCACATCTCAAAGAAGAGATGGCATCAAATGAAATTATCACACAGCAGTCATTGACATCTAACATTCTTAGTTTAAGATCTCAGCTTTCCCTCTTCATTTTTTATATCAGTTATATTAATTTACAGCTCAAAATAGGTTTAACCTGCCACATATATAAATATGAATGAATGATGCTGACTCACAGGCCTTGTTAGAATACATTTTCAGAGATAAAAATGGCAAAAGCTTAATATTTTGAAAACAGAAAGAATAGATGCTGTCTGCTCTTCCTTAATATCTTACACAGATAGTGCAAATAAAGTTTACCAACAGCTCACAGTGAGATTGAAGAACTGCCAGAGGCAAACAACTAAATAAATGCAAATAAAGAAACATACATGTTATAAAATAGACCTTGAATGAAGATACTGGAAAAAAATCAGTTCCCTTTATAGGGTCAAAACATAATAGCATATTTCCAAAAATAAATAAATAAATAAGTCATTAAGGCAAAAATATGCACACATACTTGTTTATACACAAATCTTTTCCATATCTTCTTTTTTGTAACTCATAAAAACAAAAGACTCTGTTGCAGAAATACTATTAAGGTTATGTGGTCAATCACTCAAAAGCCATCAAATAATTCATCACCATGAATAATGGTACAATTACTCATTGCACAATCATATACAGTGTTTCCCCAGAGGGGAAACCAGCTCATTCAGTTCACACAGTGAATGATGCTCACTCAGCAGGCAGCTATTCAACATATTGATCAAACCTTATTGTTCCAGGCTTGGATCACCCTTTATCATTTGCATACTATTCAAATACCAAAAAATAACTGGGAAAGTTCCTTCTTTATTTTTCAGTGAGCACTTGACACCATTCTTACCATTTATTTTTTTCCTCAAGATTATTCTGTGATCACCAATACTTCATGGATAGTGAAGTGAGCCCGAAGAGGAAAAAAATTTAATTCACAGATGCCCAAACATCTCAAGCATAATAGTCATATATTCAGCTCTGTAGACCTCAGGAGTTGTATAAAAAGTGATATAAAGTGCACCGAAAGTGCATAAAAACTAGCGACCAATAAATTCAAGTCTTTTTTCGTGTTAAGCAATCAACTTGGTCAATTAGCAAAATACATATACTCACTGTCCTTTATACAAAATTTAGTCTGGAAAGTTCTCAGAATAGCAAAATCAACACTATAATTCTTAGAGAGCAAAATTTACTTAAAATGTACTTTTGGGAGTTTCAGATGTCATTTCTTTCAGAAAATATTTACTCTTGTAATCAGTAGGAAGTCCCAGAACTCTCAGCATTTCCTAATAGGAGAGTTATTCCAGTTTCTTAATTGTCTTTGTGGTCCCATGTTGGACTTCCTCCAGTAGGTCCATATCTCTCTTGCACTTGGGGGCCCAGAAATGGACACAGTCCAAGTGCAGCCTCAGCAGCACCTCAGTAGAGTGGAGAGGTCACCTTTCTGGATCTGCTAGCAGCACTGCTCAACACAGCTAAAAGTACTATTAGGCCTTAGCCTGCTAAATGGCAAGGGCCGCTGACTCATGTTCACCTTGGTTTCTGCCAGATCTTTTTCTGCAAAGCTGAGCCACAATGTCATATTAGCAACAGTTTTTTCTACCTGTCAATACCATAAAGTATTCAGTATTGATCCTGGAAGATCCTAATTTCCTAGATCTAGGAAAACAGAGACAATACTTCTTCATAGTTAAGTCTTTCAGGAAAAAAAGTGTACTCTGGATTACAAAGAAATGTCCATGACCATCAGAGACTGTCAACACAGGCTTGAAAAATATACATCCAGACAGATCACTGAAGCTATTTCGAAAGGCTAGCAGTGAAAACTATAGGAATTTTAGAAAGAATCTCTTTTCTAGGTAAACACAGCATTTGATTCCTCATGTGATGCCCTCTGCAGTTGAACACTTCGAAGTTTTAAGGACAATGACTCTCCATAATCAGAGATCATAACTCCAGAAGACTGAATCCAAGCACCGTACCACTCCTTAGCTAAAGCCCGACAAATGCAAATTATGGAAAATCAGTCATCACAGCAAAATGTAAAGACACTGTGAAAAAATAAAACATGAAAGTACCTTCCAGTGTTGTCCATAAACCAATATATGTTTCTTGGCAATATCTAGCTGGTTCCAAGCCAATGCCAAATCCAGCTGATCTGATGCAGACATACTTGTACCTAGGAAACAAGCAAAAAACCCAGCAGTTTGCACAATCAACATAACTCCTTTGCTTTGAAAAGGTAAGTTGACAAGACTGCATGTCAGACAAAAACTGTATTTTCAAATATGTACCTTTCAGGAGTGCAGTTAGAATTGACAAATCAATGTCTTGATGTTCTTCAGACTCCACATCAAGTATAGTTATCTGTTAGAATTGCAGAAGTACACTATTAGAGGTGTGATTATTTCTTCTTGGCTCTGGTAGATTAAATCATACACACTTCAACATAAACACTGGCAAAGCTCAGACTAATTTTCCTTTGTTTTGGAAAGGAAATGTACCATTTTGCTTGTAATGCAATAGCATCCAAGACCAACTACCATCAACCTGCTGCATAATAACATGAGTCTATTTCCTTTCAATTAGCTTTAAAGCTCTGAAATATAAAAACGCAATATGATAAATAACTACTCAGCTTCCAAGTAGAGAACAGATACTTTAACAAATTAAAACAAATAATAACAAAAACAGATTGGATAGTTTCCATTTTAGTAATCTCTGTCATTATTCCTAAAACAAATATTTGGCAACCCTAAATGAGGTCACAAGTCACTAAACATGCCAGCACATTTTGAAAATCCCGATACTCTGACAAATTCAAGCACAACACTGTTATGAGTAGAAGAATAGATATAAACACTTCCAAATTACAAAGAAAACACTACTAAATGATTTAAAAAGTAAGAATTACTTTATCTTTCTTGTGAAAATAAAGACACCTAGCCTCAACGAAAATCAGAAAGTTTGTCATTTCATAAGCATCCACTGAGACTTCCAAAGTTAACTAAGCAGCCTCTGTGGAGCTGCCTAAGATATAAATTAGCACAGACTCTTTTGTGTTACTTTTATTTTAGGGATAACTTCATTACGTTTACAACTGTGGTATCAATCCAACACCGAAAGTGCAAAAAAGATTACAGAAAATGAATATATTGTAAAGACAGAGCATGAATCCCACTCACAGACTTTCTGTGCTCCATGCATTCCATCAAAATGTGAAATAGGTGACTGGACTGTTTCTGTCCCAAACTAAACATGTTTTGAATCATTACTAAAACCTTCTCCTTCACTTGAGGGCACAGCTCCCTGAAAAAGAGATACACAAACAAAAATATTGTTGGCTACTTCTTCCCAGTCCAAGCAAAACCTAAGGAAGAGGAGGAAACTGTGCTGAGCAGAGACACTTCTCTGCTGTCTTACTGCTTCCTTCATCCAATAAAAGAAGGCAAAGATATCTTATAACATCAGTTATTATTCACACAGACATTTGCTCTGATCATACATATGGGAAATAAAAGAAATGAGACAGTTAATTTTCAAGGGACTGTCTGTGCACATAGAGCAAACAATCACTGAAATTTTAGCAATTATCTTCATTCCTTCATATTAATTTATAAATAAATTCAATTCCTCATTATTTGTTTATTAATCTTAATGTATCTCTTTTTTTTTCCTACACCCATTTTCCCCTTATTTCTCTCTGCTAACATTGCTGTTCATATTCTTCTCTCCTGTTCAAACGACCAGATGTTCTTTTTAAAGATCAAGAAATATGGAAGGAAAAGAAAGTGAAAAAAGTTCTCATTGCAACATGTTAGAGAAAAATACTATGCTCAGAAAAGGATATTAAGATAATAAATAAATTAGCAGTGCATATATACAGTGAATAACTGAAGTTTACTAAGTTGTCATCTTTTAATTGGAATAAATCTAGTTTGGTTTTTTAAAAATTAACTTTTATGTAAAAAGTCCTTTTGACTCTGAAAAACTTATACAAAAAATTAATTTGCTTCACAAGTTCACATATTTATTTATTTTCATTTTGGATACAAAATTGGCATCAAAATAGGTTTAATGTAGAGTCTGCAGCCAAAGCTGCACTAGAGGTGACAAAACAATCACAGCAAGAATTACAAATACAGATAAACACTGGGTTAATCAAAGCCAAACCCACAGCACATCACACCTCTTCCTACCTCAGTCCTCACTGCCTACATTCACTAACCCCACTCTAGTGGTATTAGAAGCATTAGAAATCATCTCTGCGGTTTGGGCATTTTTAGATCCCCCCCAGCATGGCAGATTATGCAATACTCACCCTGTATCACCTGTGTGTTTGTGGGTGAAAGCCAGAATATCAGCAGCTCTGCCAGTGCCCTCATAGACCACCACAGGGACAGGTGGGCTGGTCCTTACATACTCCCACACCATTAGAATCACATTGGCATCTCCTTCCACCACCAATCCGACTATGGGTACACCTTGTCCCATTCCTGTTTCAAAACACACCTACCAGTTACAACTAAGTCTCAGTCGTGCACACAAAAAAATCATATCATCAGGAGATAAGATCATTGCTGGATGGATTATACATGATAGAGTCTCATAATAAGTATGTAGTTCAACAGATAGGAAATCATGTGTCCGGCGTTTCTTGTTTGACCTAATTTTTCTATGAATGATTTTCACAGTGCACAGTGATGGTGTTTTAAAGGTGGCCCATATCGTTTTTGTTACCTGAACAAACAGAAAAGTAGTTTGGTACTTTTTTTTAAGGATTTTCTCAAGTTGTACACCAGAGGGTATTCCTCTTAATAATCTAAAATAAATTTCAAGTAAAGTGCAATAAAAAATAAATTTAAAAAATAATTCTGATTTAGAATTTCTCCTAACATGAAAAAATGACAGAGATTGATTTAGAAGTTCTAAATACAAAGCATTAAAAACTGAGTTGTCTCTAAATACTACGCTATAAACAGATAAGGAAAACAAAGATTCAATATCACAATTCAGCTAATGTTTTTTTTAACATGCTTAAAGATTTAAATCACTGTGTAAGAATGAATTTCCACAAATGACTTATACAATCTAGTCCATAAAAGGAAATATTCATCTGCATAATAAATATTTCCTTGATAATTTCTATACTACAATTCAATTACTGCATAGGCAAACAATGGAATTCACACAATCTGAGAAACAGAAACACTAGATATAAGTATTCCTTTTGCAATCAGTCTGCCTCTGAACATGGGGAGGTCACAGTGATAGACCTTTAATGAGGTTAAAAGTAACAAATGACTGTGTTCTCTCCACCTGGCAAAACTATCTGGTGCTTACATAGAGACTATGCAAAACTGTGCATGGTGAGCAAATGGTCAGTGGTCACACTATGGACAAAAGATATGTTAATTCCAATGCAAAAAGTTTTATGAGAATACTACTCTTTCCATTTTTTCTGATACTCAGAATTTGAGAAACTTGCACTGGGCAACTTTCAACCACAGTGAAATCCATCACAAATGAATTGTAGAATCATTTGCATTGGAAAAGACCTTTAAGATCAGTTTAATATTAACAAAAACACCATTAAACCATGTCAATAAGCATCACACACAAGAGAAGATGACAGGAAATGTCAAGACCTCCATGACTTTTTAGACAGGGTTTTCCGTGATAAAGCTGATCATGGCAGTACTTACTTGTGTGTATTTTTTGATGTGACAAATACTTTTCCAAATTCCTCCTTAGCATCATTTCATTCCCATACTTGCCTACTGTCCCATCATCTGCCATTAGAAAATGAGAATGCATGCTGTTGAGGGTACTTAGTTTGCTGAGGGGATTTCCAAGAGTTTGGTACAGGCAAACTACCTATAAAAAGCAAAATAAAAAGTTATTCACAGAAACCAGAGAAATATCACCAGGCATGCTGCCTCATCTGTGTATATTTCTTCATCATATCATAGTCCAAAGAAAGTCTCTATCATGCTTTTTGTTGCTCAAGTAACAACTGCAGATCATTTAATGTGATCTTAACAGCAACAGTGTTTATAGCCAGAAAGCACAGACTGCATCCTCACACTGGCACTGACTTAAAATTCTAATTTATGAATAAAAATCACACATGTTAATAGCCTTTTTGCATATACAATTAACCTTATTGCTTATCCTAAATCACATGAGTATGTATAGAAATACATAATTTGCATCCACAAGAAAGTTACCTAATTAACTGCAATCTTTTAAAAAAATAAGAAAAAATGTTTTAGAACTATCCATTTACATAAGAAAAGCAGAATACACTGTCTCAACATGCCACAGAATTCTGCCTCCAAGAAAAACCTAAACCTCTGTTGCTAAGAAAAAATATCAAACTAGTGAAATGAAGCAAGCACAAAATAAAGTGTGAAAGAAAGCTAAAGCATTGCTCAAACATGGTTTTTATTATTAAAATGCATCCAACTCACATCTTTCCCAATGAGATCCCTCTGGTTCTCAATGATACCCCATGGGGGGATCCCAACAGCACAGATCTTTCTCAGGTATGGTGAGGCATGTCCTTTCAGTGCATCCCCCACGTGTCTGGACACTCCTAAACAGATAATTAACCATAAGTTTTCTGCATTTGAGACTTGCTACAGGACAATAACTGAAGGACTTCCCGTCCTGCATGAGAGCTGCCCTGAAAGTAATGCTTCCTATTTTGTTATGTTGGCCTACAATGTAAAAGGCAGATGTTAGGGCAGATGTAAAAGGCAGATGTAAAAGGCAGTAGAGATTGAACCTTTCCACCAATATTCTGTTCAATTTTGTTGCCATGAGACAGATGAACGGCAAAACGGCATCTGACACCGTTGAATTCCTCCATATAAAGCACTGAATTCCTCCACACAGAAAAAAAATGGCATCCACTGACATTTGTTGATGCTTACTGAAAGCTTATGGAGACCAACCACTGAATGTTAGCACAGAGAGGTGGTGTGTGGTGCATATCAACAGCGCCAACAGCAGCGTGAAAGACAAGCCGTGTTATGGACAGCCGTGCACAGTTTTCATACCACAAAATGAAGAGCTTGATCAGCTCATTCACACCAATCAGTGGATTACGACCAGGGAACTGTGTACAGAGCTGAATATTGGCTTCAGTGATCGAAAATAATGGTGGCAACATTGGAATATCAAAAAGTTTTGACCAGGTGTTCACACCTGGAATAGAAAGAACACCATGCACAAGTTTGTCAGGACCTACTGGACCAATACTGTGCTGAAGACAACCATTTCCCAGATTGCATCATTACCAGTAATGAGATGTCATGTCACCACTACAAGCCCAAGTCAAAACAGCAGTCCATAGAGGGGTGACATGTGAACTCAACATCTCTTGCAACATGATTACACACCAGGTTCCATACCAGTTTGTAGACTGTGGAGTATATTGCCAATATTGGCTGGCCTGTCCTACCACACCCCTGTTATAGTGCGGATTAGGCACTTTCTGTCTTTCATCTATTTGGGCTGATGAAAGATGGACTCCACAAGCAACACTTTCCTAGCTATGACACTGTCATAGCAGCTGTGAAACAGTAAGTCACCTCAATTGGTGAAGATTGTTATGAGTGTGGCATGCAGGCTTTTGTTCATCATGGGCAAAAAATGCATAGCTAATGGTAGTAACTGTGTTGAAAAACAGTGTTCTATAGCTGAGAATTTCCTCTATCAAAGTATTATTCTACTCTTTGTATCTGCTGTGGTTTCCATGGAAATAAATAGGATGAATTACTTTCAGAGCAACCTACATATTGTATTCTTTGGTTATGTTTTAACCAGAAATAAACCATCCTCCCTGTGTGTATACTTGATATGAACTGCTGTAATTGTAAGGTTCAAACATAATGACCCAATGCTTCAAACTCAAATTTTTAGTTAATAATACCCATCTACATGCCAGTGGTACTTTCTATCTAATCATAAAAACTTCATTATTTACATACAGGGTGGATCCCCTATAAGGTCACTGGGCTGAATAAAAGATAAAGAAGTAAAATTATTTCAGTTCTGTGGCTAAGCAACTATCTCAGTTTTTGAAAGGATAATAGGCTAATAAGTTCACTGTATGGATTATCATAATTCAAAACTCTCCTCGTGAAAAAAAAAACAAAAGTTAAATATAGATTTGAAAATTTCAAAAGTTCAGAAAAGCTCCTCACAGCCATCAGAAACTAAATATTTTAATGAAGCATATAAAATTGATTGTAAGTAAGTTCTTGTTATCTACTATCAGTTGGCACTGTGTTTCTTACTACTTGTAGAATACACTGCTGTTTAATAATAAATAAATAAATCAGAATGCCTGTCGATAGCAAAGGCATACATTGAATGTCTTTGAACAATGCGTTGCTCCTAAAACAAAAATGTTTTACTGTGTAAAAAAGTACCACAAATTATAAAACTAACAATTTCATTATATTTGCCCCAAACATATATGTTAATACACAGAAAGAACACCAGAGGAAGACTGAAACAATAAGAAGAATTACACTACCACTGTTGATGCCTTCAGTAATAATCCATGCTCCTGTAGTCTCAGCAGCCTTCACCAATCCTTTACTGAAAACCTGCTTGACCTTTGAGGGAAGTTTGAAATTTTCAGTGCCTCCATGAACAGAGATGACTAGCTTTGGCAACTCCATCTGCCATTCATTAACCATCAGGTGCAACAGTTGATCCAAACTGCTATCATAAGAGAGTCTAATGTACTGAAAGAAATAATTACAGATAAAATAAACATCACTGAAATACTCTAAGAGAAGAAACTGCAACATCTTACCAAGTTCTCAGCTCTAGCATCTTAAAGATTTTGTGCTGGATTAGAATTTAGAGAATACTGTTAAAGTGATTGCACAGAAACACGTAAGTGAGTAAGACAGGCAGCAAGACAAGCAGCTACTCTTAACTGTGGTGAAGTTCAACATAAAGATATTATGCACATACACCAACTTCTGTTACTTTAGGTTCCTCCTGCTCTCTTAAAACAAACCAGCCTATCGTCACCAGTGTCACTCTTTGCCCTTCTTCCAGGGAAATTATAGAAAGAAAGCAGACAAATAAACCCAGCAATCAGTAGGAATCAAATTACACACAAACCTTGGCATGGTAAGTGTGATCTCCATCTTGAAAATTGATTGTACCAAATGCATCTGTTGGACTTGTCTTTGTGTGTTTTTGCACAGACCATTCTTCATCTCTCTGCAGAGCAGTCTGACAGACAGGCCGGCTACAGTCTACTCCTGGGTGATCTCCAATCAGCCTTCCACAGCAACATCTCACATTAAAAATAAAATTAAAAAATAATTTTATATTACATACACTTGTGCAAAGATCTAGGATCTCCACCAGAGTAGCCCAAACACTCTTCTGCAAAGAAGGATATTGTAGCATTCTGATATTAAATAAAACAAAAGTGAACTCAGCTAAAAAATCTCAATGATGCTAAAATGACATAGAATTAAATAATAAAAATGTTTTGCTGGATACACCATTTGTTCTCCTCCTGGGGAACACTGATACCAGTTTGACAGTTTATCCACAAGTCAATTCTGACCTGAGCTACGCAGCTCAGATTTACTGGATTCTTAGAACGCTGAAATTTGCTGTAGCTATTGTAACAGGTTATTCTAGGTGCTGAAGAAAGATCTAGGAGCTACAATCATGAATGCGAATGAGAGCAGCAACTTTCAGTCTAAAGAGACCTCTAGACTAACTCTAGGATACCAGAAAAACGAATATACAAAATAAATATTGTTAAGGGGAATATAACAGAAGCTTAGTTAGCATTTAAGATTTGCAACAGGGTGAATAACTCAGACTCCAAATTCAATCAGTGTTACTGTCATATGGACCTCAACAGGCTCCAGCCTGTTCTACAGGATTAAATTTGATATATTTATAGTGACATCTGACACTCTGGTTTTCTTTTAGACATTTTAGATGCTAACATACCGTTAATGACAGGAAAAAAAAATAAAAAAAGAAAAAGAAAAAGAAAAAGAAAAAGAAAA
>JAOWBP010004700.1:29022844-29041651 GCA_028571105.1 Tragopan temminckii
TCCCTCAACTTAAAACCATTTCCCCTTGTCCTGTTGTTGTCAACCCTTTCAAAGAGTTGATTCCCCTCCTCTATGTACTCTACAGATACTGTTCCATTTCTCAAATACCGCAAACTACTAGGAAAATGGTCTTCTCAACAACTTGTACAGCCTTTTGGAACATATTTTCTACATTTGATTATATCAGTTATCGTAAAGAAGAAGTCAGCTGAAAAAGAAGCAAAGCCTTTTTAATAGTCTTTGAATTTCCAGTGAACCAAACAAGAACTTCTTGGCCTGAAACAGTATCTTTTTAACCAATTCATTATCTTTACATCTGTTAAAGATACTCTCTCCAGTACTCTGTCATTAAACAATGACAAACCAGCTCCAGGCAATGAGCAAAAGGAGTTTTTCTTTGTCACTGAATAACTAGGTGATGCAGTACTCAACCAAAAGCTGAATAAAATTGATTACCAAATTTTAAAAATGTTTCACTGGCTTATATGAATTTCCTATATTAATATTATGCAATGTTATGAAGTATGTTTTAACCTGGCATTTAAAAAAAAATCCCTTTATAGTTACCCACTAACAGAAATCTTGCTGAAATTCATTCTGAAGCTTCTGAATAAAAGTATTTTATTTCTTTTGCAGGGGACATTCATTTTTTGAACATGCTTTATCTTGGTATGCAAAAAATAGAATCTTGAACAGGTAAACATGAAGGAGCTATTTTTCTCTAGGCAAGACACATTTCTTACATCAGATCTGCATTGTCATTCAGTAAGACTTTTCATATTGCCAGTTTGTTTAATTCTTCCCAGTAAACTTAATGTAAGCTTTGCCATTGATTTCAGTAGAAAGCTAAATTAGACCAATACTGGGAGTTTTGAAATCCTATTGATAGTTGCACATTGATATTTTACAAACAAAGACAGTAAATTTCTGATAATGATACAGTGATTTTATTTTATTTTTGTAAACAGAGGTTATATTTAATTGAAATCAATATTCTCACAACATTCTTATACTGTTAAGGCTTTAAATAAAAATATGTATTGCATACCATATTCTGCTACAATCTCTTCGTGCCACATTGCCTGCAAAAGTGGAAATGCACAACACCATATTGCACCCTTGGTTACATGTCCAGGTTTTGGTAGCAGAGGGGCCGCAATAATGGCCTCTGAGCAGAGACCAGTGCAGCCCCACGTCAGATCAGAGCCTGCTCTGGGAGAGCAAATTGGAGAAAGGGAAAAACTGCTGTGTCACAGTGGTTGGGAGTGAGAAATGTGAGAGAAACAGCCCTGCCGCTGCCAAGTGCAGAAGGGCAGGAGATACTCCAGACCCTGGAGCAAATGCTCCCTACAGCCTAGGAGAGGCCCATAGAGGAACAGGCTGTCCCTCTGCAGCCCATGGGTACCATGTGGAGCAGATCTCCACGTGCAGCCATGGAGGAGTCCACATGGAGAAATGGGAGAGGCTTGAAGGAAGTACAGCTCATGGAGAGTCCCCTCAGCAGCAGCCCCAAGCAGAGCTGCAGCCCATGTGGAGCAGGAGGGCTGGGGAAGCAGCCACTTCCTGTGCTGGGGCAGTCCACTCCTAAATGATAGGCCCCATAGTACAGAGCCATGTTGGAGCAGTGCTCAGAAAGCTGTAGCCTGTGGGCAGCCCATGTGGAATCAGTTCAGGGTGGACAGCTTCCAGTGGGAGAGACCTCACACAGAGCAGGGGAAGGGAATGACTACGAGGGAGTGGTAGATGAAGAACAGCTATGGAATCACAACAGCCCCCATACCCCTTCTCTGTGTGGAAAAGGAGGAGGTAGAAGATGGTGGATGTGGGAGAAGGTGTTCTTAGTTTGATTTTAGTTTCTCACTGCTTTAGTCTGTTAGTAATAGGCAATAAATTATATTAATCACTCTATGCTGAGTCTGTTTTGCCCATAATGGTGACTTGTGTGCAATCTCTCAGTCCTTATCATGAGCCCTTTTTTATCGCGCTTTCTCCCCTCATTCCTTTGAGGAGGGGAAGTGATGAGAGAGAGGTGTGGTTCAGCTGCCAGTCAGTATGAAATCACCCAAATCTCGTAAAGCACCTGCACACTCTACAAATACGCAGGGATACAATTCTGCCAGCAAGGCTTCCCAGCCAGGCCACCATTTGGTTCAAACAGAAAAGTTACATTTCCATCACATTAGCAGGGCCTACATGTGCCTCTCATTTTCATAATGGCCATAGCCTGCTAAAAAAACATTAGTAGTCTTTTTATAGAACAAATGCATACAAAGAGCACAAATGTGTAGCAAAACATACCTTTCTGTTGTCACACGGATCCTTTCGCTGTCACTGGAACTCAAGCTTTCATTCTTCTCATGAAAATATTTTTCCACACATTGTTCCTCAAAGTCATGTAGTTTCTTCAACTCATCATCACTCAGGTACAGCTCTAAGTAAAGAAGTAGAAGTTGGTAAGAAGTGTGCTGACAAATGCAACTGTTTATACATGTCCATGAAAAAAAGAAAACTGTCAAAATAGGCTTCCTTCCCCTTCTTTGACAACAGACCTAATTCAATGAAATTTGGGATTATGTAAAAAAGTTCAAACATGCCAAATACACAAAAATGTGTTTTTCATCTTTTCTTAGGCAGGGAACTAAACCCCACTGACAAGAACTGCCTTTTAAAGACTCAGCAGACTCAGCATTACATACTGATTGTTCACAAACAGATACTTTCTCCCAGACTCACAAAACTTATATAGAGGTATGTAAGACTTATGAAGATATTACTGCAATTCAGTCCAGACACTCATTAAGCAGTGTACCTTTGACAAGGTACTTTTCAGATATTTATTCAAAGCTATGAAGGCTTTTATTCACTCAATTGCTTTACATTTTCATAGGCATAAAATATCAAGCAAGATCACTGGCAGAAAAAAAAACACATTCAAAAGTTTTAAACTCCACAGTTTAGACTGCTTATAATGCTATTATTCACTCTCTCTCAGAAATCTTATAAGTCAGTATGAAGTCAGTATGAAGAAATGCATATGAAGGAAAGCTACTTCTCTGATACAAATTCCACATCTTCCAAGTTTCTTTTTTCTTTTCTTTTTAAACACCAGAGTTCCCACTGTGCTTGCAAGAAATTATGTACACCAAGCAACATGGCTGTGTTTGTAACAGGTGCATACAGCTGTAAAAAACAGCATCCCAGGGGAGCACCACTCCATGTCTGAGTGACACTGGATCACTTGCTAAGCTCCTTTTGCCTTTCTAACCTTGCTTCAAAGATTTCACTTTCTCTATGTGGAATTTTCATTTATTTTCCACAGGGTGGCACTGGATCCTCATTGCTAAAAGCAATTGTTTAATCATGCCAAAAATTTAAGTACAAGAAACTTGTCAAGCAATATACTGGCATATAGAAAGGGAACACAAGAGCATATAAATGGGAAAAAACTCACTGTCTGAGAAAAGTGTAGACAAGGCTCTCTTCTATCTGAGGACTTTTGAATGTGTTAAGCAGTCTCAGAGTTTTCCTGATGCCTAATGTATCTTGTAAGCAAGAAACTCGCTGTGCTGTCAGTAACTTATACTACACGTGCATATAAAAAGAGCAGTGATACTTCAAAGGCAAGCTGATGCATTCATCCATGAAGAAGAAGCTGAGCCTAGGAGCAGCAGTAAAGCTGCTTCAGCATTGATTAGTTAAGCTCATTTTTGAAACCTGTAAAGCTGTAAATTTTGAAATTTGTGAGTGTGGCAGATATGTTAAGAGTTTCACGTTCAGTAAAGAAAATCTTGAATGAATTGTAACCCAAAATGGGTCTGATCAGATCAATTATTAGGTATCAAGAATGTTCTCTGCTGCATAAAGCACAAAGCTGTGTATATGCACAAACATTCTCTTTTTCTTTATTTTTAGATTTGATTACAGCTACCACCTTCCCCACCTTCTCATTCCCTTGCTTGTCTCTCCATTCATCAAGCCCCACTGCTGAGTACTTGTTTCCCATCTTGACACTCTGTAATCTCTTTCCTTGATGACTATGTATGTTCCTGGCAGAGATTCTAGATACAGTGGGACAAAATTAATTTGTTTTCGCCTCAGATCATTGCCACTGTTTTTTAATTATTTTGTGGTCCCCTGTTTCCTTTTCTGGAGGCGCAGATTTTGTGAAATGCCTCCGCCCTGCTAGTCACGGAACTGGGCCGAACCAGCCTGTAAACCGTTCCTTGATGACTATGTCTGTTCCCAGCAGAGCTTCTAGATACAGTGGGACAAAAGAAGCTGACTTTGCCATGAGGAGGCATTAGGAAGGACCTGGTTACAGAGAAGTTCAGGTTGGAAAAGGTGAAGGAAGCAAAATAAAGGTGCAGTGGTGAGCCAGTGCACGAAGAGAATGGAAGGCAGTGAGGACATCGAAGGATTTTGCGCTGTCTCCCAACATCCATCACCGAATCTCCTCTGTCCTCAGGCTCTGCAACTTTCTCAGATTCCATATTAACTCTTCATTTCCTACGATAGGAGGCAACAACTGTGAAGTACTGCACGGGTTCTTGTCCTGGACACTATTCTTCATGTTGCTATCCACTGCTATAAACTGATGTTGGCACACTAACAACCAGGCTGAAACGTAACACAGCATAATTATATTACACTGTGCATGACTGAAGATCTGGCAAGCTGAAGTTTCTTCTATTAACCCTGTTTACCCAAAGACTCAGATAACCTAGAGCGATTTTTCCCTTATTTCTCCTTAACATTTGAAGTTTCTTCTATTAACCCTGTTTACCCAAAGACTCAGATAATCTAGAACAATTTTTCCCTTATTTCTCCTTTACATTTACAAATAAGTTTTGTTACACAATGCAGAAATACGTCCTCAAATGTCAGGTATCACATCCCCAGTTGCTGCCATGGAAGTCAAGTACGAATTCTGCATATATGCAATGCACTCCATAAGAAGTCAAGGACATGAGTCACTTGCTGAAGCATCTTTTATGAGCTGCTAGCACCTCTCACTTCAAAATACTCTGAGCTAACTTAAATATGTGATTTGCATTACAAAAGGAACTGAGAGCAGGAGTCTCATCCCACACAGTGGCATTTCACTTAAACTCTACTTTATGAACCACAAACCCCAACTACCTAAGCTCTAGAAAAAGAAAGTGTAAAAACTTAATGGTATATGGAGAATACATGGGGAAGAAGTCATTGAATGTTATCAGAAGAATAAGTACAAGGTAATCAAAAGCATTTGTAACTTTGGGCAGTTAAAAAGGAATTGATAGTCTTTTTAGGATAAATGTGCAAAAATGTAGGCTTCCAGTATTGTTTCTTAAAAATTGGGTCATTCTATACTACAGAAAAAGTCAGCATTGTGTTATTTCACCTCTGAGTTGTGATATATCTATGTCGTTCCAGAAGGATATGTCTACAATATCTTCTTGCCAGTTATAGGCCAGCTGCAATGAAAATAGCTATGATTGCGCACAATGAAAGTTAAAACTGAAAGTCAGAGCCTTACTAAGTTCTTCACTGTTACTATTTATACTACATCTTAACTGATGCACAATAAGTGAGCAAAGCAAAAGCCAAATAAAAAGCTACACATTCCTCTAGTCACTTTTTTTCCTATAAGTCCTCTCACAGGTACACTAAATTCTGGTTTGCAAATGAAAACAGCTGCTGGCCTGGAAAATCTCATTCTTGGAAAACTGAGCTACGAAGTGATGTGAGGCTGGCAAAATATTCTTCATAAACTATTTCTGCTGGCCCTTTGATTAGCTCTGCTTACTCAGTCCAACGTCACCTTCCTCTTGATCAGACTCATTTGAGGGTTGATGATGGAAGATGCGGTTTATCAGAAGTCCAATGTGGCTCAGGAGAATGAAGGGTGGAGGCAGCCATGGCTTCTCATGATAGGTCATAATGTAGCGGTACCGGTTGTACTTCCAGAGCTTGTTCGATATGGATTTCAAATCATAATAAACATTACTGAGAAGACATAAAGCGGTAAGGAAGGTAAAACATTGCTGTGAGGACTCTTCTGAATACAGCACAAGATGCCTGTGTAAAGATCTGATGTGACACAAAAGAAAAGTCCCATTCCTCCAGTGAAGTAAATCAGCTTAACAACTTTCATTTAATAAAGCAGCAGCATGTGCCTGCAGCTACAGCGCAGAGAATGAGATCTTCAAAGCTGCCTAACAAACTGGGAGATCCAATTCCCATTTACATTAATGGGAACTGGGCAAAAAAACATCCCTAAAGTGCCTTTGAAATCTCAACCAGATTATTTAAACTGTAATACATAGCCTTTATGGGAATTCAACATTGTCTGCCTCTTTGGACAGGATTAAGTACATGAATCAAGCTAAGGGAAAAGTGTTAACAACATTTCTGCTGCCTTTTCAGGGCAGTATTCCTACAGCAAAATATGTGCTTTTAGAGGCAGCTACATAAGCAATTCTTCTGTGGGGTACTCTTTGGAGTAGTGATATTACTAAATATGGCTCTTCTGTCGCACAGAGCATTCTCTGCACTATGACTGATCCAAGTAAAGGAAAACAACTTCGTGGCCTCTGGCACTTCAATTTCAGTTGCACAGTCAAACTAAACACTCAACATATTTTCACAAAAACATCAGCTTTGCTTTTGGGAGCACAATTAAATATATTGCTCATACTCATTTTTGGTCCCACTCCTGGAACAAACAAATCACTAAGCAGAAGGTTTAACATATCATCATTGCTAAAGGTTTAAATCTAGAAATAATTCAAATTACAATTCCACATCAGTGTATTAAAGAAAAAAATTAATGCCTTGCCACAGTTTCAAGAAAGGGATTTCTAATTGGAAGTGGGAATAGAATGAATTCTGATCATTCAGTTTTCCTGAATATTAATCACTACATTTCTAGCTTAGAAATTTTTTCAACCTACAGCTGACTTCCCCAAAAATGCTATAATTCTAGAAAAAAAAAATTAACTATTTGAGTTACACTGTTCTTTACTAATATTGACACATAACTTGAACCAGTTCAATGATTTCCTTGTTAAAACTCAAAAGATTAGAATCACTATAAAGACATTAATAAAAGCCTCCTACTCTGGCAGCAGATATTAAAATACAGATAGTTCAATACACTATGGTTAGATTTCGGTTCTAGACCACAGAAAACTGCATGGAACAACAGGAATTTTCAAACTTCTTAAAGGAAGAGCATGCTCTTCCAAAGTTTGTTACTCCCTTCCCTTATTATCTGCTAATTTACATCTTGTGCTACCTGGTGATGAACATTATATAGGCTGTCAGTGCAACAAATACAATTTCTAAAAACAAAGGACAAATTATTTCAGAGCAGAACTAAAGTTGCTTATTTGCCAAGTAGAGTTGTCCACTGTCAGATTCTGTTCAAACCATAAAACAGTCAACACAGAAGTTTGGCAGAATGTGTAGTATTTGTCTTTGTTTGCTTGGGGTGGGATTTTTTGTTGTTTTTTTGTTGTTGCTGTTGTTTTGTTTTGTTTTGTGTTTTCAGTAATATAACATAGTACCTACTTAAAGAAAGCAATGAGTAAGTTGACCATGATGATGTACTGCACAAAGAGGTAGACAGCTTGGAGGAATGGTGTGAGGAAGGAGCCAGGAGGACAGTCTTGATTGGTTTCGCAGACTGAAAGGGAAGGACATACACCATTAGCTAGGAAATCAAATCAGAGCACAGCAAGAGCATATGCTGCCCATTTGCCTCAGCAAAAAACAGTTTGTTCTTGGTAACTTCCACAAATATACATTGTTAAAAGTCTACATCCACATAAGGAAGATAGGAGACCTCTTCATGATCCTACTGTCTCACAGCTTATGCTGTAATGTAGAAGCTCTAGACGCCATTTCATAAATACCAGTTATTATACCAGACACCACGACCTTTCGATAAGGGAGAAGATAGTGTAACTGCAATATATTTGAGAGATGGTAAACACTTACGTAAACTGATCCTTAAAGCAACTGATCTTTAAAGCAAGTCACAAAGCTTTCACTGACTGTGTGGAAAAAATACAGCTGCAAGAACTGTTTTGTCATTACTGAAGTATTAATCCTTTATAGCCTCAGTAAGACCAAATTAATTCATGTGCAAATGTACACGTGGCTATCGATATTTTTGACATATTACAGAAACTAAGAGATCCCTCCTGATTTATTTTTTTTTCGAACTGTCAAAATAAAAGTTTTTCAATGTTGAGAATTTTTTAATCAAATTAACCTCTGACGAAGTTTAAAAACACATTTATAACACAGCAGCCCTAAACTGAGGAGATACTTCACAGCATATAGGTTCATTAGAGAAATCATCTCTGAAGTTTCAAACTTCAAAAAGCTTAGCATTACTAAGTGATTAAATGAATTAAATAGTGAAAATTAGTGGTGCACTTTCATTAAAATTATTTTAACTTATACAACCAAGACACATATCTGTCATGTGACTATTTCAACAATGATAACAGATGTTACATCCTTAATTATTTAAAAGAAATAAGCCTAAGCTGAACTATATATCCTAAATATCTATTTCTATCTGCATACTTTCTTTTTTATTTCAAAGACTTAGTAGTAGCATCAGAGTGCTTTCTATCTATTATAATGAAAAATGTACTGGAGTGACTGGTTCTGCCTTATTGAATCAAGATCAATATCACAATCAAGAATGTAACATCTTTCCTATTCATTTAATCTATTTATTTTTATGCTTAACTGGTTGATCTGCTTAAGAAGGATGCCAGGTAACTCTTACCATGATGAAAAAACATTTTCCATTATTCTCTTTCCTTTTTCCTTTCCCCTTTATTCTATCTCCCCTTAAGACAACTTTGCTATCTTTCTTCCGAAAGATCATCAGCTTTTTGACTGTCCTGATCACAAGCTCATATAACTGTCAAATACTCTCGTCAAGATTTAGCTTATTATTAGTCCTTAAGTGCTTTGCTCTGAGCCTTGTAATATGCTTTATTTCAAAAGTTAAATTTTAAATTTTTAAAGTTTAATCTTCATTTTATACAAATAAACAAATGTTCTCATCTTTAATCATGCAATTGTACAAATTAAGGCTATATGTATCTTGGAATCAAAACTATTTGAAAAAGAACACATCCAATATGAGGTCAAAACTATCAGTCCAAAGTGAACATTTAAACTACCTACCATCTATTTCTCCAGCATAGACCTCACCAAATATCATCCAGTAGGGCTGAAATACAATATCTCGTGCTAGAGACCAAGAAGGAGGTTCTTCTGGTGAAAGGATTGCCTTTCGTGAGACGCCAAAACTCAGCAGAACTATGGCCATCATAATCACAATATAGAACATGTTTGCTGTCTAGGCATTGAAGAATTAACTGAGTTAATTATATGTAATTTTTTATACATACATATATATATTTATATGCAAACACATTTTAAGGAAGATAATCAGTTACTGCTTTTACAAATAGGAATACAAAAACAAGGTCAACAATCTAATACATTGGAGGAAATAAAAACATTTTCTAGAGGCTAAAATCATTCTGGACTAAAAAGGCCACAGGTCCTACTTGCTGCTCAAATCTTTCTTAAGATCTTAATAAGATTTGAAAAATGCAGAGGCCTTGTGATGGTGCCTTTTATCCATGGTATCTTTTTCCAAATTGACAGCAAGGAATAGCAGTTAAAATGATTTTGCCTTCTGACAGTGAATCAGAATTACTATGCAAGACAGAATATAAAAGTATTAATAAGATAGTTCCCAAGATCCGAGGGAAATTACAGTGGGAATCCGCATATGTCCCTCAAGACTAGTCAACAGTTCAGCAGCAGTTCAGACACCAAAAGAGAAAAAAAATTAACTTTGATCTCAGAGAAATTTTGCCAACTAAAAATGGAGTACAATTATTTGAATCAAAATATAAAATAATAATGAGGTAGTTTCCAAGAGCCAGGGGAATTATCTATAGTAATGAGCCTATCTGCAAGTGATTTTTCTTCCTCCTACTATCAGGCTGGATCAGAAACTCACCTCAAATACAACCCTTCTCTGAGGAACCAAGTGAAAAAGGCTTTTGTGAATAAATTGAAATCTGATAGTCAAGTCACAAACAAAAAAAATCATGGTAGTTTCAGGTAATGCATTCACTGTGAGTTATTAGGTAACATCTCATTTGACCATTGCTCTTTTCTGTCACTGTTGACCTTCACAAGTATCTCAGTAGATGTCATGAGTACAAGAAAATTGTTCCATAATATAATACTTACCATTTTCCCAATCATTGTCAGATATGGGCCAGCATGCTGATTCACAGCAAAAAGATCAAGGAGCCGGGCATACCAAAATATTATATCCAAGCAGTAAAGTAGCCGCCCTGCTGTTTGAACAGGGGGCTTAAACCAGCGCAAGCCAAAACCAATCATAAACAGGATGATAGCTAAAGAATCAGTAAAATTCCAGTATTCATAAATCCACACCTTCACTTTCTGGCGGAATTTTCCAGGTTCTGAGATAAACACCTGAACAGAATGTGGAAGAATGCATAGAAAAAAAAACCATGAAAATCACATTCTTTAACTTTCTCTGTCTGAACTGTTTCACGATGTTTGAAAATCTATATTTTTTTTCCCTCTTTTCTCTATTTTTTTGCAGGCCCACATACACCATAATGCAATTCAATCTTCACTGAGGTTTAGATGTAATCTGTAGTATCATATCACTCAAATATATCAAGACAAATAAGATAGCTATTCTTGGAATAGCAATTTCTAAGCCTTTACCCAGATACTGAAGAGCGTGTTCCTCAGTAGAAAACAGCAAGAAGTAGAGAACGGTTATGCATATTTATCATTATAAATTAATTAATATTTTCTTGAGGAATGGTTATGACCTGCAACAGACCTTTCAAAAGCCCATAATTATGGAAAAGTATCAATCTAACCTTGATGGAAAAACAATTAAGTCCTCTTTTTTCAGACCAAAAATACAAAGCAAGATCCTTGCATTACACCAAGGACACACTGAAAAAAAAGAGTGCTGGCAACTAGCAAGGTAAAGAATGAAATGTTTGCTCCTTGAACTGTGAGGTGCCCCAAAGGGATTTTAAGCTTCACTGAGCAAATGTGTGAAGTGGAATCTTTGGGAGGCTGTAAATAAAATCTCTGTACATTGCATGAATGAGACCAATAATGTAGTGCTATGTAAGATCATACTGATAAGTACCAAGTGAAGGAAAGATTTTTAAACATTATGCCCTTATCCTGCAATAATTTATACATTTGAACATTCATGTAATCAAGTGATCCTACACAATTCAGCTGGAGAAATTCATATGAGAAACCAGTTGAAGGATCAAGATTTAAGGCTTTAACCATTATTTGATACAAACTACAAAAATAGAGGCTTAATAGAGAAATAGAGGTAGTTAATAGAGGTAGTTACATCTAACCAGACCCTTGGCAGTTAATTAGATGGATGTTAGACAGGTCATCCTACAAAGTCTTTGACAGTTGGCCAGAACTAGTACATGGACAAAGGAAATCAGGAAAAAATGAATTCCAAAGTCTTCAATGAATGTTAATGCAAGAAAAAAGAGCTGGTGTTTCCACTGTCCCACTATCAGCACAGTGCAACAACACAACAGTGATCTTCAAAGTTCTTGACATTTCATATTCTTTTTTTTTTTTTCCAGTTATACAATCCTTGTACAATTTTTTTCAATTTTATCTCATGCAGCCATAAAAATTATATGCTCTTCCCATACTTAAATATACTCATAGTATTTCTGCTTAGGCTTGAAATTCTTCACATCTTTCACACTGATGTCACAATTTTCTGAGTTATCTGTTGTAACAAATCCTTCATTCTGAACAGTGAACACTTTGTTCCAGTTTTTTTCCTTCTAAAAGTAAAGCATTCAAAAACCCACATAAAGGACACCTTATAGCACTGTTGATTATGCCCAAGTCAGTTCTACACTGAAGATATGTCTCAGTACATAAAAAAAAGCCGAAGAACTATATAGCTGCATTTATCCATTGGTCTGGGGTGCAGGTTTGTTAAGAAACTCAGATATAGACATCTGAAATAAAAAATGACTAATTTTGGCTTCACTATTATTTTTTCAAACCCAATCAGTCCAGCATTAAAATTTGCTGGTTCTTTCAGTTTTGTTTCTGAATGGTCATAGAATCACAGAAGCATAGGGTTTGGAGATCATCTAGTCCAACTCCTTGGCTAATGCAGGTTCTCTAGAACCTGCACAGGAAAGTTTTTGAATATCCCCAGAGAAGAAGACTCCACAACCTCTCTGAGAAGCTTGTTTCAGCGCTCTGTCATCCAAAAAGTAAAGAAGTTCTTTCTCATCTTCAGATGAAACTTCCAACCTGTGCCCACTGCCTCTTGTCCTATTGCTGGGCACCATCAGAAAGAGCATGTCCTCATCTTCTTGATAAGATTCACTCTCTGTCTCTTCTTTAAGCTAAACAGTCCCACATCCCTTATCCTTTCCTCATACAGGAGATGCTCCAGGCCTCTAAACATCTCTACACTGCTACACTGGACTCTCTCCAGTAATTCCCTGTCTTTCCTCAACTAGGGAGCCTGGACACAGTACTCCTGATGTGGCTTCAACATGGCAGAGTTGAATAACCTCCCTCAATTGGCTGGCCACACTTTTCATATTGCACCCCAGGATAACACTGGTCTTCTTGATCACAAGGGACACTGCTGCCTCCTGGCCAACCTGTTTTCCACCTAGGTCCTTCTTCACTGAGCTCCTTTCCAGCATATCAGCCCCCAACCTATACTGATGCATGCAAATCAGTTGGATTTGGTGGAAAGCCTTAGATTACTCTACATATTACATCGATAACACATTCAAAGTGATATCTTTAGACAAATTTCATATTCATTATAGGAAATCTAATGGCCTAGTTCTCTACACTGGGGCTCAAAATCCCAATTTTGCACAATTATTTTCCAAAAAGCTATACAGTAACAGTGGCTTACCCAGAAAAAAAAGAGATTTAAGGACAAGCTTTAAGATTTATTTTGCAAGCCCAAGTAATGATCTTCATATTTTAAAAAAATCACAGAAATAAAATGCCCTATGCAATTCTTTCTTCCATTAAATTCCCTCCAACGGAAAATTTGAGGTTTGGCATTCTCTAGTCAGTTTTATTTTGTTGTTTATAATATATTTTTTATGTAAGGGAAGTGTGAAAGGAAAAGCTTACCTCTCTGACTTTTTCAATGGCAGTGCTGAAAATATAAATAATAACAAACCACTCCTGCACACTTGGTCTTGGTTCCATCTTCACCAACACAGTGTAAGTAAAGAGCATGAGAAAGGCCATGTATGCCATCTACAAAACAGAGAGTATATAATCCAGATGCATGAAAATCTCTAAAAAATTTCTGCAGATATACTAACAAATGATTACCCTGCGTATAACCAAATATACTTAGAATATAAAATATCCAAACAACTGGAGCACTTTAAGATTTTTGAGCCCAGCTCTTCAAAGTATTTTTGTGGGGAAACTCTTAAACATCAGCAAACTTGTGCTTTGGCGCTCAAAAGACGGAAGCAGAAGATGAGCTACTGCAGTACATATTCACTTAAGCCCCAATCACACAATATGAAATAGACTATTATTCATCTTTCTAATTATCTACCTATTTTTCTATCTAGATATTATTATCTGCACACTGTTAGTCGAATGTAAAGGCAGTGCTACACTAATATCTTGACCAAGTAACCATTCTAAAAGCTACGTGAATCACAACTGCGTTATAAGTGCCTTCCAAAACAAAAAAAAAAGAACAAAATCAATGGCAAACATATCTTAAAGGTATCAAATCATGCAATAAATATATCTGAGGTTAAAAATGTATAAAGTAGTTGACTGTTAAAGGATTAACAGTTTACGTAAACAGTACTCTGACCTCAGAGGCAGCTTGATCTCAAATATCCTAAGTTCTACTGATACAAGTTAGTTACTCAAACTGATTTAATAAACACATGTACCGTAAAATGAAAATTTATTCAATAAACACTCTATAGCAAATTATTGTTTCTAGATTAATTTTCACTGCTTCAAGAAAGAGTTCCTAAATACAGAGGTATAAATACATGTGATAGTCTATGCATTTGAAGTCATTTTCAAATTTATCTCTATGTTGGCAATTATACACTGTAAAAAAAAGCTTAGGTTTTTCTTTAGTTCCACACTACTGTTTTGTGGCTTTTTTGCTTGTTCTTTTTTTTTTTTTTTTCTTGGATGGGTGTGCTGTTTTTTTGCTTTTTTTAATAGCAGCTATGTAATTTTAGCTGAAAAGATTTTCATGCAATTGCGAGATTGCAAGAGAAATATTCACACATTTTCCCACTCCTCCCCACCACTTAGTGATTGTAAATCCATGCTGGGCAAAGAACAAGAACAAGTGGCATCAAGTAGTATTCGAGAAATCAAAGAGAATTTTGGAAATCTAAGTTCTTGTGCAATGACAAACCGTGTGAAACCAGAATTTGACAATCGGTGCATTGTAGAACTCATAGATTTTTCTAGTGCCAGTCAGGTTTCCTTGTCCATCGTCTACTTGATTTTCATCAGACGTCTGAGCTACCTTCTCCACATCACAATTTTTCTTTAAAAGGAAAGAGCATTTTAAAAGTAAGAAACCATAGCAAAGGTTGTGCTATGTTAGCAGAACACACAAATGTTTAAGCTTTGTTCAGAATCTGTAAAAAATTACTCTAGCTTGATTTTATCTTGTTACAACCATCTCACTAGCATCGCCACTTTTCTACTATAAATAAATAGCTTATGACTGACAGGTAGAGATCAGCAGACTAAACTTGGTCCTGTTCCTGACACGTTTCTCTTTTCAGCAAGTCACTTATCCCTCTCTACCTCTAAAATACAGACAAGTAGCAACCTCCAATTTGACTTAAGTGTGTTGGCTAGAAATCCACTCACATCTGTGTGGCATTATGAAATAAAGGAATAAGTACCCTAGATCAGTCCACTGTACACAATCTAAATGTATTTGCACATAAAATGTCAGGACAATGAAGCAATAAATACAAAATCCAGTTGCTATTTTTGATGTATTACATGCCTCATTAGAAGATGAAGACAAAATAAGCATTCTGTCCCAAAATCTGCCTAGAAAAAAATATATAATTTCTTCCTCAGCAAAATAATAATAAAGGAAAAAATAAATGATTCTACGTCCACAGTTTGACACTTGTATGAGAACCCTTCTCATGCAAGAATCTGAGTTGCTGCAGACCCACGGCAGCAGACAACTGGAAAAAACAACAACAACAACAACAACAACAAAATAAAACAAACAAACAAAAAAAACCAATAAAAAATAGAAGGATTTGAAAAGTTTCAAGAGATGAAGTGGAGTACCCTTATGAAACTATAGAGAGAGAAGAACTGGACAGGGCTGAAGAAACCAAACTATTTCATTTTATTTTGTTTTAGTGTTGGCAAACTGTCTTGGCTAATATTGATGCTAAGACTTCATGTTAGTAGACATCTGCAGTATAGCATTTTCAGAACATGGAGTCCATTGTGTCCATTACACAATTTCTCCTTGAATTATGGGCAGAAAACTGATTTTTTTTTCCATCATCTTTGATTCAGAAAAATAATAAAACAGAGAAATTGATATACTGAATCATCCTGACATACTCTCACCAGAACCTCTGAGGTAAAAGAGAACTTGTTCCATGAAAAACTTCGATATCCAAGAAAGTGGAATTTATATCTATGTGTAAAAAAATGTTCTATGCATCACATGAACACTGATGAAATGATCTATAATTTTTTCTACTATATTTCATATTAGAGTATTTAAGAAAACTAGGTGAGACTTTTGTTTTAAACAACTGTCTGTATTAGATTAGAAGTTAAGCCTATTGCTAGTTTAGAAGGCAAGCAGCCTTTGTGGAGCGTGTGAAAAAAGTGCTGCATTGCCTTCTACCAGACTGCAGGGGGTCCCTAAAGCAAGTAATTAAAACTCACCTTTTGTCTGTATCATATCTGCTACCTAACCGCATAGAAAGCTCTTTCTGAGCTGACTATGTTAGACAGGCACTGCAGGGGATAAGAGCTTTGAGCAGAGATAAAAAACACAGGTGTGGCATTAACAGGTCTGTCATTCTGCAGCAAAAGCCCTAGACAGTAATCCACTCTTATTTTGTGCAAATTGAAAGTCAACTGAGAAGGTCCAAGGCAACCTATACCACGTCTGCTGTAGGAAGAGCAAGATTGCCTGACACATTTCACTTGACAATCATGTTTTCACCGGTCAATGCTTTATCAACATTGATGTGTAGGAAGTTCTCTGTGTCTGATATCTGCCTCACACTGAAAACTTCTAGATAATTTTAATTCAAGGAATTGCTAAAAATGAGAAAAAGGAAAAACAACACTGCTTAGCAGAAGTCTGGAGGAATTCAGATCTTAACGGGAGAAGTCTTCACCTATGCTAGAGAGTCTCTACATTCAAATCTAAGGACTTTAGTGCAAGTACAAGACCCTGTAGAGTGTTTCAGTACTAAGTTCATGTGACTAAACCAAAAGCACATTATGTTTTAAATAATATCTCTACTAGACTCAAGAGACTGAGAAGTAGAAATACCCTTGAATAAGGAGAGTAGAAAGTTTATACCCTAAAATAATAGCATAATTGACTGACAGTTATAAATTCTGTATTTCTGTGAGTTTAGGAATGATTTTCTCAGTATGACCAATGCAGGACAGATCAGTTCCAAAGGTCCATTCAGGTTCTGCCCAAACCAGGACTCAAGCTCTACTTGAGAATCTGGTCCCATTGTTTTCACCTGAATGCTCCTCCCTCACTCAACAAACAGACACAAATTACTGCTTATCACAGACTAACCAGAGACAAGACATCTTTAGCGCTGGCTGGGCTCTGATCAACATGGTACCGTGTGAACTGATGGAAGTCTTGAGACTGAGGCACATGAGACATTTCTGCCTTGCTTTTAAACTCCAGCATCAAGATAGTGGGAGGTAGGAGAATACTTATAATGACCTAAAAGAGGAACACGAGATTCAGGAAATTAATTCAGCAATGATAGCATAGTCCTGAGGCCAAAGATTGCCATGCACAGTGAGAGCAAAAAAGCAGAGCTACTCAGTGGCCTGGAAATGAGTCACTGCAGCAGGAACTGCCACATCACACCCCTACTGTCCATGAAGAATTATGCTGCTCTAGATTCTCAGAGAACCAGCAATGCAGAGCAGTGAGAGGAGGTGGGGAGGGATTAGAGGATACTGAGGAAATGTGAACAGAGAAAACTCAGGATATGCACTCACCTACTACTTCCCAGCTTGCTTTTGCAAAGAAGTAAAACTAAAGCAAATACTGTCCTCCCTTCCCCTGTCTTTCTTTTCTTTCCCAGATGTGCATGGTCCAATCCATGCTCAAGCATATCTGTACGAAGCTACATTGGACTAGTTCATAATTGCACAGACGTGTAAAGCATATAAACAGCATCTAAATGCTCAGACAGCTAAAATGAGTGATGTTACCTTAAACCAGGAGTTCTTCCGCATCTTCAGACGTCCCATCCACATATCAGTCAGCAGCATCTGTGTACAAGTATGAGACACAAAAGGCCGAAGGCCCACAGACACTGCTAGTTTTAAGCACGTTGAGTTGCTCCAGTTTTTCAGTTCATAGGTCAGCAACTTCATGGCCATTTGTTCATTTTGTTTGAACGCTTTCTCCAATAAATCTAAAGCAAGCTGCCCAAATTCCCTAGAATAGAAAAGAATTAACAGTCATTATAACAGGGACCTGCCAAAACTCAGAATCACTACTGCAAAGAGTTTCATTAACTAAAGTTCAGAAAAGAATCACAGTATGTCTTCTCCCATTGTACATATTGCTTTATCAATATATAGAGTAAAAAATAATCTGGAGGGTAAATGTAATTATTTAGTCCTAATCATAGGTTTTTGCATCATTTTGTTTTCTACTTTTTTATTATTTGTTTTGTTCCTAACCTCATTCAGTGATCAAAATGGATCCTATAAAATACCGTGCATTTCCTTCAGCAACTCATCACTGTGAGGAAGCAATGCAGGTAGTTGAAAAAATCTCTTCTATTACACTAGTTCCTACACATTTTTGTTGAAGAGACTCTGCCAGAAGATATACGTTCCTTCAAATTGAACTTTGGATTTTTACACATAACAAGCCAGCACAATTTACTGTATTTGAGGACTTATAGTTACAAAACTATAGGAAACCCTGAAATGATATAACAAACTTGAAGAAAATTCTTGGACTACTTCATTTTTCATTTACTCAGATATTTCAGAAAAATACTTTCCTTTAGGTCTTACACAAAGCAGGACTTAAGGACTGGTTTTACTTTGCTCATCACCAACTAGTAGCACTGGTTTGAAAAGTTTAATGTAGTTGTATCATAATGGCTTTTTGACAAGTAAAGCTGATAAGGGAAGCTACAAAGGAAATTTCAACTTTCCACTTAACTACTTAGCAGACAGTGAGATACGTATTTCTCACCTATATTTTCAACTGTGCAACTAGATTAGTGAAGATTAAGAAACTATAGATTAAGAAATCAGATGAGGTTTAACAAAAGCAAGTGTAGAGTCTTGGGAGGAATAATTGCATGCACCGGAAAGATTGGGGGATGACCTGCTGGAGAGGAGCTCTGTAGAGAGGGACCTGGGTGTTCCGGTGGACGACAGCTTGGCCATGAACCAGCAGTGTGC
>JAOWBP010004700.1:29041751-29081157 GCA_028571105.1 Tragopan temminckii
AAGAAAGAAAGAAAGAAAGAAAGAAAGAAAGAAAGAAAGAAAGAAAGAAAGAAAGAAAGAAAGAAAGAAAGAAAAGAGTCCTCTAAATACAAGCTGCTCGTTATAATCAATTTATTTATCTTCTGTATTAGACATTTTTCATCCAAGCAGTAAGCTTTAGCTGCTCCAAATACAACCCTGTAGCCCCACTCTGAAAGTTGTTGCAATAAGTTCATCTGAAAATACAAAAGGAGCTGATATATTTTACACCACAGCTGTAATTAAATCATCACTTTGGAAGACTTACGTGGCACTGAATGAAATGGCAGGTTCATAGAACAAGAAGAGATTGGGTTCAGGTGGGTGTAACTAACTGCAAGGCCATGCTTCCTAGAGCTGTTACACTGAAAATAAAATATCCTTTCCTCCTTCCCTCCCATTCATTTTTTTCCGCTATTATTTATAATTTTATTTCCATTTTCTTTTGTCTTTTCCTGAACTGGATAGTAAACATCAGCAGTTGAAAAAGCACTTTATATTTTGCAATGGTTTTCATGCTGGGGAAAGCTGGGGAACAAGGTATTAGTTTTGTTTTGTTGTTGTTTGGTTTGACTTTGTTCTTGTAACACAGATGCTTGCTAAAATAAATGGTAATTTTACAAGATCTGTCAAATGTTAATTGGAAAGCTGGCACCAGCACTGTGTATAATTTCTTCCATGTTGTGGTCCCTGCATGCTGCAATTAGATGTCATTGCTGTACCCTTGATTTCAGTTTTATGAGGAGAAGCAGGGAGGGATCGCTTTGTGAGCCCACATTTCCCTTACCTACAAGCTTAATTGTAAACCCTTGAGCTGCAGACTCCCTTGCTGGGCTCAGGCACTTTGGTGAGCTTATCTGTGAGGAAGGGATTTGTACCCAAAATTGAACGCCACGAAAAACAGGTGCAGAACTTGTAATTTATAATGTGATTTCCTAACAACAGATGTGAGAGTCTCTAAACCCCACTGTCAGGATTTTATTGTTTCTTTGGTTGATTAGTTGGTTGTTTTTTTCTATTTATACCATTGAGTCTGGTTATTTATAACAAAAGAACAATAAAACCCAAAACTTAAGGCTATCAAAGTAACTGGTTATGTAAACAGTGCTTAGTAGACATGGTGCTAAGGAGCAACTGGATATAAGCTTTGCAAAACAGGTAATAGAGGTTTCTCGTTGCTCAAGCTCCATAAGCATCAGCGTTGGGAAGCCAAGTGCAGCTGCTGAGCAAAATATGTGTCTGACACTAAACAAGAGAAGGAAAAGACTTAGCACCTAAATAAACACAAATTGGTTTGATAAGGAATATAGCAATGGGCTTGTTGTAATGAGAGTATAGCACTTACAGCAAGTATTGACTGGAAGACAGTGATCTCCCAGTGGAACAGATTTAAAAAAAGAAATAGCAAGGGAGAGCCCAGAAGAAACAGAGCCAATTGTACTGCCTGGTAGGGGTTCTATTCCTCAGGACCACTTGGTGGCCCACCTCTGACTGCCAAACCTTTTGTCTGGCTTTGTAGAATAACAGGTTGTATACAGCAAGAATAGCTGAAGTGGTACAATAGTGGTCAAAAGTTTCAGTTTGCTTTCCTAAAGAACATGGAAAAAAATGCAATGGTTTGGAGCTCCATGAGAGGGGAGCAAAAAACTTCGCATCTACATTTGACAGCTTGCTCTTGTGATTGTTGTTTTGAGTGCATGCTCTCACAGAGGGCACAGTGGGGCAGAAAATCCCTCCTGCTGCTCCCCTTTGTGGTCTGCTCAAAGAGGCGACTGAGGTCGAGACAAGATCCAGGACCTCCATAGCATGGAGATATTGAGATAGGTAAGGGCATGAAAACTGGTGGGTAGGTGTTGAGGACTAAGTACGTTTTTAGTGAAGCATGTAAGAAAGGAGAGCACAACATGGAAAACATTACTAAAAGAAGCCCTTCAACTATGCTGAGCCCCAGGTAACAAGATGATAGTAAGCAGAAGGGGAGAAATGATAGTGTGGATCATGTAAAATGAAGAGTGAGAGTAAGGGTAGTAGTCTGAGTCTGAAGTGAATACTGGTATTGGATTTCTATGCTTGCTAAGGAAGGTTATTGGATTAGATGCTAGAAGATCCCTTTAACTAGGAAATAATGCAAAAACAAGACTCTTCTATGAAGGTGCAGAGTCCTAAGAAAACTAAGATTTTCTGATGCCCACCTAATGGAAGTCAGTGGTGGCAAATAAAAGTCTTCACTGGCTCTCTATTGATCAAAATTGTGCTTCCCTGATTTCCAGGGTCTTTCCAGGTCTTTCTCCCAGTGGTCAAACATTGTTGATGGCCAAAAATGCCTAAGAACCTAGAAACACTTCTTGTGTTAGCATTTTCAATGTTCCTGTGGATTTGAACCAACATAGTTATATTTAAAGGATGAAGAAAGCAAGACAATTTAATCTTTATTCACATAAATAATTTTGTTATATTCATTAAATAGAAGCAAGAATGTAGGTAGGTAAAGCAATTTTCTGAAATTTGCTTGCACACAGAGGGTAAAGAGCCAGCTGTCTGACTTGTCTCTTGGGAATCTCAGGGTTTCCAATTAGTGCACATATTCATGCAGAGGAAAAAGACAGCAAATCCATTTTGTACTCATACTTAGCCTATCCAATTTGTTTCATAATGATCTATTATGTACTTAAAAGATAGTAATATAGATGTGTCTACAGAAATTTAATTTAAACATCAGAGCTGTAGTCCTCCAGAAAGTCCATTAATTTTAGATCAAAATCCATTCATGTTAGGATTTCACCAAATGAAGAAAGGAGGCCTGGTGTTCTTCCAGCCAAACCTCATCGCCTTAGCTCTGTCCATGCAGAAAATATGCACCCTCTGCCACAACCCTTACCAGTATCTCCCCTCCACATACTGCCACATGCACTAATACACAGGCAGCACAGGCATATTTGCAATCAACATACATAGATCACTCTGAAAGTAATGTCTCTGACTTATTTTCATGAAAATTGCAACACATACAAAGAGAACAATAGCACTATTTGATAGAGCAAATTCCCAGGTATAGAACCCTATTTTTCAACACAGTCACCACGATTAGCTATGCGTTTTCACCAGTGATGAACAGGAGCCTGCATGTCACACTCATAACAATTTACGCCAGATGAGTTGAACCACTGTCGCTCTCAGCACTGCTAAAATGCATCACCCACTGCCTCACTATGCTCACATTCACAGTTTGGTCTCCAGAAATGTTCAGCAAGCATCAACGAATGTCAGTGGATGCTATTTTTTCTGCATGGAGGAGTTCAGTCACAGTCCTTTGCTTCATATACACTTTCAGGTCAGACATCATTCTGTCAAACTATCTCTCTGCTGCCATCTGTCACATGGCAACAAAAAATATGGAATATTGGTGGGAATCTTCAGTCTTTACTGCCATGTCACCAACATCCACCTCTGACTTTATCGGCCAACATAATTAAACAGGAAGCATTCCTTTCAGAGCAGTCCTCCTCATTAAAATGAGTTTAGCTGAAATGAACCACCACTATCACTACCATGGCTGTGTAAGGTCCCCAAGATCCGTATTTGTTCTCAATAGATCATTTACAGCCAAACCTGTATACATGCACTTATTTACAGCTCAGAGATTAGTAAAGATCAATTGCTGCCCAAATTCACTGTGGAAGGTCCTCATCATGTTAATGATACCCAAGAAATACGTGTAGGGACCAAACAGACAATTATTCCCTTATTTACACATGTAGACATACTGTTAAACACACTTTCCCCAAACTATAACAAGGTGGATATAATTTAACTGTTATTGCAGACTGTTGGTCAGGTATAGGAGATTTGTCTAGCTACTTCATGTGTTGCTCAGGAATTACCTGAGGTAATCTACTGAACTACTGAGGCACAATTCTGTAGTGGAGGCAGAAGACACAAAGTGAAAAGTTTCGTAAGTAAAAATACGCTCAGGTCAAACACCACCTCAGCTTTCTGCTTGAGGAGATTGTTGGAGATCAAACACTGACGTTCTCTAATCTGAAGCTTTCTGAAATAACTGTTCTCCACACAACTACTACTGAAGGATATTACTGTGAGATGTGCCACGTCAATTTCTGTCAGACAGAGGATCTGTATATTTTGTTGATCAGATGCTGTCTGAAGTCAGCTACCATCTTTAGTTTGATGCACTGTGCTCCTTTTCAGAAAAAAAAACCAAAAACAAATAATAATAATAATTAAATAATTTAAAAAAAAACACAAAAATCATGGTTCTAGTTTGCCTGGGATCCGCAGATCCCAGGCTCAGCTTTGTGTCCTTGGCTTGTAGTAGTGGGGAAATAGATAAGTTCTGATCAACAGTTTTTCAGGAGTCATCCAATTAGAAGGCCCAATGGTCACAAGATTCAAGTGGACGTGAGATTCAAGTATCTGCCTGGGATCATTTCAGAGTCAACTTGAGAGTGCACAAAACTGATCAGGATCACTGGAGATCAGCATAGACATTACTTCCTACTCAGAGATCATCTGAGGTCAATTTGAGGGTTAATCACCATTACATCATCTGAGGTCAACCTAAGGTCCAAGCAAGCTGTCCAGAGGAGTAACCTGACATCATCATGAGACAAGATATATGTAAGGCATTGTTTGAGGTCAACTAGGTTATTTGTTGAAGTACGGAATCATCTGAGATCAAGTTGACATCTGATTGCATGTACAACAGTCATTTATGATCAACACTGTTCTCATTTGGAGGAGGGAACAACCATTTAACGTCAACTTGAGATCCAATTAGGCCGATATGGTTCATTTGAGGTCAACAAGAGAACCTGAGATGTTTGGGTTCATCTGAGGCCAGCACAGCATGTTTTTGTATCCAGAGGTCACTTAAGATAAAACTGAGATCTAATTAATTGCTTGGGTTGTAATTTGAGGTGCTCATTTGGTGCTCAAAGGTCATTAGAATTCAATCACAGTGCTTGTTTCCTGACTAGATTCATCTGCAGTCAACTTCATATTCAAATCTCATTGCAGAATCATCTGAGCTTGCAGCAAGAGGTCAATTTAGGCAAAATATGAGCTCTAATTAATAGAAAGTGTCACTTGAGGTCAAACTGGCACTTGCTTCATCCTGTAGGTCAACATACCAGCAAGTTAGCTAAATGAGGTCATCTGAGGACAAGAGATCCAATGAAAGTCAGCTTTACAACCAGTGGTCAATATTATTGTCCTTGCTTTTATTTCATAAGTTATTTGAAGTCAAACTCAGAGCCAACTAACCTGCACAAAAATTAGATCAATTTTAATTCCAGCTAGTTTTCTCACGTGATTTTTTGTGTTTGGCTTTGCCTTTTTTGTGTCCCAGGAGTCCCCTGAAGTTTATCCCGTCCTGCGGGTCATTTGAGACCAATTTTAAACCCAGTTAACAACATAGGTCCAGATAAAGGTCTCTTTTTCTGTTATGGGATCTTTGAAGAATGCCATGCACTTCCTTCATTCTCCTTGGCCAGTTACTTGCACTGGGGTCCTCTAAGTCTAGCTGCCCCTTTCACAAATCAATGCATAGTAGATATCTGATTTAGGCCTCTTCTCATTATTTTGTAGCTGTATTCTACCTCCCCACTCTAAGTGTTCTTCAAGGCTAATCTTAGCCCTTCTGTGCTTCTTAGAGATTGAGAGTGGTGATAGTCACTTTTTTTCCTGTGCATAATGGCTACTTAACCTCTGTCACAGGCCTAATTTTTAGAAGCTGCCATAAGAAAAAGTCATTCACCAGGTGGGTGAAACTTGAGATTCCCTGGAGTCAAATTTTACGTTCCCTTTGTCTAGCAGTCAGCAGAGTTGAGTCAGATCCAATGTTTTCACTTTCCTGAGTTCAGTTGAGGTCAGCCCCTCAAACATTTTGGGAACAACCTATACAATTTGAGTATAATTCCAGTGTTTTTATTCTGTGCACCAGCTTTCTCAGCTGAAATTCATCTTCTGTATTGTGGAAGATGGTTATGCAATATTAGCTACAAATCCAGACAGCTACTCAGGATTTATCTGAGGTTGAATATTCTTATCTTTTTCTATTCCAGTTATGATCTGCAATCTGCCATCAGTTTCATTCTCCAGTATACTGTGGGGTTAAGTTCAAAGTTGATTTTACGGAATAGTCCTTGTTTGTGTGACACAACACTTTGTTGTTCAGACATTTTCGGAGGCCTAGTAATACTTCACATTTCATAGTAGGACTCAAGAGAGGAGAATGCTGTCTCTTTTTTTCATGATCAGGTGAGACACTTTCCTATAGATTCTGAAGCATCTGGGATGTATGGTGCACAGTCTATGTTTTAGTAGAGCCTGACTCACAACCAGATCACAGAAACAGATCATAGAAATAACTGACACTGGCGGTATCTCTGCAGCATTAGGAGTTCAGTCAGGAAATACAACAGTGGAAAAGTTCAGAAGTCTGACATTCCTCTTCACACCTCAGTCTTCTCCCTTCCTCCTCCTTTTCCTCCTCCTTTACCTCTTCCATTCTGCCAGCTGCGGGAATGTCAGCCTGGGCAGTGTCAAAACCCAAATCATATTCCTACAATAACTGTATGAGAAATGGCAGGTTTTAGCCTTCTGCCTAGATCCCTGACACAAAGAACGCTTCTCACCTTTTTTTAGGCAACAGAGTTACTGATTTTCTACATGACTTTGTCCTGATTTGTGTTTAGTCTGCAGCAATTCATCACAACTGGATATCAAAATCTAAACGGGTCTTCATTATTTTAAAGCACTACTTTATTTACTGCATTTCTGTAAATACAACAAATGCCATACAGGCAAAGGAAGAGAGTGCTGCAGTAGCTTATACATTCTTCAATATCAAATGGGAAAATATCTTTGGTTTTAGTTTAGGGTGCTTTTTCTTTTGCAGTAATAGCTACCTAAGGAAGGGGATCACATTCCCTTCTGAAATGAAAAACAATAGCTGATCTCTGACAAAAGGTCTAGCAACAAGGTAAGGGCTGACAACTCCAGTGTGCTCACAGCTAATGTGAAGGTCAGTGTCACTTCAGGCAGCCTACTCTTTATTTCTACTTAACTAAAAATGTAATTAACATCAGCATCTTAAGAGATATAAAAAGTAGCTGAAAAAACACATTTGATTGCTAAGTCAATGGATCACCATTAATTTATATCTGCTCCTTGTGTATATGAGCGGCTGCAGTGGCTTTTCACATCATAGCTCCAACTCCATCTGCAGCAAAAAATAAGGTTCCCCTGTCAATTACATTTTTTTCCTAAACCTGTATGTGATTTTATTTACAATTAACAAGTTTTCCAAGAATCAAGCAAGCATCTCAACTCAAAAAAATCCAAAGGTTATTGAGCATCTAAAAAATTATGATCTAATGCATAAATAAAACATCTAATAAAGTATCTAATTTCTGCTTTTGTAAAAAATAAATTACTCATGGGATGGAAGTATAGATATTTTTGCTGCAAGCATATAGAAACTAATGCTACTCAACAATCAAAACAAAAGGAGAACTGGAAACCACATGGTAGATAAAGAATTAGTATATATTTATTACATCAAAATTAAAAATAAAAATAACCATGCCATTTTTTGTATGCAACTTTCACCTTACTATTTCAACATTTCATTTTACACCCATCAAAAAATAGAAACATTCTGAAAATTTGTTTCTTATTCTTTTGAAACGGTATGAAATAAATTGACAAAACATGTACAACTCAATTTCTAGGAAAGATAGATGTATTATCCCTTCTGTCTTTGTTCTTAGAAATAAAGAATCGCAAACACACTAACTGTGAATAAAATAAATGGAAAAAAAAAAAAACAAAAAACACCTTCCTGAGAATCAGCTTTGCAATTTCTGAGTATTTTTTATAAGTTGAAGCTGTGTTTCCAATGTAGAAGCTGCCAAATATACATCTGGCTTTGGTTCAATTGAATTCCTGAATAAGTTTCCTTTAAGATCTCACTGTTGGAACAGGTCCAGAGGAGGCCATGAGGATGATCAGAGACCTTGTTGGCCTTCCAGTAACTTGAGGAGAGCTTATAGACAGGAGAGAGACTGACTTTTTACACAATACACAATAGAGATAGGGCAAGTGGGGAGATTTAGGCAGAAATTCTTAACTCAGAGGGCAGTGAGGCACTGTCATAGACTGCCCAGAAAGGCTGTGGGTGTCCCATCCCTGGAGACACTCAAGGCCAGGTTGGATGGGGCCCTAGACAGTCCCACTAGGAGTGCTAAACAAAAATCTTAAATGTGCTTTTTGCAAAAACAAATACTAAAACTAATAATGAGAAAACCCTACTGTTTAATGTGCAAGATTTCCTCATCTATGCTAGCTGTTAAGCAAGAAGAGGAAGAATCCTATCCTGAAAATCTTTCATTCCACATACACACTTTTATTGTGTAGCTTACTGCTCTTCCCACTAAGGGTTTCTAGCTCTTTCTCATGTTTTCAGGAGGTCTGGCCTTCAACCTAAGCCCAGTGATTAGACATCAAAGAAGACTTTAAAGAATGTACAGAAATTCTAGTATGAATAACACCAAGGACTCAAATAAATTATTATTAGTATTATAATTTCATTATAATTACTGAACTATGACTAAGTTAGGGTGAGGAAAGGTCTTTACTTGGATTACCAAAATTTACATTTCAGTGAAATGTGAATCAGCCTTCCCTCAAAAAAGTGCAAAAAGAATGGCAAGGCAAAATTAATTAACCTCAGAATCAATTGAATTTTTAGGTTTAGTGTTTACATGCCTGGAATAATTAATGTTCTGACAGAAGTATATAAAGCAATACTTTGAAATGCATCCTTTTCTTGTTCCATCACATCAGTACTTCACACAGAAAAAAGCCAATATCAAATACATTTGTATCAACTGTATTTTAACAGATGAGTATCTTGAAAAGATCCTTGATTTGAGGGGAAAGTAGTACATACCTGGATGGATAAATAAGAAAAAGGAATAAAATGAATCTACATGGATATGTGCTCTGCCTAGTCTCACAAGTATTGCTCTGAATGCAGAAGTAACTCTCTTTGAAAGGCAACAGAAAAGTTGTCAAGAGAGGAGGATCTTTGGATATAAGGGATATAATTCAGGAAATATATCCAAAACTTAAAAAGAAACTAAAGGTACTCAAACCCAGCCTAGTGCATGGAGGTTACTTTTATGTTTAATACAAAAGTGTTCATAACTGGTGCATCCCTGAATATAAGAATTTATGGCAACAATTGGGGAAAACAGCACTCTTAGGGCAGTATTTAAAACAATCTTCGACTCTAAGATGTATTAAGTGTCATTTAACTTGGCCAAATGTAAGGACATATTAACAGTTAGAAATCCTTTAGGAAAAGTTCAATCTTCAGAGAATCTGTGTATGTATGTAAGCATCCACATCCCTACAGCCCTATTTTAAGATAACAGCCACTTAAAGCAGAACTACTACTGTATCAGCAATGGGATGAAGATGCATCATCATTCTAAATAACCCCACTAGTAAGCAGCAAAATGTCACCTGTGAAAGACAGACAACCTCTTTTATAGAAGTGAAAATGTGTAAATTTTCTGATATGTTGAATGGATTGGAAAAAAAAAAAAAAAACCAAAAAACATGGATAGTAAAATCTAAGAGGAAGAAAGGCAATGGGTTTGGTTCTTTTTTTTTTTCACAAAAAGATAAAAAGCAAGAAGAATCACTTCAGAGTGGTCTCAGGAACTGAAGACAGCTGTCTCAGCTGAATGTACTGTTGGTTGTCATGTCAATGTCATAATCAATATAATAATCAATACAGAAACTGGGAACATATAACTGGGAACATATAACTTTTGCAGAAGGCCATCCATATCCTGGTTTGCATCAAAAGCAGTATGACCAGCAGGTTGAAGGAAGAGATTCTCCCTCTCTCTTGTAAGACACCACCTGGTGTGCCACATTCAGCTCTGGAAACCTCAGCATAAGAAAGACATGAACTTGTTAAAGTGAGTCCAGAGAAGAGCCTCAAGGATGATGAGAGGGTTGGAGCACCTCTACAGTGTTAGAAAGGCTGAGAATGTTGGAACTATTTAGCCTGGAGCCTCTGGGAAGACTCTACAACAACCTTTCAGTACTTAAAGGGCGCCTGCAAGAAAGACCAGGAATCACTCTTCATGAGGGAGTTTAGCAATTAAGGCATAGGCTTTGAACTGAAAGAGAGTAGATTTAGATTAGATATTAGGAAGAAATTCTTTACTCAATGGGTGGTGAGATGTTGGAACAGAGAAGCTGTGGACAGCCCATCCCTGCAAGCGTTCAAGGCCAGGATGGATGAGGCTTTGAGCAACCTAATCTAGTAGGAGGTGTCCTGGACAACCTCTTCTAACAGCTGGCAACCCTGCCCACGGCAGGGAGCTGGATGATCTTTAAGGTTTCTTCCAACTCAAACCATTCTGTGATTCCATGTTTCTAATTCCTATGTGTACATAAAAACTTTCTAAATATACAAAATTAATGGTAAGTATAACAAGTAGATCCTTTAAACATTAAAATTTGCTATACATTGTAGCAGAAATATGATTTTGTTTCTTATTCAAGTATTAAGTTTTCTGTTGATTTGCATGTCTGCTTTAAGTATTTCTACTCTTAATACAAAATTACAAAGATGTTTTAATGGTAGAAGTAATCTTTAATACAACATATATTGTATTAGATATTTGTGCTGAGAAGTTCGTTTTAATTTTTATTCTACAAAAAACACATTGCACATAACTGATTTTCATTTTTATGAACTTCTACTGAATCAACAGAAACACATCAAAAAAGCATACTGATACCACATAGATAGAAAATAATCCTTTGTACAGCCTGGCATTGACAATAAAAAGCTAAATACCAAATGGAACACATTACTTTTATGACTTTTAAAATGTTTTGCAATTAACCACCTAATGACTTAACAACACTCTGAAGGTAACATAAAGTAGATCCTGTTAAAATTTAAATCACAATCAAGGTTATTCTTTATGTTTGTACCAAAGATCATGAATCTACTGAATTTATCAACACAGAATAAGAAAGATAAATGATGCTTTTGGGGCCAATAAATTAACTCTTCATTGTTTCTTTTGGTTTTGGTATGTGAAAAGGATTGAAGCTCCCATAAAATTCTGCATTACACTTGTATCAGCAACTACTGTTTAACTACTAATGTGTTACTTGTGTCTTCTAGGTCTGTCTCTGGATCAAAGTCAACAAACAAGACAAAACAATATTTCTGCAATGCCTTGAAAGGTCTGCTATACACAGGGCAAAAGTGAGGATGTTTTTGAGTGGCCTCCACATCTGAAAATGAGTGATTTACATGTGTATACAGTTACTTATTGAAGAGCGACATTGAAGAGAGATAAATCATATCAAATCACTTCTCCCTGTAAATATTTTTTCACAGTTATTATCCTAAGCAAGCGCATTTTGGAACCATTAACCACATTTCCAGAAAAAGGCACAAATGCAACAGTTCATCCAGCTAATGAGTGACCTGCTCCTGGCAATTTAACAAGTAGTAAAAATGAACCTTTAGAAGGCCATGAGAAGGGAGTAAATAAAAAGATTTTTTTTTGTTGTTTCTTGCCTACTGCATCTGTCAAGTGAGCAGAACTGACACTGCATTCAGATATCTATGTTTTGTTCTTTTGGGCTGATCCATGGCAATGACAAGGAACAGGTTTTCAAGCTTCCAGTTGTGCACTTGCTTGCAGCCATTGCTTCACAGCCGTGTGTCATACTCCACAGTCTCGTTTTCATCATCAATTCCTCTGGCACTTGCCTCTATTTCTTTTTTGTAGGCTGGACAGAGTCTTTCCATTGTGCAGACATTTCTTCTCAAATCTATGGCAAGAAAACTAACTCAGTGATTCAACCAAGTAAATGTTTGAAAAGCACGTACACCCTGGGTACAGTTTCCAGACCTACAACTGATGGTCAGCAGTCTGCTACCAGCTTGCACGATGAAGAAAATCTGGAGCAAGGAAATCAGAAAAAGGGGAAAGAGAGCCTCGGAGGAGCCAATAATGGTGTGAGCTGGTATGAATGAGCCTCCCTTACTATGTCTATTCAGCTTTCCCCTTTATTATCTCTGACTGTCACAGATACAAATAATCCAAAACAGTAACAATACAGTTCCCATTTCCAAATCAAACAGTGATTATTACTCTGTGTAGGCACAAGGAAGAAGCTTTCTCTGGAAAAAAAATGTGTAGGTGGAAATTCATCCATACTAACAATCTATTTTGGCTTTGAGACTTTTAAACCTGCTTCACAATGAAGACAAGTCCATTCTATCACAACTAACATGAACAACTGGCAATCCAGCTAAGCAGGAAGAGCTGCAGTGCAGAGTACCCAATTCAAAGATCTGGGAAGATCCAGTGATTTTTTCCTGGCTAATGCTTTGCCAATTTTTAGATTGTTTTTCTTTTTAAAAATTATTGCTGATGTTACCTGTAGAGATCACTCCAAAAAAATGATCAATTTGCATACTACAGGAAACAATTCAATGGGTAGAAGCTTTCATGCTGAATGTTAAAATGGATCCTAGGCAAAACAGAAAGGTAGAAGATAGATGTTCTCTTATTTGCCTTCACCCACAGAGAGTATGCTAGCTATGAACTCTCAGCTCCGTGGAATTTCTGAACTTGATGTGGCAGCACACTTAAGCCTGTACTACCACACACTTAGAAAGCTAGACATAGGTTAAAAATTAATATTTAGTTAATATTTGAATACCAGGAAGTTTCAGCCTCTTGCAGCAAGAGTTACAATGATGCTTTGTGATGAAATTTCTTATTGCATCTTCTCCTAGGTTTGCTGGTCCAAATACCATCTTTCCAGACCTAAAAGGAATAACACTGAATAATAAACAAACTCAAAATAATGCAATTGTAGAGAAGAGAAAGCTTTATAATTTCCATTTATTGAATTAGAGGTAAGTTAACCATTTGTTAAAAGCAAGCAAACAAACAAACAGTATACATCTCCAGTTTCCTAGCTCTGAGAACAAAAAACTGCCAATTCTGGTAAAGAATTAGCTTATACATAACCCACGTCTACTTTTTTTTCCTGCAGCAATGCATAGATGGAATGTGGCTGTGACCTGCTCTGACGGAAGACAGGACAGACCTAACAGTTCCTACTAAAATGCTCAAAAAGAAAATTTGGGCACAATGACATTAAGACATTGTATGCCTGAACCTAACTCTGTTACAGCCACTGTTCATTCTCATTAAGAAAATGTTTTTGGTTTTGTTTCAATGTTGGGCACCTGGGAATAAGCCAGAACCAGCAAATACTTATACCTTATTTAAGAACTGAAAACTGAAAGTCCCAGTCATATCAATATGCACACTGAATAAGGACTTAGTATACCGCTGGCAGGCAAGGCTTTAAAATTTATTGGCTTCTTTCTGTGCTCATTTCCATGTGTCTGCACTCTGGCCAATTCAACAACATTACTAAAGGATCCATTTGTGGAAGCGCAATGCATATTCTGAATGAAGCTGACACAATTACAAATAGAAGCAAGCTACAGACACGCATGTTTTAGAAGTACCACATAATTACATCAGATCTTTAATGTAGTCTGAAAGATCAGCGTTCATTAATTTTAACATTGTTGCACTATTATTCTCAAGAATTTAATTGACATTCCAAACATCACAGAGCACAGCACACAAGAAGCACTTCTAAAAAACTTTATGAATGCAAGTGCTTTATTTTAATGATATGCTGGGTAGAAACAATACATTTTAATATCTGAAATGAATTACAGCTTTGAGAAGCTACAGAAAAAGATTTTAACTCTCTCAAATCTATCTGTGATTCACACTAATGTAAAATATTCTAAGGAAAGCTGTTTTCAAATATGACATTCACATTCCATAATGGAAAAGAGCAATGAATAGTCAAAACTAGTATCTGTCTAATTTCTGGCAGAAAGTGATGATTATCTGCCTTCTGGATCATTTGAAGAACTGTCTATTCAGCTTTTACTGAAGATTAGTACAAGAAAACATGTAGGAAGTAGAATACTGTGTAAGTGTCATATATACACTTTAGATGACATGGTGTTACATTATCATTTCTATTTAGTGGATAAATAATTAGTTGGAAGGTCACAAACAGAGAATTGTGGTAGATACCACTATTTCCAGCTGGAGGTCACTAATGAGTGGTGTCCCTCAGCAGCCCATCTTGGGATCAATACTCTTTAACATCTTTATCAGTGCCATAGATGACTGGATCAAGTGCACTCTCAGCAGGTTTGCAGATGACACCACACTGAGCGGTGCAGTCAATTGACAGAAGGAAGGGATGCCACACAGGGGTACCTTGACAAACTCAAAAGTTGAGGCCATGTGAACCTAATGAGGTTCAACAAAGCCAAGTGCAAGGGACTGCACATGAATCAACATAAAACTTAACATGAGCCAGCAGAGTGCACTTGCAGTCCAGGCCAACAGTATCCTAGACTGCATCAGAAACAAGGTGGCCAGCAGGATGAGGAAAGAGATTTTCCCTCTCTCCTCTGTCCTTGTGAGGACTAACCTAGAGTACAGCAGCCAGGTCTGGAGCCCCTAACTGAGGAAAGATGTGGAACTTTTGGAGAGAATACAGAGGGCCATGAGCATGACGAGAGGGCCAAAGCACCTCTCCTATGAAGACAGACTGAGGAAGCTGGGCTTGGTCAGTCTGAAGAAGAGATGGCTTCCGGAAGACCTCACTGTGACATCTCAGTAGTCAAAGGGAGATTATTAACATGGGAAGATAGTGATAGAACAAGGGAGAATTGTTTTAGACTAAAAAGGGGGAGATTTAGATTAGATGTCAGGGGGAAGTTTTTCACAGAGTGAATGGTGAGGAACTGGCACAGACTGCCCAGGAGAGGTTATGGATGCCCTGTTCCTGGAAGTGTTCAAGGCCAGGCTGAATAAGGCTGGCTGATCTAGTGCTTGCTCTAACAGTTGGCAACCCTGCCCATACCAGGGCATTGGAAGCAGACGTTCTTTGAGGTCTCTTCCAACTCAAGCCGTTCTCTGATTGTTTGATTACTGATGGAAAACTGTTGAAAACAGATTTTCTGGAAACTCAGCCTGTCCTTACAGATCTGACACAGGAGTTACTTAGTGAAGAATGGCCAGCTGAACACTTCTTTCATCTTTGTGGCTCTCCTCTGGACCACTCCAAAGGCTCCACATCTTCGAGGTCCTTATCTAGACCCACTCAAAAAGCTCTACATCTTTCTTGTGCTGGGGGGCCCCTTAAAGCCACTCTCCTAATTATTCATGGTCTATTTTTGAGAAAAATACTGAACCCAGCTTTACACTATCTCAAAAAAGTGTATAAGTATGAGCCAATGGACTTAAAAAAAAAAAAAAGTTCCTCCTTTTGTGAAGAACCTTACTTCATAGATGTGCTCCATAAATATCTACCAGATCATACTAGACTGGTCTTGTCTGCCAGACAGGTAACAGTATGTGTGTTGATGCAAACAGTGCTTCTCATATTCAACTAGGAGCTACAGATGCACAAAGTAAACCATACCACATCTATTTGGCCTTATTTGATAGAATGTAATAGGAGGCTTCACAGCAAGCAGCTCCCTTACAGCACCCACATCAGCTACTCAGCATGTTTGCAAAATTAGCTTCACATTCACCTGTTTCACTTGCGCAGGTTTCTACAGCAGAGGTTCAGTCCAAGTAAATATTTTATCTATTGTCAGCAACTCAACTGTAAATTGTATGGCTGAAACTTAAAAGCTTGGTAAAGATTCAATAAGTCCGTTCTCCAAAATGCATGCTAATAAGTGACTTCAGATAACATAATCTATAATCATACTACAGCCTCCAGTCCATCACTATGTGTTTTGGAGTTTTCAAATAGGGGAACAAAAGATGTAGAACCTCTTACTCCTCCTTTTCACATGTTTGTAATGAGATTTTTGACCACCAGAGACCTTCTCCTCATCTCCCTCAACAGGCATCAATTCTTTTCAATCTGAAACTCAGCCAACTATTTTCCACCACTTTGAATCTGCTCTCCACTCTGCAACCAGTGTCTGTGAAAGGTTTAACAGGACAAACTTCACTATAGACTTGGTAAGTGGTACTCTCTGAAAGAGTATCCAGAGTACTACTTGTAATGTGATTCTTCCCAATGTCTGGGTGGTATAGGAGCCTGCAGGGATAGCACTGTGTCACAGACCTACTGCTGTACCTGGAATGTTTCTATTTTTATAGGAAATCTTTTCATTAACATTATAGCTGCATAATTTTAACACCTCATGCATCCTAGGCATTGCACATGGCCAGATCTTCAATTGATGTCAAATATCCACGAAGTTACAACTGTGTACATGAGTTCATGATCTGCCAGAGATTCCACAGTATCACACATACTTCCAAACAGATCTATTTTTTACCTTGGTATTGTATACAACTCAAAAATGATACAGCACACTAACAGAGAGCTAGAGATACATTTTGCCATTAAAAAGTCCATTTCAAGTCAGCATGCAGGATGCATGAAAGACTTATTGCAAGATATTGGCATAAGCCACTAAACCAACAGAATTAAAGAAACAATAATAAATAATGTAACTGTAAGTAGTGCTAAAATCTGTAACAGCATCATCAGTCACATGCCAACTGTTTTCTCACAAGCATCTAAAAGAATGTGTAGGTAGTGCACAGATTTGGATTAAGTATCTTATTTACAAACGAGGATTTAGATCTTGATAGAGACAGAAATGTTTCCCCTGTGAGCAAATAAAGGTTAAAGCAAGGATAGTGCTTTTACATTATTATTTTAGAAAGTTTTTTTTTAGAACTGAGTATCTTGTAGTTGCTTACTGAATATATCTATGATTTCACTGCCTTATTCCTTCAGATCCCTGAATGCAAACAATACAGCTTCACAACATGCTGTACCAAAGAATTCCCAGAACATAAGAAAATCAAGATGGTTTTGATTAATTAATCAATACTTGCTCTTTAATTAGGACTTAACTGTTTTGTAAATGATAGAAAAAAAGCTCTGAAAATAAAATGTGTGATCAAATTTTAGTAACTCTGACAAACTGTGACAGAAAAAATACAGAAGGATTGTAAAAAAAAAATATGCTTCAAGATAATGCAGGTAGATATTATCCCTATTTTAAAGAGGATAAGCTGAGATGCCACATCAGGTATTGTGGTCTAATGATCAGTTGCATTCTCCAGAAATAAATATTACAGTTTAAGTTCTACATTTGCTTCTACTGATACAAAAGAGTCCACTTGAGAAGTAGCAAACCACATCTTTACAAATCTGTAGCAATACTTTTAAAATGTTTGCTCAAATCTGTGTAATGAACAGCTATATAAACAACCTCTCTGCTAAGCTATCCTTGTATTACTGTCATGATCCCTTAACCTACACACAGGAAAAACGTCTTTGTTGGTGACATGGACAGTGGGATTAAGAGGATCCTCTGCAAGGTGGACTACTAAACTGAGTAATGCAGTCGACACACTGAAGGGAAGGGATGCCATCCAGAGGGATCATGGATCTCATGCTACAAGATACACCCAGACTTGATGGGTGTATCTTATAGCAATTTTTCACTGCTTAAAGGTGGTCTGCAGAAAAGATGAGGAGGGACTCTTTATCAGGTATTGTAGTGATAAGACAGGGGTTAATGATTTTCAACTAAAAGAGGGTAGGTTTATATTAGGCATCAGGGTGGTGAGGCATTGCAACAGAGAAGCTGTGGGTGTCCCATCCTTGAAGGTATTCAAGATCAGACTGGATGCGGCACTGGGGCAGCCTGATTTAATGGGTGGCAACCTTGCCAAAGGCAGAGGAACTGGAAATGGATGATCATTAAGATCCATTTCAACCCAGACCATTCTACGATTCTATGAAAATTTTATCACTGTGGTGTTCATCTTATTTATGATGTTCCCTTCAAAATAAATACTATATCGACAGCACAACTGCAACCATAATTTAGCATTCAAACATTAATACAGTAATTTATAACTAATTCTATTAATGAAATCAAAATAATAGTTATAGAACTAAGAACCTGCTTCCAAAATAACTCTATTCTCATTTCTTAGTTTCTGCAACCTGATGCATAAAGGCAGACTCCTGTACTACTTTTTTTTTTTTTGTAACCTCCAACATAAGATTTATGATCTCAACATAACAACTATGGATTTGGAAAGTACAGAATGCTTAAATACACTACTGGGACCTGTTGAGAAGATCACATATTCAGAGTCCCTCTCCTTGAGCCACGTGGCCCTATTTACTCAAACATGCCTCACTAGACAGGGGAAACCATGCTATAATATTTAAATACTGATAAACTTGCTAAAAAACTTACATGGTCTTCAGGCTCCAGTTCTCATGCTCTGATCAAAAACTCCCCCCACTTTTCATACACTGCACAGCATATGTAGGGAACTGGAATACTACAGACCCCCAAGTCCAGAGTCTACCAAGGCCTTGACATTGCCTCACAGCTTCATTTACCCAAACACCATGCAATAAATAATTAAATCACACAAAGAACATAAAAATCCTCTAAGTATACACAGACTGTCAGTAGAATGTTTGAACTGAACAATAATTTCATCATAGAGAAACCTACTTTTTGTCTTCAGGTTTAATCACAGATGGGTCTGTAAGGTTTTCTCCAACACCTACAATAAAATCAACAGAGTGTGTTACAACAGAAGATGATCATGATTTCATAACATGACACTTAAGAAAAAAGTAATTACCCTTTTTCATTTTAGATCATAAACTGTCACAATTAAAATGATCATGAGCCAAAAAGAGAATGCTATGTTAAGTACTGGCAAACATACAGTTTTGCACTTTATTTATATATAGACAGAAGGCTTATGCAAATACTTCTAATCACTGAACATTGTGCTAACCCTGGAATAACTAAGCAAAATGTGACCAGCAGTAAGACTTTTATTTAAGTCAGCGTACGAGTACTAAACTAACATGAATCTTACTGTTATCAATAGATCTAATCTTAGATATAGACTCTCTTCAAGGCAGCAAACACAACAAGCTACAACTAATTGTTCAGTTATGCAATGTGCAAAAGTTTGGGTCCTTTTTCTTCTGCATAGCCACAGAAGTGAATTAAGTAATTTCACTATAATAACTAACTGCTGATATCTACGTCGTAGTTTTCCCAAAATGATGTAATAACATCATTTTACCAAAAGTTCTTTCCTTACATGTGAGGAAACTGCTGCACTTTTATGGTAAAGAAGAGATTCTATAAGAATATAATATGCAATAATTTCTATTTCAGTAGGCCACTGGTGATGAGTTTATATTCTGCTACTCACACCAGTAAAGACTACACAGAAAGACCATTTTGTAACTGAAATACCCTCAAATTGCAATACTCTTCAATGAAAGTCATTTGAATTGACATAAATTACACAAAAATGCAGTGTGTATATACATGTGGAGATGGCCCCAGTATTATATAACTTGTGACAGAATTAAAACTAATCAGAACACCACGAGGAGCAACCCTTGCACTCTTCCTAAACACCAGATGAGAGAACTAAAAAAAAACCACAAGATCAAAACTAGAGCAGATTTTGGTCCATTTCCTCCTTCGAGATGGAAACTGAAGCTCCTCCAATCTTGATGAGATTTACATAGATGTTTAAATTCTCCACATTTGAGCCAACACAGTTGGACTGGAACTGTCAAGAGTTGTATAATAAACTCAAGCAAACCTAAGACAAATTCTAGTAGGCTATGGTTGAAGACACACTTTCTATATTTTTTTCATGTGATGCTAAAACCAAATGAAGGCAAGGATGGAATTATAGGTTTACTTTGCATACTAAGCATATCTTTTTGTAATTCACAGCTTCTGGATGCTGTAGAATGTAAATATGTTAAGTCTCGGTCTACCCATACACATTTCCCTTGACAGAAATGACAAACAATGGTGTTTATACCATTTGATGGGTGCTGTTCATCTTGTGAACATTGTCAACTGTTTTATCTCTTTAAAATGTGCCATGTTCCCACTTATACATGTACAGTAAAGTGATCACATGCACTTTAAAGGAGCCACCAGACTTTGTGAATAGCATTCAGGTTTACAGCTTATCTAAACTGCTTACAGATTTATTAAAAGGAAAAATGAAAATATACAGACAGCAGTTCAAACTCTCCAGACAGATATACACACATTAAATATGTATATATACATGGGTATACTTGAATCTCTGTATTATTTATATTGCTTAATAAAAATAAAAATATCTGAACTGTGAAGTGTTCTTCTGGAGCTGGCTGAAATGTTCCCATACACTTTAACTACCTGCTGTTTCCCCATTTATCCTAGGTGTACTTGAAACCAAATTATTGTCCCATAACACCTACATATAACACCTACATTAATCCAGAGTATTTCTGTTGATGCTCAATTAACAGGACCTCACAATAGATATCCAGAGGCTACATGAGCTTTTCCAGGTAGCAGAAAAGAAGAGAATTTGGCTTGTTTCTCAGCATTAAATTCTCTTTTGAGATAATTGCTCTTCATTCGGGTTAAAGCTAGTAATTCTGTGCTAGCAGTCACCTTGCAAATCCAGGACAAGGAGCTCCCCACGAGTATACACATAGGTCCAGTGAGAGAAGGCCAGCATCAGCTCTTCAAGCAAGCTGCTAGGTGTAATCTCATCTCCGTTGTTGTTATTGTATTTTCGAAATTCACCAGTCATGTACTTCTCAATGGTCAGCCACTGGTTTGCAGAATGGCAGTAAATGAGAAAAACTTCCAGGAACCTGTGGATATAAAGGAGTATGTAAGGGTAACAAACACCTCCACAGTTACCATACAGCACAATGCCACACAAATATACCAAAAAGGAGGACATGTTTTCACTAGGTGGATTATTTTCAACAGCAAGAGGTACCAAACATTAGACAGCACAACGGCTTTCTCAGTTTCGTAAATAACAAAACAATGTATTTCATCAGAAGATATAGTTTATAGAAAAACAACATAATCTGATGTCCTGGTAACATAATCCGATTTCCTGCTTTTGACTGAGATAGATAGAATTGGTTTTCTTCCAAGTAGCAGGTATGCTGCTGTCTGTGTTTTGGATTCAGTATGAGAACATTTTAGTTGTTGCAGAGTAGTACTGCACAGAATTAAGGACTTTCCTGCTTTTCATACTGCTCTGCCGTCAAGAAGCTGGAGATGTACAAAATTCTGGGAGGAGAAAGACCCACACTAGCAAAGGGGATATGCTGTACCACATGGCATCATGTTGAACAATAAAATTAGGGGAACTGACTCGGGAGGCTGCCCAGGCACTGGTCAGCAGGTGGTGAACAACTGCATTGCGCAACACACGATATTTCATTTATCTTCCATTATCATTATTTTCCCTTCCTTTTCTGTCCTATTAAACTGTCTTTATCTTAACGAGTGAGTTTTTTTCTGATTCTCTCTTCCATCTCAATAAGGGGGAGCGAGCAAACAGCTATGTGGTGCTCAGCTGCCTGCTGGGTTGAACCACAACATCTGATTTAACTCCAGACAAATGTAATAAGCTTTATTAATTTTTCTTATGTTAACTGCTTTAAAGATAATTCTTGTCTAAAGAGAAGCATCACGAAGAAGCTTATTTTGCTATCACATCTAGCTATACAGGTAAAGTACAATGATACTTGCCTTACTTTTTAAAAAGTTTTAAAGATGGCGTGGGGTTTTTTGGGGAAATAACTTTACTTTTAGAGGGAAATTATTCGGTAGAGATGACAATTTACTCAAACCATTATATATATTGGAGATTATGCTACAGAATGGTCACATCAAAGAGCAGTCAGGGGCTCTGTCATTTGTCTCCAATTTCCCGCCTTCCGTAGACAGAAACAATCAAACTTCTGTACACAGTAATGACACGGAAACTCTACCTTGCTCCTGCTCTGGAAGCTGTAGGTTCCACTAAAGTGGGGAGAGAGGAGTAAACAAGGCTTCTTGGAAATAAATCACTCAGAATCACTTATTAAAACTCATCTCATTGTACCCACTGAAGTAACTTCTATGCTGAAAACAGGAAGTGCCAAACCTGTTTGTACCACTTCTTTCAAGGAAGAAAAAGATCACAGAAGTAGCATCTCTGAAAGATAGAGTAAAAACGCACTGGAACTGAGGATTGTTGTGCTGCACTCACTATTTTATCTCCCCATCTCACCTTCCATAAGATTCTCATCAGACATCATGTGTTGCACATTAAGCATAGACTAGTTGGCTATGCAATATTATGCAGATGTTCACTGGTCAAAGAACTGCTACCTGAGAAAATCCAAAACAGCTCAGTTCTGCTTGCTTTTCTTTTTTTTTTTTTCCCTTCAGTGGCCTTAAATAGGGCATCCCTTTCTCTGCTAACCTGTTGGCAAATCTGTACCCACCAAGATAAGGGAAAGTCTGTTTAATAAGGGGCTATATCATTTCAGAAGTGCAGATTTAAAAAGAAGCAATTCTAGAAACAATCAATCGAAGTGTGGAGAAAAAGATAACTAGAAGGTAAAAATTCCAATACAGGTTAGAAATAGTGTCTCTTAGCGCTTTCTAGGTCAGACCTGCCTATCTATCCTAAAAATATGACAAAGCTCTTCTGGGAAAGATCTTTTGCTTTGCTGAACTCTTATGAGCTGAAGGCCTGATGTTTCTTGGCATGCTTATTATCATGGCTTAAATTCCTTTCAGTAACATCCCCTTCTTTAAGTCACTATTATCCCTATTATCTTCTACCCTAATTTTTTTTTACATACTGATGTACCTATTTCTTTTAATTAAATATTTAAGACATATATACTGTTTAAAGCAGCAGCTATTTCAATCTACTATGGAAAAAGAGTCTACGTTAGACCTGGGACACAACTGAGAAAAAAAACCTTTGACACTTAATCCTTAAAGACAATGATTTTACCTGGGAGTATAAGGAATAGTATGAGGCTTCACTTGATTGAAGGTATAGATTAACTTCTGGGCAGCCCTTTGCTGTTGGATCTCCTGAAGAAAAGCATGTTGTTAAGCACCACTTTAATTTGGTATCATGAAAAAAAGGCAGCATTGATCGAAAAACAAACAAACAAAAACCAGCTGATTGAATATTGCTTAAAAGTGGGAGATGCATCTTCCTCAAAACCAATTTCCTTTCCAGAAGATAACATCAAAGCACACATCAACCATACTAGACATCACATATAAGCAGTAGAACATTTAAGACATGTCCGACTATACCAGTCAGAGTCCCTTCAGGTCTGTACTCACCCTCAGGCAGAGATGTAACACTGTACCATCATGAAAGATCTTTTGCCAAGTCTGAACCACCTCTGGCAAAAAAGACTTCACAATAAATACTTGTCCCAACTTTAACGCATCATTCTCAGACCAAGTACAAATGACCTTCATGGCCCTCCGCAGACCCCCATCCATCTCCTCTTGTGACAAGACTTGGATCATTGCAGCCATACCATGCTGGGACCAAGAAGACATGCTTTTACTAAGGTTCATAGGTGAACTTTCTTCTAGTTGATAGACAGTCACTTCCTCTCCAGCTTCAATGAAAGAAAGTTTTGTCAGTAGAAAAACTTAGTTTTGTCAGTAGAATTGTATTTTCATTCAGTATCTTAAAATAACACACTACTTTACATACCTTTACAAACCATTTGTGTGAAAACTTGCCCTATCTAAGATTATATTATCTATTACTACAGATCTTTTGTGATAACATAAATGGCCCAAATGTGTCAAACCTCCAGACAGAGATGAATTTAAGATTTCATGCATTCTTTCACAGAAACAAAGCTTAGTGATAGCCTAGTCTATATAAAACAATCTCTTTTGCCACAGTTTTAAGTACTTAAAAATAGTTGAACTTAAAAGATGTATATTTTTGAACAGTTATCATCTTCAGCACAAACTTTAAGCATGGCTCCCTCTGTTCATGCACCGTGTGGAAATGGGATTTTTAGTAAAACTTTTTTTAAGCTAATCAAGTCCCAGGCAATACTCATAATATTTTCCTTTAAACTGGGCTTAACGAAACAAACTTTAGACAAAACAAACACACAAACACAGCTTGTAATACAAAAATAAAGGACAGAGATTGTCACCTTTGGAGGAAGAGAACTGAGTTTCTTAGAAGTAATGAATAGTGAATTGGCCATGATAGACCAGGAAAATTAGATTGAAAAGGGAATGGTCCTTCCTCAGAGAAAAGAATCCTAGAAGAACAAGCTAACACAAGTAGAAAGGAAGTCTACAATTCTGGCATTTTAAATTAAGATTTATCTTTTTCCTAGAAGTTCCCGTATTTTTTGCATTGCATTGAATTTCAGTTCTGCTCTTGTTAATATCATTTCTGAATAAATCAAAACAATAAATCTGGTGAGTTTTAATTGTCATGCAGTTACCTTGTACACATAGGTTGCACCAAAAGTAATATCTCCTGCTTATTTTCAAGAAAACTACAATAGATACAAAGAGCACAATAACACTATTTCATAGAGAACATTCTCAGTTACAAAACACTATTTTTCAGCATAGTCTCTACTATTAGCTATGCATTTTTGCTAGTACTGAACAACAGCCTGCATGCCATGCTTGTAAAAATTTGCTCCAGTGAACGTGACCCACTGTTTCACAGATGCTATGACAATGTTGTTGCTAGAACATTGTCCATGCAACACTGTCCATGCAAGCATCTTTAATTGGCCAGAACAGATGGAAATCAGAATGTCAGATCCAGACTATACAGTGGGTGTGGTAGGACAGTCCAGCCAAAATAGGCAATGAGCTCGATCATCTTCAAATTGGTAGAGGGCCTAGTGTTACAGTGTTGTAAGAAAAAGGTTAACTTCTTCTATGAACTGATTCTGGAAGTTTGAGTCTTCAGTTTAGACAGCATCTCAAGGTAGTGGTCAGAGTGGACATTTGTCTGGGTTCCAGGAAAGTAGAACTATCCCCTCTTTTCTATCCCAAAAGACAGTGCACATCACTTTACCTGCTGAAGGCTGTACCTTGAGTTTTTATTTCCATGGGGAATTCACATGTTGCCATTCCATGGACTGCCATTTTGGTTTGTAGTGGTGACACCACGTCTGAATACTGGTAATTATTTGATCCAGGATACCACCATCTTCAGCCTCATATCAATTCTGATAAACTTGCATACAGCATTCTTTTCGTGTGTGAGCAGCTCCAACACTGCCACCATCGCTTCCAATGCACTGAAGCCAATATTCAGCTCTGCACACAGTTGCCAGGTTGTCATCCACCATATTGAATGGATGAGTTGATCGAGATTTTCTTCATTTCATGGTATGACAGCTGTGCATCGCTGTCTGGAACATGGCTTGTCTTTCACATCACTATTGGCACTGCTGAAATGCACTGCCCACTGCCCCACTGTGCTCACATCCACCATTTAGCTTCCATAAATGCTCAGTAAGTATCAGTGATCATCAATGATTGCTATTTTTTCTGCATGGAGGAATTCAAGGACACTTTTGTTTCATATGCACATCCATGTCAGATGCTGTTCTAACAGACTGCTCCTCTGCTGCCATCTATCACATGGCAATAACAGAACACTATGACAGAACACTAGTGGGAAGATTCTACCTCTTCAGCCCCACCACTAACATCTGCCTCTGATATTGTGGGTCAGTGTAATAAAATAGGAGACATTACTTTTGGAGCAGCTCTCTTAGTTGTTAGAGCATTCATTTCTTATGGTGCTAGCAAGACACGCTTCTGTTTCTGTTCACTTCTGATTCTTTTGTGTAAATTAACACAAAAGTGGACTCGATTCACTCTACTTGCCATGTGAATTCATTACAAACAGATCTTAACCGCTAAGTAGGATGAAGTAACTACATCTGCAAATAGCAAACAATGACATAACAGAGGACAGACTGAATTCAGAGAGAAATATTTCATTCCTGCCCCTGAGCATCTTCATCAGTCAGCATTGACGCAGATGATACTGAATGCCCCAGTGCAAATGTTTTGATTTAAAATTAAGCAATGGAAAAGTCAGTATTACACATAAGTAAGACTTGAATAAGGGTACTGTAACTATGTACATTTCTTTCTTCAACTTATATTAATTCTTCATTTTATTATCTTTTGACAATTTAATACCTTAAGAGGTGTCTCCTGGGAGTTTCAAAGATTAGAATGTTCAATATGCTCATAGCTGTATTAATTATCTGCTGCAGTCTGGTCCCAAGAAATCCTATGATGCTGGAAGTATCAGCAATTAGTTGCTGTGAGAGAAAATATCCTATTCATTGAAGAAAACATACCTAGGTCATGTCTAGAGGCAGAGCTTCTGCTGCTGTAAACGAATACAGCACACTAACTTTGAAACTCTATCAAACAATCTTACATACCCTTCTCCTTCACTCTTTAGTTGCAGTACATATCTTTTTCCCCTTAGTACACTACCAATCTTCTGCACTAGGTACAGAAGTAGTGTCCTTCCAACAAATCCCTTTTTTTCTTGTCTTTGTGACCAGATGTCCTAACAGCTATATTGAAACAAGGTGGTGCAGTGGTGAGAATGCATTTACAAACATCAGGGGAATCTCATTTCTATCTTCATCTACCTAATGAGAAGTTATAAAGAAAATGAAGTTAGACTCCTCTATGAGGTTCACAGTAATCACATGAATGTGAACAGACACAAGTTGCAGCTAGAGAAACTCCATGAAATAATTTTTAAAATGCTTTACAGTGAAGCATTAAAACATTGAAACAAGTTGTCCAGAGAGGCTATGGAAGCTCTGTTTATATTCAAAAGACAAATGGATAGACCCTCAGCAAGCTGATCAGAATTGGTCACCGAGGGAGTTGGACCAGACAAGCATGAGAGGTCTGTAAATTACTGCATGAATGCAATTCTATCTTAGTTCACTTCTTTTAGAAAAGAAGAAATACTGAAAATAATTCAAGGTGACATTTCAAATTCAGCCTTTTAAAAATAATGTATGGAACATTCCTACAATAAGAAAACATAACCAGGAAATTGGTACTCACCAAAGAGCTGGACTGGTGTAAATGGTATGGTCTGAGCAAGTCTCATTAAGTTGTTTCTTTCGACAGCTGCAAATAAGACAAATTTCACTGCCATATTGAATAAACAACAAGCCAAATGACTTTCAAAAACATCTGACAACTCTTCAGTGAATGAAGCCAAGTAGGCTGCAATGTGGTCCTGAGTCAGATCTTCTGATTGCCATTTGTGAGGCTCTATCCAGCCACCAGTTCTCCTTTGCATACTGTCATATATCACAAGCATCAACCTCCATTCTTTTCACTGCTTCCCTTCTTATAAGAAAACAGTCTGTGGGAAAAGAGCCTTGTACCTTGGCTAGTAAGACTGCTTCTGCTTTTCATCCTTCTTCCAATAGCAGCTGGTACTTTCTCCTCCTGCCAGTTCCAGTGCAGAGCACTATGCCAATAAGATGCATTGGCCTCGGCTGCCCTCACATACTGTTTCTGCCAGGCTCACAAGTGCCTGTGGTTTTAGCAAGGCAATACAGGGAAATCCAAGCTTGCCCTACAGAGCATAGCGTCATCATCTGGGCTCCACGCCAAACAAAATAATTAATTTTATTATACTTCCTTAACTGGGGGCTTTTTTCTCAGCCAAACACCTTCAAAAGTCAGAATGCCAACTAAATATTTATGGACTTATTCTCACAATGACTCAGTTACTGGGAAATGGAAGAGAGGTGCAGAGTAAGCCTCAAGGAAGCTTAAGAAAAAGACTAAGAGTTTCTAAAGAGACTAGAAAAAAAATGTCTCTTAAGAGACTAGAAGAATGCAAACCATATACTTACTACCTTAACTGTGTTTCTCTGAACAGCACCCACAAACTCCTTAAGGATGATTTTTGGAGCTTAGACACTCCGTGTCCTTTTTTTTTATATCCTTCTCTTAATTAATTAGAGATTAATTAGCCCAGAAGGAGAGAGCAAAGGAGACCCATGGCATGCCAGTGCATGAATGTGCGGTTCTCATATCAGAAGATTGTCTTTCAGACTTTACTAAAAGGCTTGTTTACATATTGCAAGACCAACAGGCACTGGATAATGTAGTTTTTGAGGAACAGACTGAAAGTCAAGATTTTGCTTTAATGCACCACTATAAACATACTCTGGTCACTAAATTACTGCATGCCAGGAAAAAGGATGTAAATAAGGTAGGTGTCACAACTGTGTGTGTCCACTCCAGAGCCATGAGAAGCACTGTGAAATCACTTTGCACCAGCTGCTAAACCTGGAGGAAAACTCAAGCTCTTTTGACCGTGTGGAAAAGCAAAACTGTATTTGACTGTAAAACATGATAGCAAAATAAACCATAAGCAGTATAAGGCACAAGATTTTGGAGTCATAGACTCATAGAATCCTTAGAGTTGGAAGCGTCCTTTAAAGACCATCTAGTCTAGGTGTACAAATACCTTCAGTGGTGTAAGTCTAGCAGGATTTTTAAAAAGGATTGGACAATGCAAATAGTGCTCACGGACATGATTTAGCAGTGGGTTGTTAGGGTAGTATGATTAAGTTGCGGTTGGACTTGAGATCTTTTTCCAACCTGAGCAATTCTATGATTCTATGATAGTCCAACTCCCCTGCCACGAACAGGGACATGCACAGCTAGATCAGATCACCTACGGTGTGATCCCGCCTCACCCAGAAAGTCACCAGGGATAGGACATCCACCACATCTCAGTTTGGGTTTTATTGACTACTTTCTAGCCCGATCTTCCTGATAAAAGAACATCTATACCCCTATTCTGGAAATATCTCAAGATCTTTGTCATCTTGTAATATAAATGTGATTGTTATCAGCACTACAAGGTCCTATCCAATTTCAAATGGCATGCATGATGAGAACCAAATTAATCATTGTAAACAATGCCACGATGTCAAAGAAATTACTCCTGTACACTGATTACAAACCAGAAGTTGTTATTCCCAAGGAAAACTACATCATTTTTCAAACTTCAGAAGGCTGTTAATGCTTTCAGTTTACCCTATGCCCCCCTTGAAAGGAGCTAAAGCCATGCAGGCAACAGAGACATCTACTGGCAAGTTCTGCACAGTTCTCCTCTGGGGAAAAAAAGAAATCCAAGCCTTGTGGAAAAATCTTTGCATATTCAGTTCAGGAAAAGACAGGACTGTGGGCAATTAGCATCCCAATGATTTATTTCCTGCCAGATTTCCATGAGCTCATAGGTATATATACACGGATTAGGTAGTACAGTACCAATTAACTGAAGAAACCAATTCCAGCAAGTACAAAGGAGGATGTGGGAGGTGTGGGGGATCTGATAGCTATAAACAAATTAATGTCTCTCCTAGCCTCCCCAGGAATCAGAGGAATCATTGTTTCCTGATATTTTGAAAGCAATTATCTGCATTCTGCACTGGATTTGCCACAAATAACTGGAATGGAGCAATTAGCAGCAGGAAAATAATTCATAACTTCCTCTCTGCTGTATTAGGCATGAATTAATGCAGAACCTTCTTAGCAGTGGTCAATCCTGCAAACCTTCCAAATGAAAATCACAGAGAATGACAAGGGATGAACTAATGTTCTTTTTAATTAGATAAATTACTCAGCCATCATTCTGGTGCCTCCTGCTTACCTGAGTAATGACAGTGTAGATCTTGAGATGTTTTCAAGCAGCCAAACATATCTGAAATAATGTTTAAAGGATCATTATGTTAATTATTATAGCAGAGATGAATGCATGATTTTTGAATTTCTTCCATCCCAGAGTTATCATGAAACAGATTAATCAGAATTACTGTCTTAGCATTCTAAAGAGGAGAATTACTAATTGGCTTAAACTGTGTTATAATGTACAGTATATTGACAGATTTCAGTCACCAATGTAATATAGCCAGACAACTTATTTATTCAGGGAAATGGTGGGAAACTAGTGATATTAACCTCAAGGACATGTAGCTTTTCTGAGCCAATTACACCTCTGGGATATTAAAAGCATTTTGCTGTCCATCATGCTTCACAGTCTCCCACAGGCACAATTTTTCCAACTCCATCTTCAGTCATTAAGCATTCCATTAACTATACTATTACAAGAAAGTTATAACAATACTGGCTCATTAATCCACGATCTCAAATGCTCTTAAGGTATAAACATACAGCAATTTCTGTGGTTGCATGCATAATAGGCACAGTCACATAAGATTTAGTCCAAAAATTTTTGTTTTAGAAAGCATCTTTTTAATAAAACCAAGATTAATAAACACATTTCCATTAATTAGATGAAATCACTTCATTCTATTGGAAAATAATCCTTTAAAATGCTGTTTAAAAACAACAACAACAACAACAACACCAAAAACCCACGACATTTCTGCTGTAATACTTTCAATTCTGAAAAATTAGTTAATCAGAACTGAATCTTCATCAGACTGTGTGAAGACTACCCTCTTCTTGTTTGTATACTTTATTTAGTTAGCTTCTCATCCCTAACAGAAGAGATTTTATATGAAGAATATAAAGAAATTTCAAGTTGAGGGTCAACATTGCCAATAAGTCCCCTTGGCCCCTTTTGATCTCATTCTTGATAGACCCAACTAGTTCTGCTGTACTTCATACATTGTCAGACAACAAGCATGAAATGGGGAGTGCAGGCCAACTAATTCCTTTTGAGAGTGGGAATCAAAGAAATGGTGCATTCTGGAGAAAAACCCTGAAACATCTCACACTCGCAGCAGTGTGCTTCACTACAGCCTCATTTTGTGCATGGACTGATCCAGTGAGATCATACATGGAAAGCAAATACGCCAAAGAGCATCACAGCTACCTTCAATGAGATACAAGTCCAGGTGCACAGCCTGTTATGGCTAAGTGGCATGTCAGGAAAAATGGACAGACTAAAAGGTAACAAATATCTCACTACCACTCTACTGCTGTGGAACAAACCCAGCCCTCATTATGATCCCGAATTTCTTCATTGGCCATTCCACAATGAGTTCAATGTTTCACCATCTTTCTAATTTCAGTGAAGCTACACAAACAGAAGAATTACAGCAAACAAGCATTTGAAAATTCAAGCATACATTAGAAATTATATATCGTAATCTATTCTCAGATGCAGACCCAATTTTAACTGAAGACTTCTCTCAGACTGCCAAGGATTAAAGTTGTAAAGAGATTACTCCTCCTGGAAAGGATAGCATTATGGGGCAGACTTAAATAAAAGTAAGTTTTTTCTCTCAAGACTTCACTATTACCTCAGATAAAATATTGCACTTTAAGATAAAATCAGGAAATAACATATGAAACAATTGTTAAACATTTCTTATAGCTATCCAAACAGAGTAAATTGATTTTCTTTTGGATTACTTATTTCACAGCTGTCAAAGTGGGATTTGCAGAGAGGAATTGAAATGAATGGCAAGTAATCAAAAACTTACTGTCAGTTCCTTCTGAAGCTCTCAACCTGTTTAAAAGCAAACATTTGATATTTTACTTCAAAGTTCCTGTCTTTGAGCTAATACTGCTACATATAAAGAGAGATGATCTACATGAAACCAAAAAGTTCATGTAATTTACAATGCCAGATCAGCATTAGCATCTGATCACCTTCCATCACATACACAATTTTTTGAACCATGTGAATCAATGCTGAGATGTACTCAGAGCAACATATGCCACTGCCATTGCTTGCATAAAAACAGGCTTTTTAAACTGATGGTCCTTTGGATTAGCAAGGCTGCAAGAGACTACAGCATCAACATTAACATTAGAACACTCTTTGTTACAGAACACAGTGGATATGATTTGTGTAATACACCAATGAAGACAACAGACAAAGCGACAGAATCAGGCTACTCGAAAGTCTGTAAACCCTGCTGGTAAGTACATGGTTTGGCTACTGCCCATGAATGACTGGCTTAAAAGAAAAAAAAATAAAATAAAAAAGAAGGACAAAGACATAGGATCTATCGAACAAAAAGCAATTCCTAAAAACATTCAAAATACTTAGGAAAACAGTATAATTTTAATAAATATAACTGAAGCTTATTAACTATTGAAAACTCATTATAAAATCAAGCTAAATATTTTGTAAATATGCAGACTCAGTAAAAAAGAGATTAATCATGAAAGAAGAGGTTTCAGAAGCTGCTGGGATTTAAATTATTGATAAAAAAAACATGCAATTTTCATAGCAATATCACGTGCAATTTTTCATGTTTACTAGATTGGCTAGTTAAAGATGCTACAATAATCTCAGAGACTGAATGAGAAAATTTATTATTTCTAGAATACAAAAGTATGTCCATTCCAACTAAAACTACTCTTTCTTTGAATGGATTTCCTTTACCTTCATTAACAAGCCTTCACTTAAAGAAACTAAAACAGATTGAATTGCTTTAAGTCTTCATTTCACGTCAATTTCTCATCTTAAGTATGAGTGGAAGCCTGTACAAAAGTACAGAATTCTCTTTCTAAACATGTGATAAGTATCCTAATATACTGGTAATACATACGAGGAGTTCCTACTCAGATTATTTCTGTGGATGCTTCCAGACGTGCTATTACTCAAATCCTATAAAGAAGAAAGATATTTTTACTGGTAAAATCTGTACATCACTGTCACATATTCACTGAGCAATTCAAAAATGTAAACCCTTGAAAACATTTCTCGATAAGCTTGTTGTTAAAATGAATAATCCCACTGACAGGAGAATCACAGCATTGTCACACCTACAGTAAAATGGAATATTAGTTTGCTCAGACTGCAGTTCTCCATTGTTGTCTCTATATAATTCAACAAAATACTCAGGTTCAGAGCTATTATCTCAGTGCAGTGGTGAAGGCAACACACTGAGCAATTCTCCAGTGACTTTGATAAATCATTTTGCAAGTCGTAAAGTTAAAGAAATATGCAAATCATCATTTAGTCTTCTAGCTCAGTTAAGGAAAATCGGGTCACTCTGCAATTTTCAAGGTTCTTCTAAAGTGCTGGTCAGAGATGGGACTACTCTTTTGAACAGAAAAGTTAGGTAGACTATAAAATCCTCAAAAGCAGCAGAGCCCAAAGTCTAAAGATGAATTAATTAAAATTCTGCTTTGAATATTTTCTGAGTCTTAACTCTCATTTTTTTTAACTTCAGAGTTCACTCATGTTTTCACCTTGCAGATTGTTTGCAGATGAAAAAATCTTTAAAAAAAAAACAAAAATTCACACACACACACACCTCTGCTTTGCTCCCTACTACCCATCAGGAAGGATTTCTGAACAATAACTGTTCAGTGATAAAGCTGAGAGGAGTCATTTTAAGGAAAATTAATTAATTTAAAATATATCTTAACCCAAAATGAAGAGATAGATGCAGCAGTATCATAACATCTCAATGACATACATATATAATCTCATAACCCAGAAAGTACATAAGAGGAGGCATAGAGATGAAGCAGTATTGGAGACTATGCCTTAAATGAATAAATAATTTGAAATTAGTGTTCTTGAAGTGACCACTTCCAGCTTAACTCTGATCCTACTATAACCAATGAAATTTTTTCTGAGGGCTTTAAAAATCCCACCCTTGAGTTTTACCCAAGAAAGCTTAATACAAATTTCGAAGCATTAAATAACAATGTCCCTTCACAGTTTCCCTTACTGTACCTTTATTTTGCTTGTCTGACCCTTTGTTTCACATTCTAAAGATTTATTGATTTAGTCTCCACACTCAGGTTTTACAGAATATACAATCAACAAATTTATTTCTACTTTTATCTCTAACTCATACACAAAGAACTGCTGTTTGTCTGTTTATTTGTTTTTTAATTATGATTCAAGCTCTATTCCCAAGAACTTGGGATTCAAATTTTATACCACTCAGAATATCGGATTTGAAACTATTTTCATTCTCGTTTTAAAAAGACAACTCACACTACTTACAGTGAGAAATAAGCTAAACTTTTAGATATCATTGTTTTAATAACTGAGTGCTGTAAGTAAAACAGGCAAGAATGGATGCTGTTGAAAAGGAAGAGGAAAGGACTACTTCACAGTTCTTTTTCTCAAATTATTCCTTATTAAATTCCTTTCATACCTTTGAGATACCCCTGCACAACATAGTAACAGATAAATTCTCTTCCATTAGCCACACAATTTAAAAACAGATACAAATTTCTATAATCCAGCTACCTGGCCACAATCTCCAGGACATGTAAATTGTTCTAGCTTGACTAAAGTCAGTGGACATTTGTTGATTTACATAGGCAGAGGTTTGTTATGTTACGGAGTTGCAAATTAATTCTGATAAAATATGAGATACAGTGTTTATAAGCCACAGGTTATATATAATCCACCCTTTGCAATTATTATAAATATTTAACTCAGTTTGCAAGAAACAGCTTTCTCTGTATGATAAAGAGCAATGTAGCTAACTTTCCAGAAATCATTTCATTGTGCTGACCAATTCCACTCACAGGTTCAAGACCAAGTTCTGTACTCGTTCACTGCCTAGTGAGACACCAACACACACTCCATTTCTGACCACTTTCTTCATACTCAAACCACTACCTCAATAACATTCATAGATTGTCAGCAGCTCTCAAATTATTTATTTACTTGCACGTATGCACTGTCCCAACATTCGAGAAAGTCTCTCATGCCTAAAGAGGCATTTCATGACAAAGGACCTACAGTGGCAAGCCCATGGAGGTCCGTATTGCTACCCTGGGCTCTGAACAGAAAACAGCTATGGACTAGGATGTATAATCTTAGGTCTTACCTCTCGAGAATGCCTTGGGTAATCACAGAATGGTATGGTATGCCTATGGATGTCTTGATTTTTCATTTTCTGGTGCATGTGACTGAGATATTCCAAACCTAGCCAAAAGAGCAGGTATCAGCTATTTCCAGAGTGTGCATGAATAGCTCTAAAGCTACAAACCTATGCAGTGCTATAAAATAAACACCTACATACCATATTGCCCTAGCACGTGTTAAAGACTATAAAAGCAATAGTAGAATTTCATAGAGTGTTTCCATTCTCTGTTAGATTTCAGAGGAGTGCAGCCCTTCTCAGGCCATGCTGTGCTGAGTCACAGTGTTCCCTTGCGTCCCTCCCAGCAGCCAGCAGGATAGAAATAGAGAGCTGCAACTGTAAAGCTTAAAGATAAAATAGTCTATGCAAGGATTTCTTAGAATGAAAGAGCTGGAGAACTGTTAAAAGAAGAAGAATGCCATTCCCTTTTCATTTCAGCAGAAATGATGAAGAATTCATTTATTCATTTTAGAGGATGCGTTTCAGAGCAAAGAGTAATGAATAATGCATCCAGAGAATCTGCCAACAGATACAGTATCACAGCACTGCCTGTGAGTGTATATGCCCTGAAAAATTCACCAGAGTATATTTTCACAATAACCCAGAATGCCATTTCAGAAGACACTACAGGAAAGGAGACAAGGATATCACTCTCCCTGCTTCCCACTTATTCCTGGGAATTACATTAGTACTTTACTATTTGCCACACAGGAAAGGTAACATTCCAAGAAAGACACAGCTGACTTTTCATCCCTTTTTTCTCTGACATAGCATAATAAATAACAAGTCATGCATGCCTGGAATCTATTTCTAATTCTGTAAAAATCATGCCAGGAGATAAACACAGAGGATAACACTTGGAGTTTGAATTTTTATTTACTGCTTCTTTTTCAGCGCTGCCCTGAATTTTACTGTCTACAAATATCACATACTTAGCTGATTGAAATTAGACACAGTGAGCCAGTTCTTCCTGTGTTTTTCTTCCCCATCCGAGAGACCAATCTCTGTAGGCTCTGAGCTCACTTGGGTGTTCTGGGGACAACCATCCACTCTAATCACCTGGTAAGACACAGACAAAGCAAAATTCGATTTAAAGAATGACTGTCACCTCTGCATTTCTTCTGATAGTTGTGCTATGACACAGACTTTCACAGCATTACTGAAATGCCAGTGACTGAACTGGCTCCCAACTGACAAAAGTTTTCCCATATTTGTTAGAAGCTGCAGAAGTTACATTGCTTTTGTTGAGTAAATATTAGTGGCATTGTAGTTTTTAAAAACAAACTTCAAAGTCCCTCAGAACACCTTAAGAGATAATTAGATCTCAAAGTTCAAGTCTGTTGCTCATTTGAGCATCTTACGTAAACAAATCAGTCTTCATCTTTTGTTTCATTAAATAGGAATAACTCTTTTCAGATGATATTTTTAATATATATACATATGATTATGAAAGTTGTCCCATAACTATGACACAGTCAATTCGCAATCAACAATGTGCTATATGGTTGATGGATTCAGAGAAAACACTGTAGGACCCTTATACATAAGTGAGAACAATTGCAGGTCAGTAGATTACAGACACCACTTCTTTAGTCTGCTCTAGATCATGGGAATCCTCCCCAAGTGATTCTGTCAGCTAGAGTGCAAAGGATAATTCCTCTCTGTGAAAAAACTCTTGATCCACTATTGGCAAAATCTACAAGTCTAATCATTTTTAAAACTGACTTTAAAACTCCCACACATTCTAACAAAAGGGAGATTAAATCAACACCAGACCAAAAAAAAAAAAAAAAAAAAAAAAAGGATTTTCCACTTTATGTGCAGCATTTCCACCACACATTACACCAAAACATTTAGTCCTACATTACAGAACTGCTCTTACTGAGTGAAAAAGACAGTTATGAGATATGTGCTTCTCTTCCACCTACACATACCGGCACCTGAAGGGGTTTTTGATCCTTCTTTTCTCTCCCAGACTTTCTGTCTCTGTTTTGTTGTTTTGCTTTTGTTTCCTCACTGTGGTGTAGCTCACAAGATGGTAAAGACTCTGTGGGAAAGAATCAAAAAAACATCATTAAGCTACAGAGCTTTTGTTTACAAAGAGACGATCTGATAAGACTGAGAGTTGGCAGATCTCCAAAGCAAGCTGAGAAAGACTTGTGACATCCGAAGATCATACTCACAAAATTTATGCAGTTCGGTGCAAAGATGGTCACCATCATAAGACAGAAAACAGCAAATGTTATCTGTAATCTCATAGTGTTTATACTTAGAAGTGAAATCTGCTATATTTAAGCTGTTGGTAAGAAAACTTGGCTGTGGACAGGGAGGATTTTAAGCCTGCTGTAAAAATGCATACCTATTCTCAACAAAACCTTCTGACTTACAATAATGTCAACACATCTCTTAGGGATTCTGTAATTTCTTTTGTTTTACGTAATTCTTAGATTGCTTTACCAGGGTAGGAAACTACCCCAGAGCCAGTACAGTTCCTCTGACATCACAACTGGGCAGCCAAAGCTGTGAGATGCAGAGAATCAGGGAGGGACTGTTTTGTGGCTGGCACCATGATGCCGCCCAGCTCAAATACCAGGCACAATTTAGAACTCCCCCACAGCAGTTATTCCCAGCACAAAGAAAGTGAAGAAGTAACTGTCTGCTTAATACCCTCAGCTGCACTGGGGTACCAAAGAGACACTTTTTAGTAATGTCTTGAGTTTCTCAACAACAGATACTGTAGAGGTACAGCGTTTTATTATTACCACCTATGGCCTTGCAGGTTTCCCCTCTCCTCTCTTTTTTAGGGGATGGTAAGCTCTTGCAGAAACTCCACTGCCTCCAGAGTGGGCTGATCCAGGAGGTGCTGTGTTTCAGCTTATTCTTAGAGACGACGACACTGTGCCGTGAGCTGTTGGAGTTATAGGAGAAGGACTTGGATTCTTTTATCTGTATGTGTGTGGGAGGTCTACCTGTACAACTACAGTCAAAAGTGGAATGTACACACAGGTCCTTCTTCTGTTTCTCCCTTGAGCTGAAAACCCCTTTTTCATCACCTTCAGAGAATCCCCAGTTCACATAACCACCTTCAGTTTCTTCCCTGTCATCACAGTAGGATGCTGCATTTTCTCTGACTTCAAGTGATGTCTGGAGACTGAGAGAATGATCAGCATCTGCGGCATTAGTATTTTTTGAAGGCAGGTGAATAATTAAATCTTTCTGACTCCACTGATAATCTTCTGGCTCTTTTTCAACAAGGCTGATGCTCTGAAGGTTTTGCTGCACAGCAATGCTGCTTTGCAGTCCATCACTGAATATGTCTTCCCTGTACTTGGTAGGAGTGCTTGAAAAGGACAAGTTTAAGGTGATGGTGTCAGAGAAAGGTGCTCGCTGGTGATCAGGAGGAACTAGCAAAAATTGTCCATATCTGGGGGATGACTTAGCCTCAGAGGACACGCCTGAAGTAAGTGTGTCATCACTTTCTATTTCTATCTTCTGAGAACTGTCTTCTACCAACTTGTCACCCTCAGTCCTCAGTATGTGGTCTGTACATTCTGATGACCACTGACTCCTCACCAAGCTCCGTAAGAGTGAGGGTGGCATGCTGTAGTAGTGATACTTCTTGTCATACAAACATTCTAGACTGCTCAGGGTCTTGGAATAGAGCACATTGCTCCAACTGTGGGGCAGCTTTCTACAGGACCTATGTTTTTTGTCAGCCAGTAAGGCTTCTTCCACCTGCAATGTGTCTACAGCTGAAAGCACTTTCAGGATGTCCACTGTCAAAGCAGACAGGTCTTGCAAATGTCCCAGCTGGCTGTCCAAGGAGAGCAAACATTCCTTGATATAAAATACCTTCTCATACACTTCTTTCAATTGCAGAAACATCTCCTCCACCCTAGATGGAAAAAGAAATGATACTTAAAATATCTTACCAGATGATTAGCACATTAACACATTTTAAAAAGTCAGTATTTAAAACAGTCTCTTGTATTTTTTACGGTGACTTCCATTCCCATGAAAGTGTGTATTTGGCAACCCATGAAGGCTTGAAACATGTCATTCAGTTTACTGAGCCAAAAGTCAGTGACTGTTAAGGAAGTAGGCTTTTTGCTCAGGAAGTATCTATTAAAAACTACCACATTTCTACTAATCCCCATTTCATGATACAGAACCACTAAGCCATGGACAAGAGCTTTAGAAACGCTGCATTGTAAGTGTAAATGCTGTAAAAATAAATATAAAATCAATACAGTATTTCTTGTCAGTCAGTTATCTTTCATTTCTACACTTCCTGTGCAAACATGAGAAGGATAAAGCTTCATGCTACGGATACTCACAGAATCACAGAATGTCCAGGATTGGAAGGGACCACAAGGATCATGAATCTCCAACTCCCCTGCCACATGCAGGGCCACCAACCTCCCCATTTAATACT
>JAOWBP010004700.1:29081257-29102714 GCA_028571105.1 Tragopan temminckii
AAAGAGTCCGGCCTCGCCACTCTGCCCCCCACACCTTAGATATTTATAGACCTGGATCAGGTCCCCTCTCAGTCTTCATGAAAGAAAAGGGATTTTCCCACACCTTTCAATCTGTATGTTAAGATCCAAGCCCCGTGGCAAAACATAATTTCATATTTCCTTTTGAAAAGCTAAAATCTATGTCCAAGAATCAGTCTGACTGTGAGAAATAGGGAAATAAGTTTGCAAATGGGAACACAGACAGTTTGGCAGTGCTACAAACACTATTATGTTTCGGAGATTGTCTTGGGGTCTGCTTCTATGCTTCATATATGACTGTTTCCAAAAGCTTTGACTTGAGAGAATATCTTACGAAAGACCTCCTACACTTGGGGTTTGAGCTCAGTGTAAGTCCAAACAACTGTATCTATAATTGTTAATTCTCTCAGATTAGCTTCTCCTTTGTGTTTAAAAAGAGAACATTTTTAAATAACAAGAAATTTGCACTTCAAGACATTGCAACAGCTCATAATTCTTTTGAATTATTAAAGACATTCTTTTGAAGGAAGCCATTTTTTTTTAATACAGAATATAATATATGGTCTCAAAATGTTAGCCTAGTAAATAATGAGATATATTTTAATTTTTCAATAATTATATTCTGTTGCTTTAAAAGAGATGACTGTTTTGATCAACATGCTCATTGTTTATGTATTAAGACACTAAAATGATATATGTTTTTTACGTAGGCAATATGAAGTTACAGCAGTGAATGTACCAGCAAAATATAATGAAATGCTTGGACCTTGTTTCATTTCTACTCCTATCTTTCCCTAACATACTGATTTAAACAGAAATACAGGGGAAATATTTTGTTGTTGTATGCTCAGTGTGTCTTAATTAAACTCTCAGGTGATCTTTTAATGGATTAAAATACTTTGGTTCTGAAACCATCTTTTCATTATGATTCCCTTCCCCACGGGAATTACATTTGCTGTAAACACTTGCTAGCGTACCAAGTTCATCCATGAGCATACCCCACACCTGTCCTTAGCTCTTCCCTTCTTTTTTCTTAGATCGAGCCTGGTTAATAGAGCCAAGGAAGGTCCAGAAGCTTCAGGAAAAGATTTACTTTGCACTTCAACATGTGATCCAGAAGAACCACCTCGATGATGAGACTTTGACAAAGGTAAACTGTTAAAAAAGAGCTAACCTAAGCCTCCCTCAGACATGTATCTTTTTCTAGCCACTTCTCCAGTACTACATTAATGTAAGTTAAAAGCATCGTACTACTTGCTCCCATTGTATAGAAGTAAGCATTGTTGTATTCTTCTCCTCACTCTTCTTTCCTCTTAAAGCATATTTTGTTCAATCCTTTAATCATTTTATGTGGTACCTTAGCAAGAATCAGACTATTTTAATGAGAGCCCCTGGAGGCAGTTCCTTGTTAAATGTGGTTTTGGCACGTGGCTAAAATTTCCAGTAGAACGGTTTTTAGACCATAACAGTAAGAACAGTGGACTTATCCAATGTCAGCATGGATAGATTTGATGGAGTTTGGGGTATTACAGTTTCCCAACAAGATGCTACCTTAATTAATTCTGGAATCACTAACTTACACTAAATTTGTTTCCTCCCTCTTCTTTTATATCTCACAGTTAATAGCCAAGATACCAACCATTACTGCACTTTGCAACTTGCACGGAGAGAAACTACAGGTATTTAAACAATCTCACCCAGATATAGTGAACACACTGTTTCCTCCATTATACAAGGAGCTTTTCAATCCAGACTCAACCACTGGCTGCAAGTGAAGGGGATAATGAAATTTTCACGTAGTCATGGAATGCATCACTGTTAAGACAAAAAGAAATGTTTTCATAATGAACTTATTAAAAATGTCACTACTGCAACACTAGGAATGTTCTGCACTTAATAGAATTATTTTTCACCGCTACAGTCTGAAGAATGTAAATATGCAATTCTGAGTGGGGATGTCTTTTTTCTCTTTTCTTTGTTTACCTTTTTTTTTTCTTTTTGAATTGACAATGAATATACAAATATAGGACACTGGGTGTTACCTTTTTTTTTTTAATTTTATTTTATTGGGATATGTTTTGGGAGACAACTGTTCATAGAATTTTATTGTAGATATAAATGAGAATAGAGCAGTACTTTGCAGTATTACTCTTGCTGTTTATTGTTCAAATATAATTTAAGAAAATTCCACTTATTAGTCTTGCCTATTTCTATGTTTTTAGATAGTTTAATGCATGTGGAAATTTGTAGCTGTCTTGGAAATTATTGTGCATGTATGAAATACATATATATATATGTATATATTGTGTATACTTATATATATATGTATGTATTATATGCATACATGCTGTAGCTTAAAAGTCCCATGCCTACTTTTACAGGATGCTCAGCCAGGCTGTCATGCATTTCTTGCTCTCCAAGTAATACATTAGATTTACTTGGGGCAATCACGATTTGCTTTGCCAGTCAACAGCCAATGTGTAATGACAGGATCACTCCTGAAATGTGTAATGTAGTGCATATTTGCAGTCTGTAAATGAAACATCAGGAATATACCAATGGTGCAAAAGCCTTGTCTGGATGATTTCAGTGGAGAGAGGAAAAGCTTTTTGTCAATTTTCTCCCTGCAACAGGGGTACAGCATATGTAAGAGTGAACATTTTAGGACCTGTGTCAGTGAAGTATCTGAAACACAGAATAAAGACATAGACTGTCCCACCTACTTCTCTGATTACACAAAAGATTTTATTTTACTGTATGCTTATTTGAAAAATAGTTGCAAGACTTGTCTTGGTTTTTGGTATTTTTTTTTTCTTATTTGTTGTTGTTGTTGTTTTAAAGAAATATAGTGAACTCAGTGAAAACCTTAGGAAGCCTAAAATGTAGCTCTGAAAAGTATCATCAGAGAAAGGGAGGAAGGAGGAAAGTCGAAGTGAACAATAGCCATGGTTATGAAGATGAACATAACACTATTACCAACAAAGCCATCACCTAAACAAGACTGATGGTTTCCATTTCACATATATACATATATAACATATATGTATTTGTTAAATACACTTATGTATATACATACATAGGGTTGATTTGATGCTCACTTCAGGAGGCAAGCAAAGGTTTGGGGCTTTCTTTTTGTCCGTCTCTAAATTGATTTTATGTGCATTTGCTTGCAAAACCAAAGGTGAATACAGAGAGAAGTGGAAGACTGCCACAGAAACAATCTCGTAGATTAATTAAATTTAATTGCAGTCATGATAAATGCATTTGGATTCTGCCAGAGACCAAAAAAAACATAAACTTTTTCCTGTGAAAGAGCGGGGATTCACTTCTTGCCATGTCTCTGTCCTTGTCATCATATCTATCTGTTGGGAGCTTTTCCAGAAAAGTGTCCTTAGAGAATGCCAGTGGAAGGAGTTGAACAGAAATAAGAGGAAGCAGAAATAAGTAGAAAAGAAATGAAGCAGAGGCAGGGTCATGTGCAGATGCATTTCCTTATTTCAAAGCTCATAGAAGGCAATCTGAACTAAGAGCTGGTGAAAAGGAGTTGAAGGCCCCACTGCCAGGCCATAGGGCAGAGCTGTGTCACTGGGAACCCATGGGGACACAGCTGGGCCCCAGAGTGGTTGCAGAAACTTGTGTCCACGATAGATTAATACCTCTGGCTTTTCCAGAAGACCACATAAGTCCCATCTCATCCTGTATTCCTTTTTCTGCATCAACAGTTAATTCACACCCTATTTCAAGCACTGGGTGAAGTTTCCCTTCGCCCACCATCAATCACTTTCTAAGTTTACACACACACCTCATGACTCCATAGCTCTCTCTCTTCTCTTAGCAGTCCTAGACTTGCTGCAAGAGCAGTTACAAACCCTTAGCTAATAAATGTTTCTCTGTTAATCTATTCTGAGTGCAAAATAGATACAAAAACTGCACAGCCAAGTTAATTTTTCTCAGAGATTTGTTGTAAAAATGACTCAATCTTCCAAATTTCTTAGTCCTAGAATAAATCAATTTCTAAAATTCTCTTTTTGCACCGAATTTCTGTCACGTACTCCAATGATTATATTAAAATGTCTTCAGTTAATGTAGTACAACACTGCTTTTGATGCTTCTTTAAAACACTTAAGTCCTAAGATTGGCATCCTCTTGTAATCTGATTTTATCTGTTTGCAGCATGTTTTACATGGCAAATCCATGAATAGGACTCCATACTCCACCTACTTCCAATATTTAAAAAAAAATTGATTCACCAGTATTTATGCAAGGTCAATTTGTTTATATTTGAAAAAAAAAAAAAAAAAGACAAGTCAAAGAGCTCAAATTTAACTGCAGGGGATTCATGTTTTCCTTGTCTTTTTCAATATAAGAACATATTTACATATATATATTACACATACACATACATATGCTCATTTGAAATCCATTATAATAATAATCCATTATTTTCAGTACATTAAAAGTAACATATTTAGCCAATACACAGAATTTAGAGTGTGATAAGTATTACTGTCATAAGGGTTGATAAATGAAGAAGTTTGTTATGCTTATAAACAATCCACATTTATGTATTACATATTGAAAATGTTTTATTGTTTTCAAATAAGCCAATCAATCTTTAGCTGGTATTATGATTTACATCTTAGGCAAGATGACAAAATGAAGATCACCTGTGAAAAAGACATATTATTTAACCATTATTCATAGGGAATTTCATCCTTAAAGCACTATTCTGAAATCACTGCAGCCTCATGATCTCTTCAATCAGTAAGGACTGATCCCTTTTTTTAACAATAAAGAAATGAAGGCAAAGAAGTTAAATGACCTACCAGAGACCACAGAACCAGTAGCATCCAGGCTGAGATTAAAAATGGATTCTTTTGTTTTGTCCTAAAACCAATGTTACGCAAAATTTTCAAGACTTTACAATTACAAATATTGCCAAATTATTATCTTCAAATAATATTATCAATAGTTTGTTCAATTTTTTTTCTATTTTTACAGAATTTGAGCAAGAAACTCATTTATTTTTGTAGCAAAAATTAATTCTCATACAGTATTTATTGACTTGTTTAATTTTCTGTGATTTCAGTCTGGCCATGTAGGCAAATTAGTACTTCTGCCCTTTGTTCATTTGTTGTTGAAGACAAGAAATAGCAATTACATGCTACAGGCTGGATTTTTGTTGTCATTCTTAATACAGTCATTTGTATATGACGTTTAAATTCTTAGTATCGGATTTTATACATTCAAGTTATCCTTAGGCTTTAGACAACGAAATAGTACAAGTTCAATTAAGTAACTGCATAGCCAATCACAAAATGCATTTCAGACAATATTATTACGGTATTTTATTTCTTGGCTTTCATTAATCTCCAGTAGTATCTGAAGCCTTTCAATTAAACCTCTAGAACTAGGACTTGTCACATCTGCTCTTTAGTAACTGGCTATATTTGTTGATTTTTTTAGTGACAGTTTTTTCAAATGGGACACAATTTTTAATGACTGATTAACCCCAGAAATTCAACAAAAAATATTTAAAACATATATTAAATCTTCTAGCATTGCTCTCAGATAATTGGACCACATTGATCTAAATTATCCACAGCATCAAGCAGGCAGATGCAGACTATTCGTTACACTGCCACAGGGACTTCATTTTGGTGTAAATGTCACTCCTGCCAGCTCTTTGTATAAAGAATTAATTCCAAGAGTCCTATTTTCTTCTAATGGAAAGATTTCTTTATTGATTGCTAGGGGGAAAAAAAAAAGAAAGAAAGAAAAAAAAACACCTGGATAATAGAAAGCATTCAGTTGAGCCAACTGGTTTTCAAAAACAACATATATTTTAAGACTGGTTTGTGACTGGCAGCATTTAGGAATTGATTCTGCATGTTGTCAGGCTCCCATAGCTCTAACAGGCCACTAGAAATGGAGACATCTCACTACTGCACAGAAGGTGCTCAACCCCTCGTTGAGTCAGAGGCCCTTGATGTTACTAGGTCCCTTCTGAAGTGAGATATCATCACTCTTACTTTTTAATACTTTTAGTTCATGCTTCCTGTTGTTCACTTCAGCTTCATTTTCCAAGGACCAGTTTATTTTCTGCTGTGCCCTGTGCACCATCGCTGTCTCAACACCTGTGTAAGGTTAAGGAACTCTGGAGGAGCAGTTACTGGGCTTGTCCATGGAGATAATCTTGATTGTGTGACTTTCTTTGTTTCTTTCATGGTCATTGCTTGCACACATGTTCATTTCCCTTTGTGTTAGTGTTGCTGGGATTTCTGACCTAGAAACTACTATACAAGGAGAGTGCAAAACTACTGCTATGAACCAGCCTGTCAGCCCCCCACCACAGCACTGTGGCAGCCCACCAAGGCTGCAGCAGTCTGCAAGGCAGTTGGGCAGCTTAACTAGAGTCACATAGCCGATGGCTTCTTTCCACACTGTCTTTCTCACCTCCTGTAAAGCTGTGCTACTAAGCACGGATCAGTCACATCCAAGCTGCCCACATCTTCCTTACTTCTGACTTCCTATTGATTGTGCCCTTTCCAGAAGAACCAAGGTCTAGCATGGAAGTTGGCTCCTTCTTTCAGAGCCATTGTCTATTAGACATCCCAGGAATATGGAACTTGGGCAAAAATTAAATTATCAAATTAAAATACAGCACAGGTTTTTTTAAGTACATGTGAAATGGAAACCTGGGAACAGCTTTCTTCTCCTGACAGTAATAGAGTACCTACACCTATCATCCTATCCCAGCACTTTCTGCCTCTGTTCTGGAGACTAACTGCTATCTCTGACATCCATTAGAAACAACATGTTGGAGACTCAGCCCTCTTCTTTCTTTTTTATGTTTCACGCTTTGTAAATGACAATCACTGCTCGATGCAGATATTGCACTGTATGCCACTCAGGGATGTTTCATTATTAAAAATAGCTATATAAATATAATGGTGATAATAAGGAAGAGAATGCTAGAGGCTTTGAAGGGCACTGTTTGAGCTGCCCAGTGAACATGACCCAGACAAGGCTTTCCAGACAGTGATTAGAAGTAGCATTGGTATAAACTGAATTCGTTGACAGAATTTCCTCAGCTTGTAGCAGGACTCACCTCACCTGCTGTTTCAAAGTCAACCTCCAGTCAGTAGGTAAACCAGTCAGTTTATGATATGTCCTTTTTGAAACAAAATGTAAGCAAGCTCTGTATAAGTCACTGAATTTAGACAATCAACAAGAGAAAGTGCGGTTTAAACGTACTGAGTTTAGGTACTACTAGTGCGAGATCCTGTTCAGATTTACTGCAGGCACGTAAGAAGAGAAGCTAAGAGGTGGAATAAATGATTACGTCAGCAAGGATAGAACAGTGTTGTTGAGCTACCACATGGAGAAATGCCTATCAAGACCAAGCAGTATAAAATGAAGTGGCTATGAGCTGCCCTTTTCTCTCAGGGAAACATGAAACCACAGCTACACCCAGGCCTCTGTAGCAGTGTTTCTCCATGGTCTCACTTGTCCTTTTCTCATCTCCAGCAAACGTGACCCATTTTTAAACAGCACTAGTGAAAAAGACTCACATTTCCTACTAACATGAAATGTGAAATGCACTCCTGCTTATCACTACTTTTACATTAAGTGTTTTCAATAGGCCTAACGCTGCAACGGCACATAACCTTAATTTGCAGTTCTTGCAGTCTTGCCAGTCATATACTTGACTCTGAGTCTCCAACCAATATGTTTTCCACACTTCTCATTATGGTCGTTGCCACTATTCTCATAGTGATTTTGTGTAAGTTTTGATTATTTCCATCTTCTGAATTCCCAACATGTAGATGAGTGGATAACCTCATCAAAAGGTGGAAAGGAGAGGACCATATCCCTCAGCATGGAGGCGTTCATAATAGTATTCTTCACCAACTGGCTCATTGTGACTTGAGTTTAATTTTCAGGTTGCTGGAAACTGTATGTAAATGACAAGTTCTTGCTAGCAGGATAACTATCCATTGAAAACCTTATTTCTTTTTGCTCAGAGAACCTTATCTCTCTTTCTCCTTTTAACTGTACTTCTTAATGAACGAGCCTTGGGTGTTAACGTGACTCGTCTTTGCTTTTCCCAAAGATGAAGTTCACGTGCAGTCTAAAAGGATGGCTGCACCCAGGAGACAGGAAGTAGGCTCCTTCCTTCTCTTCGCCTCGCCTCCATCTCCTCACTTAGCTGTGTTGTCCCTGCAAGTCAGACTGACTCTATGACAGTAAGTCCAACACCTCAGTAACTTGCCATCCCAGAAAAGGTTTGCAGCAGACCACTCAACTGAAAAAGCCACTGTTGTTTATGCAGTCTAAACTGCAGACAAAAGGCATTGATAAAAATAAGAGATCTAAAATTTCTCCATTGATAACTCACAGGTCAGTAGCTCACTTAAAAAGGCAGCCCAAATGTTCGATGTCATTGTGAATGTGTCAGCATCCTCTAAAAAAATCCTTCCTTTTTGCGTGTCCCGATGGAAGAAAGCAATGCACAAAACGCACTGTAAAAGGAGGGATATTTTCTGGGTGTTACTGCAGTCAGTGAGGGTAATACTGCGCACAAGGAGTTCAGAAACATAATGTACTACATTTGCTTATTCTCTTTATCATCACAATTCAAGCACTGCACATAGGGAGAGAAAGAAAACATCACTGGATATAGCAGCAATAAATAAATTGTGTTTCTTTGTAACTGTACATGCGGAAAATGTTTGCTTTGCACGTGGTCTTCTGTAGAATAACATAAAGAAAAAACTTCATCTAATGTAGATATCACAGTGGTTTTGCATATTTGTTGGACACACTGGATGGAGCTGCTAATTTGCGATCGAAGATACTGCTGTTGGGAAAAAAGCATGTGCTCCAAGAATAGGCTGTGACCCTTGTTTATGGCGATACATTGGAAACAGTAGAGTGTTTTCTATATAAAACTCTGTCTGGACAGAATGAAAGACTTGTCTCCTAATTTTCAGTACTATGATCATGTTGGTCCCATATTATTTGACCAATGAAAAACTGATTGCATGAAAAAACAAGTGGAGCCAGATGGGCAACCACAGAACAGGCTTTACCGTGAAGACTGTTTCAGATAAAACCAGCTTATTTAAAATAAAAATAATAATAATAATAAAAAAAAAATTAAAAGCACTTATACTTGTCTTGATTAGACACACAGCTTAATAAGTCAGAGTTACTACATTAGGCTGTCAGCTTCTATGGGGATTCAGATTCAGATGCACTACAGTTGTGTTTTTATAACGTGTCACTTCAATGTCAGAATCAGGCAAAAAAAAAAAAAAGGTGTTTTGTCGTTAATCAGAAATTATAATAATACGTTAGCTTACAAAGTGTGGACTACACATTCTCGTGCAGCAGACAGGGATTTTTTCATACACTTATTCTTATGAAGCCACTGAGATCCTAGCAAAAGAACTAACTAGCCGCGGCAGTCTTGGCCTCTTGCACGACTGCAGTGTGACCTCTGGCAGGCTGCAGCACGGCTCTGCGATTGTACTTGTGACCACGAGTAAAGCACAACAGAACTCTGAGTATGCTGTTATCAACACCCGGCTAAATCGAATGCATGGGGTATTTTCAGACTTATGCTAATCGCTGTGAGATAATTCCTATGTTAAACTAATTACTCCAGCTGTAATGAATGGATGGTATAAATAAATTAAGAATCAGAATAGCAACAAAATCCCTTATTTCACAACTGCACTGTCTGCCTCATCTGATTAACACTAAAGAAAGTTACTTAAAAACTAAACAAACAAAACAAGAAGAAAGAAACCTGAGTACGTATTGTAGAAATGTAGAAGACAAATAAAATATTTTTTCAAATGTAATTACTTTTAATATATGCTTGTGGAAGGTCTAATACTATGTATGCTGTCTCTGTAATTTTTGCTGTATATAACTGGGGACAGCGAATACACTGATTTTTTCTATGTCTCTGTTTAAGCATAAGACTTTGTAATGATTTTTTTTAAAGAGGAAAAACATCAAAGAGCAAATAATGTACTTGCTTCCTGTAAGTGTATTGTACTTTTCAGTTTTTATGGAAACTGATTGTAATAGATAAAGCCTTTTGACCAGCCGTTGATGTTTAGTGTATACTTCTGTTTGTAATGGGGGGAAAAAAAATATGATGGGGCTGTCAATCAAACCTGCTCCCAGTGAGTCTGTACAGTGAGAATTGTATTAAAACCTGCAGACTGCATTTGACTAATATGATTTGAAGAAAGGTTGCTTAAGCTACTAATGTTTCCATACAGCTTACGGCTTTTATGAATTCTTCTGGCATGGGTTATACTAGTAGAAACAATTTTTTCTTTCCAAGGAGCAAAATATTTTTGTATGCTTTTAATTGCTTATTAAAATCTGAGGTTGGGTCACTGATTAGCTGTAATCCGAAGCCATAACTGACCTTCACCAGATACCTGTTTTAAAGATCGTAATAGAGAAAGAAATTGTGTCCAGTTCATCAACAGCTATAATAACACAGGCAGGAGCATAAATAACACAAAAACTGTTTGGATGCTTTTCCTGCATCCCATGACTTTAATGGCTAGTATTTTCTGATTACCAATTTGTACAAAAAGAAAAACGTAAGTAAAATAGATATTTAGATTTAAATGAAACTTTCTAATATTTTTTGAAATATCCCTGGAAATGCTTCCTTGCATTTAGGATTATGAGAGAAACTGATTTTTCATATACTTCCCACTTTGAAATATCTAATTTTTTTATTCTATTTCCAGTTCATTTTGCTAGAGTGAAATGAGATGCTAAGACCAGATCTCCAGGCCTCGAGCTGTTTGGTGCCTGGCCGTAGCTATATTGTTCTAAATCAATTTAATTTGAATTGTGGGGGGGCTGCTACTTGCAAACTGCTTTCTACCACTGTTGGTAACGCACAAGAGTTGCATTGCCTGTCAAAACAATCAAAGAAAATGCATATAACAAAATGAATTAATCTGAAAAGCAGAATGAAAATTCATTTCTAAAATTAAATGCCTCACAGAGTCAACATTTTTTTTTTTTTCTGAAGCTTAATTGTATAATAACTATAATGTATCTTAACTGGCTTGTAGATGCAAAAAGCAAAAACCACAAACAAGCAATGGCAGACTAGGTGAAATCCTGGTTCCACTGAAACCAGTGGTGAAACTCCCACTGATTTCTGTGAAGCCAGGATTTCACACAGTGTTTTTACACCTGCAGTTTTCTTCTGATCTTTATCCCTTGTTTAATATAACAGACCTAATTTATGTGTATGTGAGTAAAACTACAGCCTGACTCATTTAGAAAGTGACCATTTGAGGGTTTTATTTTTTGTCATAAATTTCCTAGGACCAGCATTTCTGTCAAATGAAAAGTTTCTATATTACTTTAGAATGTAATAGATTTTTGTCTTATTTTATGTCATGTAAATTATTAGTTCAATACTGTTAGCATTCCATAATAATGCACACATGATTTTTGAATGTTTTCTGTAAATGACAATCAATGTTGATGAAGTTCCTTTCTTTAATGCTGAAGAAAATTAAAAAAAAAAAAAAAAAAAAAAAACCTGCATAAGAAAATAAAACCTGTTTTGTTATTTTTTTTTCCCAACTCTCTTTCAATCAGCTGAATCTGTCAGGAAAAAGTACTGTGTATGCATTTTCAAAAGAGAGGAGTAAAAATAAAAGCCTAAGCATAAGAAGTCTATATTCACTTTCATGATTTCTCTTAGTCTATTAGATTAAGTATTGCATGTTTCTCCACCGATGCACCAAAAGTGGTTCAGTTTTGCAATTTAAATTACAGCTGCAACTTTTGAATATGTAAATTGTTAGATTTCTTCAATTATTTCTCTATTATTTTAAGGAAAGCCTTAGCTAGTAGAAGACAAAAAAAGACTTAGAGCTAGAGACATTTGCATGAAGGCATACTGCACAATAGTACAACAACAGGCTATCCTATTGAGAAAAAGGTACTGCATTTAGAAGAAATGACAAATACATTGATTATTTTTTAAGTTTGTGTATTTCTGATAGTAACTAATGATGAAAGATAAAACAAAAAGTGCTAGCTGTTGCAGCTCAAGATAGTACCTTTCAAATATACGGTCACCTTAATTTTAGGAGCCCAAATTCAAAGCAAGAGAAAATTCAGAAAGAATATCTAAGGCTTCATTTTGCAAGTTGCTAAGCATAAACTTAAAGCCAGCTACGTATTTAAATGTTCTCAAATCACAGCGCGAGCATGCAAGTTTAGGTGCTGAAACGCCATAAGTGCATCTTAGCATAATTAGGTTTTCAAGTCCTAGAGATTTAAGACTTATCCAGAGATTTTGCATCCGATATAAATGTAATGATAAGTACATGCATGAGCATCTATGTTTCAGACTTCATGTAGATGAGAAATTTACTATTCGCATGAAATAAATTGTCATATTCAAGTGTTCCAAATACAGAATTCTATGATAAGTACGCTGTTGGTATTTGAACAAGCATTGCTACAGTATCATAGGTGATTATTTCATATTAACCTGTATATTTTTAAGTTAGAAAATCAGAAACAGACTAATAAAAACTATCTCCTCCTACAGACATGCATTAAAACCATGTGTAGCTATGGTTCTCCAAAGATCAGAGCAAATATTCCACGTGGGTGTTCTGCCTGTAAGGGCTCAATGCAACAGGCCAGAGAGGTTTGTTGGTCCTGTCCACATTGCACAAGGGTACCCTGCTCTACGTCTGCCCGCTACTCCTCAAGGTCTCAGGTCTCTCATGCATGGGCTCTTTGGACAACCCAGGGCAACTCCAGTGGAAACACAATCTGGCATTTAGGCGTCCATAGAGAGTGCATAGCAGACAAGGCTTCATACAAAAGCCTGGAACTCTGCATGAATAAGAGTAAACAGATCAGGCACCATCTGTGATTTAGAAATAATTGTTGTGATTTCCCTTGAAAATCCCCACAAAATAAATGCAGTACTGAGCTTAAGAGATTACTTCCATGATCAGCAGATTCAGCCCAGCCCTAATAAAGCTGATGTGTACATTGCTTCCATTTCAACTAATTAACCAATAGCAATTCTGAGCAAATGCTGAGCTTGTCTGGCATTTCTTTAGATTAATAAAATCCTTTATCAGAGGGCTTTAAAAACTGTGTCTTTTATCCCCCTGTTTTTGTTAAATTTGGAAATAAAAAATGCATTCAGTTACAATGAAGGAGCCATGAAAATCGCAGCAGCAGTTGATTGGCTTTGCTTCTCTAAATGACTCCGTGACTAACAAAGGACGGGTTTAGGATATTTTTTGTGTTCTTGTGATTGCTGAAGATCAAACACTGTGAAGTTTTTGGCTTTGAAGTACTAGCAGACACCTTTTGGCGTTACTTTCTTACCAGCAAGAAGTCAGATTTCTCATTGACTGGACCTGTAAATGGGCCCCTACATTTCTGCTGAGGCACTGCAAAGTATTCAGTAGCACTATTAACATCAAATGTGAGGAAAGAGGATTGCTGGGGACATGATAACGTTATGAGACATCTTATCTTCATCGTCTTTAAATGGCCATGTTGCCCCAATCAATATGCACATTTTCTCACTACAATAGAAATGTCAGTGTTTCTGGAGACACTCCCAGCAGAGGTGCGGGGTAATACAGGATTTCTCCCTTTTGTTTCCGAGCCTTAGTGTTTGCCTGCTGCAGTTAGTGAATTGCCAAGAGTACGCTGCAGGGTAAATCAAACAGGGAAGTACATTTCAGGGGCACTCTGCTATTTCTGTCCCTTAGAAAGGTTCTTTACCATTATCCATTTTCTTCTCTCCCTGCCTTATAACAGAGAAGAGGTTGAAGACCATGTTTTTGAGGAGTCCCAGTAGAGTCTGAGGCATTAGCTTGTGTGCACCCGTTAAGCTCATTCCCTGTCCAAAGAAATCAATACCTCTTCCAATGAGCTTAGAGCTAGACATATGCTTAAGTAACCATCTGAATATAGCTATCCAAGCAACTTCAGGTAGTGCAGAACATTTTACCATCCAAAACCTCTGCAGAAAAAAAAATGCCACTTTAAGAAATTAATATATTCCTCTTCTTGAACTAAATGATAATAATATTGTACAGCTAATAGAGAGGACTCTTGGAAAATGAACATAACACCAAGCTTAAAAAATACTTTTTGGAGAGGTTTGTTCTGATTATTTATTATTCCTGTCATTTTAGGCAAGCAGATGATTTGGCATCTGTATATCTATTTATCTATTTCTTGGCAATTTTAAGGTGTAAGCACTGTCTTCATCTTTACTATAAGGTTTCCAGATGTTATCAAATAAGCACAGATTGTCTTGGCAATGCCTGCATCACTCTCTTGCTGCCATCTGGGTTACTAATGAAACCCATTCCGCCTCTCTCTGAGGTGAGTTATTGTTCCAGTGTGTCAGAGTGACTGGTTCTGTGCAAGTTAGTCTGAACTGCAATGACATTTTCATCTTTAAAAGAAAATTCCGTAATCCCATCATATCACTAAAAAAAAAAATTCCCTGAGAACGTGTGGCTGTTTGTAAATCAGGATTCAGGATAATCATTGTAACCTTCTATTCTGCATACAAATGTGCATCCAGTTCCTTGAACTGACCCCATTTACACCTCCAATGAGATGTAAAGTACCATGCTTTTTACAGTAGGTGCCCTCTAAGCATCCCTGAACAAAACCAATGGATTACAAAATCTTTGCATGGAAAGAAAAACTCTAATTTGTCTGGTTTTTTTTTTTGTTTTTTTTTTTTGTTTTTTTTAAGTTTGAAAATGTTCAGTGAGTACAATCAAGTAAGTTTTGTGATTTCAAAAGCATTGAACCTTCAGCCCGTAGAAAGAGATGTTATCCAGCAACAGCTGCTTAAGGTCAATTGCAGCTGATGCTAATAAACACAAAAAGAGAAAATTAAATAGTATTAGATCTAATGTTCTTTTAGAAAAATTTCCTGAGAGGTATACACAGTTGATTGGGTTTTTTTCATTATTATTTTTTTTAATGTCTCTTTGCATGATATTCCATGGAAAGGTTAGGAATCAGAACAAAAAGCACAGAAGGCAGATAACAGAAGCTCCATGTAAACTTTTTCAGTCATTTAATGTCTGTATGCAATCAGTGTGATTTATTAAATATGATCAAGAATGTGAGTGCTTGCAACAACAACACAGAGAATAACCCTAAATTTTCAATTTTAAATTTACAGACCGCAATTTAGTGCGGCTTGAACTAACAGTTGGTCTCCATTAGAAGAGTCTGAGGCATTAAAAGCTTTTTTCAGTATCTATTTAGGCTGTTTCCCAAGGTAATTTCCTGGCAATGCTGCGTTGAACTTGGACCTCTGAGCTTCTGTAATGTTCTTTCCTTTTCCTTTCCACGGCACTGCTGCGACATAGGGAGTCACTGACACACTGCCCTCTATTGGAAAGATCAATTTATTGTAAAAATTTTTCATCCAGTCTCTTGCAGAGCGACGCAGGCAGGAGTGCTTCACATCTGACTGATCTGTTTCATTCTTAGAATTCATAGAAATTATGCTTTTACAGTGTTAAGTAGAGAAAATTCTCATCAAATCACTTTTCAAGTGCAACCATTATGTTATTTTTATGTAGAGTTTTTAAATCGATAATCATTTATTTAATAGTCAAAAGGATTTCCTTGATCAATATTTGTAAGAAAGTAGGAGAACATAAAACAAGGAAAAATTTACCCGTTTGAAAATCGAGTGTGCTCTTTTTATAGTTTTAACCCATAGTTGCTCCAATGAAACCAGCAACACTACTTGACAATGATGGAACTGGAGGCAGAAAAATCACTAGACAAGCATGAAACTTAGTTAAATACATACATAAACTACGTATTTGCAAATGTAAAGTAAAATAATGATAGACCAGCAGTATTTATAGCTGCTACCACTTACCATTTTGTATATATATTCAGTCTGTATAAGTTAAAAAAATGCCCTACTGAAATATAGATTCCAGACACTGGCTCCGCAAGTCCTATCAGTATATAAATAAACCCCTTTGTCTTACAAAGGTTGCATGCTGAATTTTGATTCTTGTCTGCCTTTGGCCAAACAGCTTGCAGGTTGGTACAATGCCAAGGAAACATTCAGAAGCAGGTGGGAAACTTTTTCTTGTTATCTTTCATCATCACATGTGCTGGTCCTTTGTCACTGTTCTTAGTTATTGAGAACTCTAGTTTGAACACAAATTTCCAGCCCATAGGTGACAGAATCACAGAACAAAACATGTTGGAAGGGACTTTGAAAGATGATCAAGTCCAATATTTCATGGGAAAAGGGAGTCTAGATGAGATTATCTAGCAATAAAATTGCATTTTGAAAACTTCCAGTGAAGGTGATTCTACCACATTTCTGAGAATATTTCCATAAACAATTGTTCTTACTGTAATTTTTTCTTATATCCAGATGAAACTTATTCCTTTGTAGCTTGTAGCTTCTCTTCTCCATATATCTCCTTGTGAGCATCATCTCTGTACTCTTTGTAGTCACTCCTTAAGTACTAAAATGGTGTAACGAGGTGCTCCCATCCCTTCTCTAGGGTGAAAAGACTTTACTCTTTTAGTCTTTCTTCACAGAACAGGCTCTCCAGTCTTCTGTTCATCTTCATGACACTTTCTTGGATGCTCTCCAGACAATGTGTCATTTTTTTTTTATTTTTTTTCAATTGTGAATCAAAACCAGATGCAGTAATCCAGGTACAGACTGACAAGCACAAAGTGGGATGATCACATCTCTATCTCTGTTAATAATGCCCCTGTGGATGCAGCCCAGGATCCGATTTGCATGCAGCACTGCTAACTCGAGTTCAGCTTCTTGTCTGCCAGGACCTGAGATCCCACTCAGCAGAGCAGCCCCCCAGCCACTGAGATTCTAGCCTACACTGAGCTGTTTGATGATGCTGTCCAGGTGAAGGACTTGTCATTGTTAAGCTTCATGCAATTCTTTCTTGCCTACTCTTCTAGCCTGTCCAGGTCTGTCTGTAAGATGGCTCTCCCATGACAGGTCCTTCTCACCACCCAGTTTAGTGTCATTTGCAGACTTAGTGAGAATACTTTCAATCCAGATCATTTATGAAGATACTGAACAAAATTGGGCCCAGTGTTGTTCTCGGAAGGTTGAATATAATGTGTTCAGTTTCTAGGTCTGTGTTGTTGCTGATTATTTGCCCACACAGATTTGAGACACAGAATCTGGCTGAAAACAGAAGGCTTTGAAATAGTATTCATTATAGCTAGGTTAAATTTTTCCTCCTGAAATTTAGGTAATGCCATTAAGTAATTATACAATATCTACTTCTAATAACAAGCCTGAAAACCACTCACCTGTAGCTAAAAGAAGGAAACAATCTCTCCATCAGATCCAACTGAATACCTCCATGCACGCGTTGCAGCCACAGCAGCTAGGAAGTATGGATGAATCTGCCTGAAAACACCTGGGAAGGTTCCAGAGTTAACACCTTGGTCTCCAAAAAAGAAAACACACGTGGTGTAAGGTCTAAGCTTGGCTCATTGATGTCACTGGTGCAACATTCCTAAATTTGAACAGCAGATGGAGTCTGCACCCTAGTTCAGGTGTAAAAGCAGTTCAAATACTCTAGAGAAGTTTCTCAGCTTCCCCTTGCTGTGAAAGCTGGCCTACAGAATCAGATAATCACAGGAATTGGAAGGAACCTTAAGAGATCATCAAATCTACCCCCCGTTAAAACAAATTCCCTATAACAGATCTCACAAGTGAGCATCCAGACTGGTCTTGAATATCTCCACAGAAGGAGAATCCACAACCTCTCTGGGCAACCTGTTCCTGTAGTCCATCACCCTTACCATAAATAAGTTCTTCCACATGTTAGTTTCAGTTTGAATTTGGACTTCCTCAAAATGAGGAGGAGGTTGGAGGACAGGAGCAGATGACTGCCACATCCACTACTGTATCCTCATATTCCTGCCCCAACTCCAGCTGCACTGAGTCTCCTCCTCTGAGTAACTGAGATGCACCTAAGTAGATGCCAAGTGGGAGTAGTTGAGTATTGGGACTTGGACTCATTCTAGCACTGTAAAAAATCTTGGAACATTCACTATTGTTTGATAAGAAGCAGTAGGCTTTCAGAAGGTGTTGTTTGTGTACTGCTGGAAAAGAGAGATTGGACAGATGAACATTTTCCATGGAAATTTCTTTCTCCTTCTCAACAAAAGCCAGTAGCTGCCAGTTGACACACTACAGCTACTACTACCACAGTACATCCGTTTGTAAGGTAGGACTCCTAAGAAGAGCACATCACTGTGCTTGAGTTGCTCAGCTTCTGGACCTGAAATGAAATTATGGAATTATCATCTCTCTCCCTCCCCCTGATTAGATTCAACCACCACAAGTGTTCCCCAGCATCACCCACATTCTCAAGTGGGCAAAGATGGTCTATGTTTTTGGGATCAATTTTTTCCATCAGGCTATTCATTCTTTTATGAAACAATTTAATTTCATCTATGGTCCTTGCCTTCTGATGAAGACAGCTGCAGTCATTTAAGGTCTCAGTGGTTCCCAGCATCCTCTTGGCTCCTTTTGGGGGTGTTACTGACAATAGGAATGGTGGTAACGAATGCATACTGGTCTCTACACCATATAGTTTGCAGGCTGATGCATTAACCAAAGACCCCTTGATCTCTTTCATGTTGAAATTTTTTAGTAAGTATTAGTAAGAGCTTCCAATCGAGCAATATGACAAGTCTAAAGAAGACTGAGAGGGGATCTTATCAATGCTTATAAATGTGTAAAGGTTATTTTTATCAGTGCTCAGCAAAAGGACAAAGAGCAATGGGCACAACCTGGAATACATGAAACTTCCATCTCAACATAACGAAGAACTTCTTTACTGTGAGGGTGACAGAGCACTGGAACAGGCTGCCCAGAGAGGTTACGGAGCCTCCTTCTCTACACATATTCAAGACCTGACTGGATGCCTATCCATTCCCCCTGCTGCAGGGTACCTGCCTTAGGAGGCATTTTGACTCAGTGATCACCAGAGGTCCCTTCCAACCGTTGCAATTCTGTGATTCTTTAAAAACTCCTTGTGCATATAGACTTCTCGTATAGGCTCCAGAGAGCACACGGATTCATGCTCAGTGACCTGGACATAGCCGGAGTCTCTGTTTTCTATGGGTCAAAATAGATGAGTACAACAACCCTTTCTGACCATAGCATGTGATGGAAGTTGATGCCTCTGCCAAGAGCCTTCTGTCTGAGAAGGGCCAAGTTGTAATAAAAAGTCAAACTGCTCTTCTTCTCACACAGGTTCTTGTCGTGTCAAGAGAGTCAGAAGCAGATAACAACATGAGATGCCACAGGAAAATAACTAGGAAAGAAAAATGGCAGCATGCCATATGGAAAGCAGAGTACTCCATAGTTTGTCCTGACAGATGTGAACTAGCACGCTTCACTGACCAGACCTTATTTCTTAAACTTGCAGGGACAGGAAAGGAAAACTCCTCTCACAGCACCTTCATCAGAAAGGAACAATAGCCTCCATGTTTAATGCAGCCCAAAAATCAAACCAACTCATCATTGCTCTGCCTGCAGGCAGGGGAGTACAAATTCCTCAGGTTGATATTATTGAGTGTTCAGTAGGTATTAAAGAATCTCACTGAGGGGAGAAAAAAAAAAGAAATAAAAAGCTACAGCCAAGTTTTCTTGGTAATGAACTTACAATTAAAACAAATAAATATATCTAGGCACTTCCTACCTTCAAAGGCCTTAGAAGAAAATAAGCTGCATTCAAAGTGGTGTTAATCATGCTCAATCTATTTCTCCTCTCACTGCAAATCAGCACAGTTTTCAGCTAACAAGAATGGGTGCCCTACTTGAGCCGACAAACCCTGTTCCCCCTGGTAGGAGAGGCACTTAGCATGGCATTACCATCATTACATCCCAAGGTTAAAGGCAATGAAACACCAGGAGTGGCAAAGTCAAATCAGTTCAATTGTCTGATTGTTCATACTCATGAAGTAGTGAGGCTGGCAGGGGTCCAGCATAAAACTTAGGGCTTTCCAGAGGAGCTCCTTTAAGGTAATTCATTGCCCTTTACAGTAGCTTAAATCAGAAGGGCAAGAATGGTCACAGTAAATGTGGCTCCTGACACTTCTTAAGAACAATATTAGCAGATAGCCAGCTGCTAGGCCAGATGTCAAAGGTGCATTAAGAGCACTTGGTTTTGATCTAATCCATTCCCGAGAAGTTGAATGGATTTGGCTTTGAGCAATGCAATAAAAAAGATTGTGATTAATGAAGCAGTGCAACTTAGTAACATAAGTTGACTCCCGCTTCCTTCTCTCCAGCATTTTCACTGTCCACAAAGCAGTTCTTTTACTTACCAGCAGGGACATGTAAAATGTTAATCATCAATCTGTGGGCCATTAAAGAAGTTGCTTTTCCTTTCTCGACTTGAAAACCAAGGGAGAAAGATAATAGGTTTGGTTAACAGGGCTGTTCAGATAATGGAGAATTTCAAAGAAAAGCTTTCATGGAGTCAGCATGGGAGCTCAATGCCTTAATCCATCTCTTTTACTAACCTGAATTCAGCAACTAAATAGAGACTGGAATTTGGATTGCAGTGGAGGGGAAGGAATCTTTGCTGTGATGTTCCACTTCAGCACGGCCTAGAACACTAAGACAGTATGAAAGGATATTTCTCTCCATGCCTTATCATCTGAGCAGAGGGCACACTGCCAGCAATATCAATGTCTGCACTTTTTCACTTTCTACTAGGTAATCAAGGAAACTACATACAATTGCATATTCAAGACAAAACTAAATACAGGACCTCACCTAGAAAATGAAATAGATATATTTATAGGGAGAACTGAGCATACAAAGCTTTCTGTACTCATTACATTGTTATAGAAAGCATCATGCATAGAAAACATTTTTGCAAAAGTTTGGGCTTGGAAAATTGAAGGGAATAACAACATTTAGAACAGACTTTATGCCAATCTATCAATTATTATGCAACCCATGGATGAAGGGGTGCCTAGTTCTACCAGTCCAAGGAGAAGAGTGGAGGTTATTATTCCAAATACCAAGAATTACTGAGAGGCAGCTGTTCAGCAATGACAGTCAGAGGACCCTGGAGACATTAGCAAAACCAGAAGCCTATCAGAAGCTCAGTCCACCTGGGACCTTGTGCTGGATTCAAGCTACAGGTCTGTCTTTGCAGAGCATTTGAACTTGCCTTACTACTATGTCTGAAACTTCGATTTTATGTGTGCTTTGAGATGTAGGTCCACAAAAAGAAGAAAAGAAAAAAAAAAAAAGAAAGAAAGAAAGAAAGAAAGAAAGAAAGAAAGAAAGAAAGAAAGAAAGAAAGAAAGAAAGAAA
>JAOWBP010004700.1:29102814-29165722 GCA_028571105.1 Tragopan temminckii
GAGGTCCCTTCCAACCCCTACAATTCTGTGATTCTGTGATTCTGTGATCTCAAAGAATCATAGAATCACAGAATCACAGAATTAATCTACAGAAATGATCTACTGGATTATGCTTCAAAACTTGCATAACTCTTGAGCTCCTTTTCCTGAGAGTATTTCAACATGAAATACAAATGTAATTCAAAACAAGACATGACAAAAGTTACACAAAACTAATTAACAATTCATTTATTTATACAGAATTGCAAAGAAATTTAAAATTGAAAGTTCACTGCTGAGAATCATGTACATTCAAAATACTATTTTAGGATTTCTTGTAAAAGACAGACGAAAAAGTTTGTATAGAGTATATATATATATCTCTGCTGTTCGGCTGTTATGAATTTTCTGGTTCTTTCAATGTTTTAAATAGAGAGCCTAAATAGTACTGCAGAGGCTCTCCTTGATATTATTCCAGCTGTACAGAAAATGAAAAGACTAAATTTATTCACTTCAGTCTATTTGTAACACTACATTAACATGCTACTTCCTATGTAGGGGTCATAATTAACAGAAACCAGTCAATTCTTCTCTGCCCTATAAGATTATTTCATTCAGTGCTGATTTTAATTACTGTTTTTCCCTGTTTGCTCTTTCAGATCAATCACTGTATTTCACTTTGGGCCAAGTTCTTCTGAGAAATAGTTTGGAATCTTTCCAATTACAATTTCATATAAATATGCACTGTAGGAATTTTTATTTTAGGTATGGGAGGAGGGGAGGATGTTTCTTGATTTTTTTTTTGTTTTGTTTTGTTTTTGTTTGTGTGGGGTTTTTTCCATGAATACTGCCATTATTGCTTTTTGCTGTTTTCAAGTAAAAAGGAAAGGTAAGGAAAGAAGACAACTTTTTGAGTGAGGATGAAAGACAAAATAACTGCATCCACTTTCCAATGGTCAGATTCCCTTGTGGTGCTTTTATTCAATCTCACTGGCTCATTACTTCACATACATTCTCTTGAGCATAATTGCTTCAATCAAGTTTAGGCTTTAGTCACTAACTCTGTGAGAAAATATTTTATTTCTAAATTATTATATTTATTGAGATATAAAACACTGTAGTATGGTAGGCAAGGACTTGTACGCACTTGACATTGCAGAAAACATTTGTGTTGTATGATAATGCAAACAGTTTGATTTCACGTCAACTCTCTTTTTAGTGGTTACTATATACGCAGAACTCTAAAATTTTCTCTTGCTAGCTTAGTGTACCATCAACACTAGCTATACAATCCTGTCTCGAATAAATAGATTTGTTCCTTTAAGGTCAATTTTCCATATTTTTGTGTATTTATTCTGTTACGTTCAATTTTCTGTACTGTTCCAAAGTTGGCTAGATTCTTTTTAACTTTAAGCACACGGTGCTTGTGGCAAAACTGTTCATTTATACTTCTTCTAAACATTCTGGTCGAACTCCATTTGACTCCTGTTTCCAGTTACCAGTAGTACTTTCTTTTGCCTTATTGCTCTTGATATAAAAGTCTCAAATTCTTTAAGCACTTACATAGAACTGATCCCTCTATTCTTTTTATTCACTGCTCACTGCCCAGCTTATGCTGTGATATGTATATATATTATAAAAAATAGTGAATTTTCTGAGACATAACGATCTGTTTGCATGTGATGCTTATGTTTACCACCAGGTAACATGCTGGTTGATGAGTCTGCTTCTGGCAAGCAACTGTCCAAATGCACTAATCATATATTTCAAAATCATCATGAAGATCATTCTTACTATTTGTTTCCTGGTAGATCTACATGTAGGAATACAGCTATGGTTGGAGGTATCCTCCATCACTTCTTGGCTCAAGAAAGCAGTCCTTAAGCTGTCAACCTGTATCATTTCAATTCATCCCATCATACTGGACGGATAAACTGTCAGTCAGCATGGTGGGTGGATACGCTAAATAAAAACAAGTTATACCAGTATGATATTGCAAGTTTAAAACAATGTAAACAACTGCGTTCCCACGTCATACATGATATATGCTTCACCTCCATTTGTCTTCTTTTCATGCATTCTCTGATCACAAATTACTATGTGTGTTAAGCTTGATGTTTATCTAATTGAGAATTTTACACATAGGATTTCTGTAGCAACATGAGGTGTGCCCCTTGATGCAGATTTAAAGTGCAATAGAAACAGAAATTTCTTGTGTGCCAAGCTAACAAGGCATAATGTGTTTCATTTGCATAAGTTACCCAAATTATACATTAGCTGAATTAGCTCTTAAATGCTATCCATATTGTATCTATCACTGATAATAAACTACTCATAGATGTGAATGTAAGTCATTGACTCATTTATCGGTCCAGACTACTTTATCACAAACTAGGAGTACCAGATTTTGTATTTATGTCTCCAGGTTGGTTGAAAAATGCATACAGTCGTATGTAGGCAGGCAGCTTCGTATTAGCAATGCATTTGAAGAAGTAGGCAACATTATATCTTTGAAGCACACAAAGACAGATATAAGTTTTTGAGAAATTATTAAGCAAATAGAAGACGTTCTGTAAACAACTGGAACTCATGTACATTAGCATATTAGTTGAGTGATAACAGTCATAAATTTAAAATAGATCTGCTGTTTTGTCCTCATATATTATAGCATTCTGCAGTAGCTTTAGGATCTGAAATTCCAGAAACAGGAGAAGAAATAGTAGTGGAAAACTATCCTGTCACAAGGACTATTCAGCCTTGCAAATCATTTATACCTGATCAGCTAATATCAGCTTTCAATTGTATTGACCAAAGTGATACTATGTAAACTGTAACAGGGTTGTACTACTCAAGTGAATCCTCGGACTGAAATCAAATGCGTCGTTCTGGATCTTAAGCAGATCTTGAACCTTCCCTAAACAAAAGGGGAAACCATAAGGACAAAAACAAACAAACAAACAAATAAACAAAAAGACCAGCAAAAAAAAAGCAATAGAAATAGTTACAGCCACTTATGATCAAAATAGCCACCAATGCTTTACAGTCATTTCAAACAAAATAGTAAGAGAGACATTTAGTCTAACAAAGAAAAAAAAAAAGATAGTTGCTTTTTGCTACTTCAGAACAGTTTATCTAGATCTCTGTGTAGTTGTCTTAAATGAGACTCATTTGTTCTGAGTTTTCATTTCTCAACTTTTAATACATTCTTCACTCAATCTTTTTTTCTTTAAAATGTCATTAAATTGGAAACTTTCTAACTCTATTATGTTAACTCTGTGGTGCATTCAAATTTTATAATCACTTTAGTCAAAAAGAAATATTACACTTAATGGGATTTAATTCTTTATATTGTTGCTACATTTGTAAGAACCAGATCGGCTGAGAGAGTGATGTGTGCTCTGTTCATTCTTGTGCATCATCATGTGCATCATCAGGCTGACTGTTACATATCAGATAAATTAGCCACTCAGAATATTCACTTTTTGTGTCACAGAAGACAAATGAGGAGACAGTAGAAAATGAAGGTTATTTTTCCAGAAAATATGTATTACCTGTGTTACAGAACAAGAAAGAAATATTTAGATTGTCAGATCTCAGGCTACATTCTCAGGACCTGCAATTAGGAAAAAAAAAGAAAAAGAAAAAAAAAAAGTAACAAAAAGCAAATAAATAAATAAAAATAAAACCTTATTAAAAAATTAACTTTTTGGATGCAGTTTATTCCGCATTTTTTCAGACACCCCCATCAATGAATATATGAAATACCACAGGAAAATATTCCCATCATCACAGGACAAATTACGCTACATTCATCTATTTGAGACATGAAACATTACAGTATTTCCAATATTTTGCATTTCCCTTTATATTTCACAAATCCCGTGCTTCTCTGAAATCATTCTCTGTGAAAAAAAAACAAGTAGAAATAGCAGCAATTGGGGTTAGTTTTCTGTGAGCAAATGTACAACTACCCTGACGCAGTTTTGCAGCCACAAATAATATTAGTCTGCACACCTTGCAGACTGATCTAGGCATGGACACCTGGCCAGCAAAGGAGGGATACAGCTCACAGGGAGCTATAGCAGCTGATAAGCTTACCTGTAAACCAAGAAGCTCAAAGTTGCCTTCGTTAATGGGGTGGATGTTAAAGCTGAACCCAGGGTTTCATCTGGAGATTAATGGAAATGTAATCCAAAGGGAATAAATAGAAATATATGCTTTAATAAGATATTTTCTTGGGAGATATCTGGGGTGAAATCTTGTGTGACGGCACTGTCCCAAATCCTCTCTCTACCAACTTCTATCTTCCTACCGTGTAGGTACTTTGTTCCTTTTGCCTTTTTTTCTGAATTCTCATATCAAGAGGAACTCAAATCTCTTCAGCTCCTCCTAACTCCCTGCTTAATGACTATAGGGGCAATTTGGAACCTTACAGTTATTTATTTGCTTGAATCTCTGAGTGAACTTGTTCTTTATTGATTTGAAATAGTTAAAATAAACAGTATTTGCTTAAGGGAAAAAAAAAGAAAAAGTCTTTTTCTAATCAAAAACTAAGTACTACTGAAAGGAATTTGAATTCAGATTGCAAATTTTTATCTTTTTAGCTAGGGAGAGGAGATAGAGCAGCTATACATTATTTATATGGTCTATATGGAAAATGGGATGGTGCCAACAACACTTTGAAAGAACAAGGAAATATCAACTGCTGAAAAAAGAATCTGGACATTTGGACAGAGTACGAACAACTTAACAATTCCAATTACCCCACCATCAGAACTATGTCTGTGAAGAAACATATTACATCAACAGACTTCAGCAGTGAAAGGCCATCTCTTGAAACAATCATTTTCAAATGTATGAGGAGAGTAAGGAAAAAAAATTGTTAAAAGCGCTTAGGATGTAGATTCACTGCTGTTATTCAAAATTTAATTATTTATACACCTTATCTAACTACATCGTCCAGTGCTTCTGATGTTGGCAAAGACTATTCTGTTACAAAAATATTGTTTTCAACAATAAGAGCTATAAATATACTGTATTCAATAGATATCTCATTGATATATGTATATTGCAATTAACATGGACATTTAATGCCTATAGTTTAGGCAAAATTAAGGCAAATTTAAAAAATAAAAATAAAAACAAAAATAAAAATAAAGAATGATACTGTGCGAAGAATATTCTGTACAATTAATATGATTATACTTTATCTAATCCTATGTGAATTCGACTAATTTTGTAAAATTATTTTTTAAAATTGTCTTTCTCAGATTCGTATGACAGATCATCTACTGGACTAATTTTATTAAACTTTATGATTTAATTTCTTTGTTTTCTTTTTTTTTTGTTTTTTTTTTTTGTTTTCTTTTTTTTTTTTTTTTGTTTTTTTTTGTTTTGTGTGTGTGTGTGTGTGTGTGTGTGAATATTTGAGTGATTTCACTTGGAGAAAAATATTTCTCACTCACTAGAGATGTTCTCCATGTAGTAAACGTTACAAATTACTTTATAATTCTCATTGTTTTTAACACCTCGGAGAACTGCACATAATCGAAATATCTTGAGTCATAGCAAGGCAGTTTCAGCTATTTATGAGCCAGGATATGTCTGTAACTATTATTTAAATACAATGTAACTGTAGTTTTGTATTAGAGAACATTTATATTCTGTTGATTGATTCACAGTTTTTAAGTTTCAGGAAAGAAAAACTTTTAACTAATATATTAGCTTTGGAAAAGATATCCTTTATAGTACTTAAGGTAATAAAAACATAATTAGAAATCACAGCACGATTGTTACTACAAAATCCCCAATTGACTTTTCATGTAAATCTATTTGACACTTCCTTTCAGGTGAAAGGTGAAAATTTTCTTTCACAAGACTTGACATTTCTGTCATTATTGTTCTTTTTGTGTGTTGTTGCTCAGTTTATATATGAGTTTCACCAATAGTTTTTAACTCAAAACAAGTGATACTCAGAGAGTAAAGGAATTATCTTACAGTGGGTTGTGTCGTGAGCTTCTCCAATACATTTTGACTACTAAAGTACAACAAGGCCATTCTAATAGTCTTGTAATTCTGACCTCTTCTGATCTGCTATTGTTTTTCTTCTGACTCGTAGTGTCCTTGTATGCTTTGCAGAGGATTGTTTCTGAGATATTTCCACATTGCAAAAGCTAAACACTGCAGTTACTTGCAAAGAAAAACATAACAATTGCTATCATTGGGAATTTAAAAAAAAAAAATTTAAAGTTTTTGCAGAAAAAATTCCACATGCAACATTACATACTTGCAGTGAATGACTGGTGCATAGGGCAGCTGAGCAAACATTAGTCATTTGTGCAGTGGTGAATAGGCAGTAGAAATAGATGCCAGCTGCAATAGGCAATCACTTTCAAAATTCCATGTTATGTTGAGACAGAGATGGGCACACTGTGACAGAGATGAACACACTGTGAGTGTCCCATTTTATTTTATTTTATTTTCCGTCTCCAGGAAAGAAAGAAGGGTTTGAAAGAAAGAATTCATGTATTCTGTTTCTACTGGACAGAAAGCATGGAAAGTATATTTTTATGTATATCTGTTTTAAATCTGTAAGAACATTAAGAAAAGGAGATGATAAATAGAATGTCAGAGTACAATAAGGAGTTAAAGCACTGGGAGTCTAGCAGAATGGCATCATAAGCTGGCTTTTCGAAAAGGGGACTGAGCAGCAAGCAACAGTGCTGAATTCATTTATTATGAAACCAGTAAAGGATAGGAGAAGGAAAAGGAAAAAAGAAGAACTCTAACCCAAACATTGTCCTCTAACCACTTGTAGGCACCATGACAGAAGAAAAGTTTCAAATTCTCCATAGCACTACACAGGAGAAACATGCAATCTATACCTTTTTGGAGGAAGCCGAGCTGTCAAAGCTTGTAATCTTTTGAGATACTCAGTATCACACAGATATTTAATTGTGTGCACCCTGCTAGGATTAACAATGGAGGTCTATAATAAAAGAAAATCATGATCATAATACCTGTTCTGAATTCCAACCTAGTATTTCCTTCTTCATCAGCTCAGTGTCTGTGATCCTATCAAAAATACATTTAGGTGCATCATTTACGCAAAGGATTCTGAGACCACATCTTCACATATCACTGAAATTTCCTCAAGTGAGTATACCAGTTTGGACCAGGCTCATTATCTACTATTTCCTATGTAGGATGGACAAAAAATGATCACTGTTTGTGCAAATATTGCATCTGGGACATACAAAGGTAAATTTTAGCGAAAGCATAATACTCAAGGTTAAGCTAATAAATAACATTTCCTTGGAAATTTACAGTGCCATATGACCTGCTTTCTTAGAAAATTTAGTCAGGAACTAGCACTGAGTTCTGGCTTCCTGTCTGTCCTTGCCCTGTTTTCTAGATGCCTTCTCTGACATTGGATATGTTACGTGAAATCCTGCTAAATCGATCTATGTGGTATATGACAAGTGGTGATACAAACACAAGACACAGGAAACGAAAGTTCTGAATCAATGCAAACCTGAGACACGAGCCCTCTAAAGCTCTCTTATGTTTGCTGTCAGTGATTTACTTCTGTTTCAGTCATTGAATATTATCTCAGTGAGGGTATAAAATTGCTTGAGATTTCAGTCTTAAGTTTAGGACAATTTTTAATGTATATCCTGTTTTGTTTTGCTATACTGAGATAATAGACATTCTTTTTGCAGAGAGGATCATTTTGGAAGTTATCCAGTGAGGATTTGTATTCTCATAGCTAGTTACTGACATTTGACAAAAGGTAGATAAAATTTTAGGCAGTCACACGCTACTAGTGTTAGCTGCAGCATTTGAGATACCCCTAAGGAAAGAGCCTGCTGTTATACATAATGTCCCTAACTCTGTATTGGGAAAAGATTGCATGAGTCACTGGAAGTAAGAAGATTCATATTTTCTCCTAGACATGTCTTCTCTTTGCATGCTGTTTAAAGACTGAACTATATAAAACAGGATTGACATTATGTAATTACTTGCCTCTTACACTGTGCTAACTCAATTTGCCTTTCATTCCCAGGTATTTAAAAGACCATTATTTTCCCATCAGACTTTACTGTCTGCCAGTTAAAGCTTTAGATCGATGATGTGGAGAGGGAACTTTGTTATAAAAGGTTTCAGGTAGACATATTGAAAACATCTGTTTTGAATTGCTTTTCTTTCCTCTTTTTCTCTCTTCATTTCTACATTTTTTAGCAGATATGACAGTTTCCCTGACATTTTTAATAAAGTTTTTTTGTTTTGTTTTGTTTTGTTTTTAGTATTGTTTTGCAAAGCAAAACATTTGTGTCTGAATGCCAGATTTGCTTAATGGTAATTGCTAAGAAAGTAAGAGGAAAGACTTCTAACGCTGCAGGACTTTACATTTCTTTTGCTTTCTTTGATCTAAGAGCTGCAAACACACTGAATAGGAGGATGTTAACATGGGCTGCACCTAAGATAGATATCTGTAGCATATTGTTTTCCCTTTAGCTAGATAATTCTTGGTGGGACGCAGCTTTTCTGAGTCACGCAATGAGAAGTCATTGGTGTCCAAGGGAACATGAGGTAGGGCTGGTTAATAATCAAGTGGATAACCACCTGAGTTGAAAATTCTGGTGCTATCCATAGTTACTCACTGTCATCTCAAGTAATAAAAGCCATGTTAGTAAGGTCTCTCTCTTGTACAATAATTTGAATTCGAGTCATTTTCTTTCTGTCTGTGTAGTTATGGAAAATGGCTACCCTTTTGAGGTGCAGAAAATCACAGTAATTGCATTATACATGAGAACTGTGTAAAGGGGCAGATGATAGAAAGTCATACAATTTCCCCCCACAGAAAAAGCATTTGTAGAGAAAAGAAAAATGGATAAAAAGATCATTATAAGCAGACTTGAGTATACCAACCAATTAAAACATTTTTAACAGCAATGCCATTTTTGACAGCTATAATATGATTACAGTTCAGTATTTAAGAATATGACAGTATCTTCATACTTGACTTTAATAAGTAAAATTGTTCTGCTGTACCTTTCATTTAACTTTTTCAAGCAAATTCATTTAAACTTTTCACTCAGAGACTCTAGAGCAGAAACTCTTCCATCCTCAGACAAGCAGACTTGTCTGGTTTAGACAAGCATCAGATCTAATATTACAGGGAACACATATTTGATTATGATTTTTCAGCCAAATTCTTAGATTTCATCAGGTACCTCTAAAGGAGATAGCAAATTTGCATCTAATCATTTTATTGTTTTCAATAAAGTTTATTTCTTTCATTGTCTTCAAGAGAAGCATACCCAGCCCTAGATCACAGCATTGCGATAGCTATGAAAATGTCCAGCAAGAGACCACTCTTCTACTGGTGGTCTCTTTCTACTTACTCTTCTTTCTTTTGGATTGGCTGTACGAAAGGATTCTAAGATGTACTATTTCATTAGTGTGTCAGAAAATGTATTTGTGATTCATTTGGTATTGCTCTTTCCTTTTATCCTGTAGACGGTGATAGGCTCTGTCAGTTGCTCAAAGGGGTGAGGAGCTCTGACTAAGGGCTCTTACTTGTCTAAAGAACATGCCCTGATGCTTCAGTACTAATATGCCATGCATATTTCCCTAATTAACAAAATGTCCCCAGAATTCTGTTTATAGTAAAGACATTTTACATTTCTCGGTGTTTACTGCTGTTTGAGGCTTAAAACCTATTGTACTCTTCCTGAAGTGGCACATTTCTGTTGTGGTTGTTGTTCACAGATACTAACCATGATGTGTGTATAAACAGGTAAACAAACTGATTCTGTTTTCCCTTGTAGTTTTAACAACAAACATTGAACAGTTATGCTGAGAAAGCAGTATTCTATTTAATCGTAATGAAGTTGCAGATATGTTCATTATTTTATCAGAAAAAAAATGAGATACTTCAGGCAGAGTTTTTCTTAAAAAACATGCAGGAAGTCGCTTACAACTTGGATCAAATTATTATGCCAGAATAATTCATTCACTCTTTTACCTTCATTCTGATACCATTTGTTGATTAGATAAATTAGGAGGAAATTTGTTAAACTTTCAGAATTAAATCTTTAATTAGATTATCCTAGGCACACACCTATGATACTTTCTTGTTCTACTCAAAATTTTCTGTGTGACTAATCCACAAACACATGGATCCAATAGTAAATCATTATGAAATCAAATATGAACTGTCATACCCTGCAGAGGAGCTTAGGCATTTCATGCAGGTCTACTGACTTCACCTTGAATTAAAATGCTCTTAGAAGACAGGTGTCAAAGCACCAAAATTTTAGGAGTTTCTGCCTTTTCTTTTCTTTTTCTTTTTTTTTTTTTTTTTTTGACCCCTTTCTGTAGCATTTCATTTGTGTCAGCAGCCAGAACAAAGCTGTCATACTGACTGCAGTTTCTCTTCACTCCATTTCATGCCATCCTGGAGGACTTCCAAGACTGGTGCCACTAGCTTTACCATGTGTTTGGAGATCCTACGGAATATAGCAGTTTAAATAGCAGCATATAGTACTGGCTGGTGCATCCTCATCCTCCATAACATTTCAATTTCCTGCAGCATGCATGACCCTTAGTTAGTAATTTTTTATTATTTTTTTTTAAATTGTTGACCTGTGCATCTATTATTCACATGCTGCACTTGGTAACAGAATCCAGTGCTAGAGTTTAGTACAGTGACTTGAAAGCACTCACTCTTTCTGTCAAAAGTGCAATCCTCATCTTCAGGAGTGCAAAGAAAAAGTGCTGACAGAGGTATTAAAGCAAAGTTCTGGGCTTGTTGTTTTAGAAAGGTTTGATGTTGTATTGTGTATTATTAATGAGCATGAGATTTGAGATTAGAAACCCAGCAGTGAAGCTTTCTTTGTGGCTGACCTTGTAACATGGCAGGCAATGTTCCCATTTGTGGAAGCTTATTTGAGTTTAATGTAAAGCATAAAATCCCCCTTCTCTCCCCAGCTGGATGTAACATAAATTCATGAAAAGTTCAAGATCCCTACTGAAAAAATTCCACTGTGTTTGTCATCTTGCTCGACTGTTTCCAGTATTTGGACTAGGCAGACTAAAGGGGCGTGATACAAGCACTCTTCAAAGGCAGCATTGCTGGCAATAAAATGCCATAAGATGCAATGCAGTCGTACCTGAGACATTTTATTGTTTCCTTACATTAAAGTAGGTATACAAAGACCTCAGACTGAACTATGCAACGTTACACTGGCTTCACTAATTTTTTGAAGGTAATTGCAGTCACTGGTGGAGAAATAGTCTGGTCTTGTTAGAATTCCAACTAGACATTAAAGAGTGCAATCCACAGAGTAAACTGTGTACTGCATTGTATGGGGTAGTCGGAGTGCTTTATAAGAGTAAAATCAATAGGTTTCAGTTCATACTTTGTTTAAAGTACTGAAGACTAAGGCTTGTAGTATTTATTACAAACTTTAAAATATTTCAGTTAATACTTTACGTAACTACAAAACTTGTTTAAATCATCATGGTTTGGTTTTTATTTTCAAGACCAATTCAGTAAGTGCAGGAAAATGTCCGGTTGCTTCTTTATAAAGGTTGGTTTATAAAGAACTGAAGTAATTTGCCCAGGAAGGAAAAAAATTCAACCTTGGATGATTTATCTTTGCTTTTCTTGAAAATCACAGGCATGTGTAAGCTACAGCTTTCATTAACAGTTCAGACAGTATGGTCTCTGAAGCAAACAATGATTCTCTTTCTCCAGAAAGCTCATTTGTATATTCGTTTATTTTCCTTGTAGAGGCACAAAGATTCAGACGAGTGAATGAGGCTTGTTTAGAGGATGCATGAGGAGACAATCTTCAGTTCTTATCAAGGCTGTTGAGCCTCAAAAGTAAAGCCATGCTTAATGATAAAATGTTATTTTTGCCTCTCTCCATCCCATGTTTTGCACAGGAGTTTGACTGATACGTTTCTTACAATGCCACTGTGCATGTATAGCCAGTGAGAGTGCACCAGAGTAAGTTTCTTCCCTTGGTCCAAATGGAACTCTTCCAATATGATAGCCACGAGCCCCCAGGATGCTAAAAAGTTGAGATCAGACAAAAATGTCAATCTAGGGGAAGAAGAGATGCAATTAAACAGCTGACAGGATTATTAGAGTAACAGTGACTGTAAAAAAGGGACAGTAACATACATACTTAAATTTAAAATTACACAGTATTGCAATAGGGGCAAGTGTTGCAAGGTTTTCATACAGCTGTCATAAAAAAATCATTTCTGCAATTGCCAAAAACCTGGGACATAAAGTTATTCACTCTATGCAAATACATATGTCTATTTTTTGATAGCTGGACTATATAATCCATACTCAGACTATCAAGTAAAAGCTGAATAATTTAGATCAATACGTTCAACTATCAAAGAATTCCTACTTTTCAAAAAGTGACAAACAAGAGAATACCTATTGGTAGTTCTAATCATAGTAAAACTAACAGTACGTTGGTGAATCATTTAGGAGTGGGACATAACCCATTAACTAAATCTTTTCAGTGCTTCAAATCTGTGGCAGCCTGTGAATGCAAAGTGTTAGCTCCTTGTCCAGAAGTGCTGCAATTCATTACATGTTAAATGTAGAGTGGAAGAAAATGCATTACGCAATATGAACTTTGGTGTTTTTTTTCTGATGATCTCCAATCATAATGGAAGTATGTCTAATTGCTCTGCTTTTATAAAAGAAAACTGCATTTCTACACAAATTTTAAGCATATATTGCAACAGAATAGTTCTTTTGACTCGAGAGTAAGCACAGACCTTACCTCAGACTTCATCTGAAGGCAACTTAGTCACTCACTGGTGAGCCATCAGTACCATATCGACTGTATTTTGGAAGTTATTTTGATTGCATAGTTCTGAATATAGCATTACAAAGGATCTCAAGGAGTACAGTTGACGGCTTTGCTTTCAAAAGAGCTCATTTAGGTACATCTTTATGATACTGGTAGTTACAGACCCACTGGAAATAATACCTCTATGAAAACAGACTTGTGGAAATAATCAGTAGTTCCACAGGTATAATAACTGACCCGTATTTTCAGACAATAGTTGGTGGCAAACAATTCACTCCAATGCTAAAATCCAATAGGAAGAGGTTGACATGAGATGGAATGTGAGGTTTGAAATCATGAACACATGGGAATGTTTGCTTTGCAAAATCAGTAGCTTCCAATAGTGATTATTTAATAGTCTTACCAGGTAGTTTTGTGAACATCCAAATTGTAAAAGCAAATACATGACTTACTTCTTGGGTTTAGCCCTTAATTTCTCTTTATGTGTTCCAAAGAGACATAGTATTCGTTTTAAGAAACAGACTTTTTATCAAGAGGAGCATGTCACTTCTTGGAAAGCAAAATGAGAAGTGGTGAGACAAAAATTCACTCAGAACAAGTCTCCCAGACACTGCAAGTTTTCACACTGAAGTTTAATAATAGACCAGCTGAAAGTCTGAGGTCAGCAATTTCCACTTGGTTCAGAGATACTATTTCCTACATGTCCATGATTTTCTTCAAATTTTGTATGGATAACCATGTAGTTCTCAGTTCTTAAAACTAATTCAGTGTGTTTCAAAGCTGTTAGAGGTCATACCAACAGAGGAAGTCTGTCACCCTAATGTTATAAGGTTCTCCAAAGATCCTTCTTTTCTGCACATAAAGGTATAGACTCTCTTATCGTTTCAGAAGTCCTTGAACTTAAAAAGCACTGCACAGTGCACTAATTGACCTTTTCTGGCATGCTCTCTTTTATTCTTTTCACCCATTTCTTCACCATGTCTCAGAAAACAAAACAGAACAAGAAGGAAAGAAGCAACAGAATAACCTGCCACTTATTCTTTTGCTATGATTCCTCTATATATGCAGCAAACCTGATTAAAGCCCCTGGAATCTTATACAATTGTATCGATTTTTCTTTAAACCAGGAGGTAGTATCACCATTTTTGTAGCTTTAGCTTGCAAGTGGAATAGAACTTGATTCACCTTGTTGAAATGTCCCAAGGGCTGTGGAGACTTAGATTTACAGATCACAAAACTTCAGGATGCAGTAAAGTTATTCTTTCTGTTCTGTATCCACAAGGGAGGAAGGCCAACCTCTGAAAGGACATTTGCAAGGTGGATCAGAGCTTGCATGGCTGAAGAATATACAAAGAAAAAGAGAGAAAGTGGCATGCTCATCTGATCACTTTCCCCAAGGACAATACCTACTTCCTACAGTGAAAGAGCAAAAGCTTCATCTTTGAAATTGTGCAGGGCCACAAACCAGAAGCAGCTGCTCAGTTTCTTCCAACACTGGAAGTTGAGACCTGGGGGCTGAATCATATACAGCCTTCAAGGGGAGAACAGTGCAGCCTATGGCCTCTTTAATAACACTGTCTTCCTTTATTTTTTAACTGCAGTGTAATGAAGGAATAAATGAGAAAGAGGACCTGACCTGCAGTTAATGTAATTTGACTGACTTCACTGACTTCAGCAGCTCTGCACCAGTTCACACCAAATGAGGTTCTGAACCCATCCAAGCTTGTGCATATACATACACTCATGTTTGTCATTCCCTTTGCTCCCTAGACAGCTGGATGCTTCTGTGGCTTATAAAAAAAAAATAATAATAATAATAATAAAATTGTTAAAAAAATCTGGAGCAGGAGAAAAATATTTCTGTCTGTGGAGGCATCTTGTGCCTGCTCTTAGCAAGAGCAAAGTGGCCAGGTAGAAGTGAATCCCACCGTGCCTGCTTGTTAATCCCCATGTTTATTAGACCCTAAAATGATGGCCAGATTACTCTTGATCTAGCCAAACCATTTTGACCAGGGTTATTACTCAGAACAGATTTTATGTAGAGCAGCTGGAGGACTCCATGAGCTATCAACATGCCTGGGACGGCTCCAGAAAATAGTGTCCTCAAGTGTTCATAGTCCTAAGGAAAACCTGCAATATACAATAAGTTTCCTCTTTTTATTTGAATACCTTCGTTTTTCAGAAGCATTGTGTTTATTTGTTTTTTTACTCTAGTACAATAGTCAGTATCTATTCAACAACTTCTGTTGTTAATTTTCTTTCTAAATCACTTAATCCTGTGATTGTGTGATGCTTGAAACTGCTAAGCAAATTGGACTGATGAAAGAATTAACTGCTAGGATGTTAAGGAATAACATAGTATTTCATAACATTAATTAGTCTCACATTCTTGCCTTTCTTTATCTTAAAAATATCTCTCACAAACAGTTTAAAAAAAAAAAAAAAAAAGACAAGTATGTGTCAGCCCTTTATTCAGATTCTCTCTTAGTTCAGGCCAAGCTCATAAGAAAACCTTTCTGGTCAAAATGCAGCTAAAAATGCATGGAAATCAGAGCTTGCAGGACTCTATCGTATAAATGAGTGGAGTTATCATTTTATATTTGTTCAACTCTTGTAGTTGCATTTCAGTATCACTTTTTCAGCTGAGAGCCAATGGGACATATGTCTACCAGTGCAAAGTTAGATTTCAAAGTATGTTCCATCATTGTATTTTTGGTAAGAGTTTAAATATTGACATTTTCTTCTGGAACCAACAACTTCTGTGTCCAAATTCTGCCTTCATAAGTGCTGATGGAGGCAGAGCACCCCCTGAAAGACATACAAGACTGCAATTTACTTTTAGGCTGGTACTCAAGTGATAATTCTCAGCTTGAAAACCAATGCGTCTGGAGTTGTTTCTCAGCACCAATTTGATGTTAATTCCTGCATCAGAAAGCTCTGTAATATTCGGCAGCACTCTATTGATTTTTTTCTGACTCAGGCAGAACTAATTTTCAGTTACACAAATTAGAGAAGGGGGTAGAAAGAAAAAAAGAATAAAACCCCCCAAAAAACTTAAATGTTGTTCATTTCTTTTGGCCATTTCTTTGATCCATGTTTTTTATCTGTAAGTGGTGTGTCTAATAGGGAACTGTAATATATTATGGAACAGTGAGACATAGAAATCTTGTTAGGCAATCACTACTTCAGCAGAATGAGATGCTGTTGCAACAGGAGGAAAATTATACACCAATTATTTATCCAGTCGAGAAATATTATGCCCCATAACATCAAAGACTTCCATTTATAAAATAATAGAGAGAAGGCAATTCCTGTTTTTTTAGCAAGCCAGGGAATTTTTATTCATCTGAAACACAGCAAGTCAAAAGTTTGGTACTTTGTTTAAGATTATAATCCCACAGTATCATGTGTATCCTACGTGACTGGTGCTAGGAACAGTCGTGAAAAAAATAGCTGTGTAATGTTTATGTAGATTCAAATGAGTTATTATAAGTAATTTACTCATCCTGTTTCTCATTATCCTTCAAAGATTTTTTTCCTCATTATTGGAAAAATGTTTTTTCAGGCTGCCTATTCCCAGCTCATGTGTTTGTTTGTTTTCTGTACTTCTCCTAATCTTCAGTAATCATCCTTATTTTCATAAACTTTGGAACCCTCTCCAAGTTTTTCCCTTTGCATCAGATTATTTTCTTGAAAATTCCTCATCTTCTGTGTCTGATCAGAACAAGCACTGAAAGCAAAGTCTGACATTGTAGCAATTTTGAACATCTTATTTCAATAGTAGGTAGGATTAACAATGTTCTCTATGTGTCAGCCTTACTGTGTCTTGAAAATGAAGTCCTCTCTGTTTCATCTTTGGCACAAATTCCAAGGGAATGAATATGCAGAGGTAGCAGAACAGAACTGCTAAAATCTGAATCATCTCTTATTCCAACAAGTACTTTATGCAAAAGGTTAGGACATGAGAAAATGGTGTAGCAAGGAAAGGTTACCTTGAAATGAAATAAACCAGCAGAGTCCTCCTAGCAAAATGCCTGGGAATGTATAACAGGCAGGTAAGGGAAATTTTTTCTGAGTACAGAGATCCCGCAAAGACTAATGTGTTAGCTGTCTCGTAACAGCATTCTCATTTTATGTCTTGCTTTCTTTTGCTTTCTTTTTGACAGAAAGCCTGTGCAAAACTCGTGGTGATTTGTGTTTGTCTACATCAGCCACTGCATAACAATATACATACATATACATATATATATATATATATATATATATATATATATATAAGGATGTGATCCTAGGCAAGGATCAACATGGGAAAAGAGCATTGTTCCAGGCTCTGATCAACTGTATTAGAGATTTAATAATAAAAACAAAATTTTCATGTCCCTAGAACCCCTGTCTTACTCCTGCATTCCATAAATAGCTGCACAAACCAAGGTCAACTAGAATTCGTTTGATGTTACTTCAATGCAATGGTTGTCCAAGAGGTGAAGTTCAGTCAGGTCTGTCACATAGTGTCTAAAAACACTGTGAGTAAATTAATTTTTTATGTATGGATACACTTAGGTATGATACATGTATTATGTCACAAGTTGTTATTTTTAATCAGTAATAATTTGACGTCTTATCTCTGCTTTTCTATTTTGCATTTTTAATATGCAATTGAAATGAAAGCAACTAATAGTAAAGGAAAACTGAGATTTATGTTCTGAATTTCCAGAAAATAAGTATTATTTTAAAATGACTGGGATGGAATAAGAAATGCATTCTATGTGGAGATGGTAGCAGAAGAAAATATTTCATTACACAGTTCCTCAAGCAGTCTTCCTCCCTTCTTTAATGAAATGGAACAGCCTATGCCTTTAGCACTTCTTCCACTTAATCTTGTTAATGCAGTCTGCTAAGATTCCACTTTTGCAGCAGCACAGGTGTGACCACATAGAGAATACTCTTCTGCACCTAGTTATCTTATTTATTTACTACAAAATGTGTGATATTCAACAAAGAACAAAAACTGAGGCAACTGGTGAGTTCAAATATTTTCCTTCTTACTTTTTTAACAGTCTGAGGTATTCCCATGAAGAATAAATAGGGAAATATTAATCACACCATACCAAATCTATCCTTGAGAAAACTCCTCTTTTACTAAGATTAATTCTTCCTACTGTGTTAAAAAATGGCAGATTAAATTGGTAAGTAGACAGTTGGGAAGTATAACATTTTTCAGACTGCAACAGATGCAAATCCAGGAATATCTCCAGCTGATTTCGCTGCTTTTCAAAAGATAGAGAAAAGATTTTAAATAAAAATGTGTAAAAGTGAAAATCCATAGTGGTAATAAAAAATATGATAAAATTCAAGAAATTCTAAGGAGAGAAAACTTCTGAGTCATTTCAGGCTGAAATCACTTTTATTGTTTGATTGTTGTTGTCTATATGTCTTATCATTCTACCTTGTAGAAGTTATATTTTGCCTAAAGGATGGGGGAAAGTATTACAAAGAAAGAGATCCAGAAAAGTGGATGGGAAATTATTCCTTTGACTGTGATGACTGTCACATAAAGTCCCAGACAGTGTAAGTTAGATCCTCTTTTTGCTGCACTTCTGCAGTTCCACTCGAGTGTCTTGAATTACCCCAGATTTACTTAGTGCTACTCAGAACCAGAATTTTTACCAGTAGAAACACATTCTGCCATCCATTCTTCCTCTTTGGCCCCTTCATCCTGATGATCCTCTGTCTTAAAAGAGAAAAAAAATACAGAGAGAAAGTAAAAGCAACTCTCACATTTTTAAGACAACTTTTGCTAGCAAATCATGCTCATTAACAGAAGACATAAACTATGCTTATGTATTCTTCCCTCTCAACTTTTCGTTGAGCATTACAGTTAGCTATTTTGGCAAGAAGATTTAAGATCTGACACGCTTCACATAAAAAGCTGAATTAATTAGTAGTTTTTCAGGACTGAAAATTTGCAATATATTTAGCTTACTAAAATTTTTTTAGTTTTAGTTTTAGTTTCTTAAATTGCACCATATCTTGTAGTTCACCAAAGTATTGTTAATCAAAGCATATGACTGTAATAGTCAAATTAGACTTAATTTTCCTGAAGATACCTTGCATTAGTCATTCATAAAGTAGTACAACTAAGTATTTTTAATTGCAATTGATTAATAGATTTTCAGAGATTCTAAGAATGAAAAACTGCTACAGAAATAGGACTTCTGAAGCTCAGAGGGGGAAAAAAAGGCACAGATGTTAACAAAAATCTCACTTGTCAAGGTGTAAAATAACCCCTTGTGCTTCCCTTCATTCTGATTTGCTATTCTCACACCTTGGTTTGTCGTCCATACTGTGTCATGATTAATTATATACTTCTTCGCTGCTTATTGCTGGACTACCTTATGTGCTGTGCTTAATTTTCAGGATTTGATAAAAGGAAACACCAAGAACTAAATTTAAAGAAATGTAATTATTGTGACATTTACTTCCTACAATAAGTGATACAACTATAATAATTCATATTGGAGATTGTATATTTGGGGAAAAGTGGGGAAATGATACTCAATTAAATATTTAAATGATTTTGCAATCATGCATACCCAAAGAAATATAGAAGGGTGTTTAGTTACTTACAGTAATGTGTTACAGGCCATCAGCTATGTTAATCAAATATGGTATTAGGCTAATAAGTTAAAGCATAAGTAATATTTTACTTTATGTTTGGTTTCCATAGTAGAATACTTACAATATGATGTATATCCTCATTTTGTATCATTGTTGGATGTGAATATTTTTTCTATGTATGTCTTCTCACTAGCTTAATTACACAAAGGAGGGACAAATATTGAAATTAAAATTTTCCAGGTGTATTAGTAACTACTGAGCATACTTTAAGAATGTTTTTAAGTCATCTTAAGAAACACTTTTTTATGTTGTAAAGTAAAATGCCATGCTTGGGTATAGTGTCCTTGGAGGTATTATTAAAGGTAGCTGTAACAATGGTTTATATATAAATACATATATTTATTTTTTAAAGGTCCATTCCGAAGGTAAACATTATGAAACTTTCTATGTACACTACAGCATGCGGTGATTTCTGGGCTTTCAGGTGCTTCATTGTCCCTACTAAAGTTGACATTTTAAACATGGCTTTTTTTTCTGTGAAACATAACATGGCAGTAGTTACCTGGGTGCGTTTTAAGTTTGAAATTTTTTAAATCTCAGCCTCACTTCTTAACTTTTCCATTATTTTGTTTAGAAAAAGTAGACCATACTTGAGACTTCAATGAAAGTCAGCATATATTTGAACATCCAATACTACTGAATGTTCAAAAAAATGAAGGAACACTCAGTTATTTAAGTGATGAGCTGCTGTGAAAGGTAAAATACTTTTCTATGTTCTAAGTATTGCATAGAGATTTTTCTGGTTCTATCATATTTTTAATATATTTCTGGTAGTGATGAACTTTAAAATTTCCAGAAATAATGATGTAGTTATTGTTTGATTGTGTTTTGTTATCTTACATGCTTACAAAGGAAAAATTCTCTAAATTCTCTGAGCATTCCAGAATTTGTAAGAAAATTTTGCATGAGATAAAATATTAGAAACAGAATATTCAAGAAGTGGGATGATAGAAGACAGTTCTGACCCAGCAATTTCTCTGAAACTACATTCTATGTAGGTCCAGCAGCTCTGATTTGTGTGTGTCCACAGAGTGAACAACCTTCTTAAATCCTTAATCATATGCACCACACTATAATATGGTACTTCTATCACCCATCCCTCAGGATGTTGCTGTTTCTTTTAGATCTCCAGCCATGGTGTTGCTGCACGTTTTCATCCCCTTATCAGCACAAGTGCTTGGGAAGCAGTTCAGAAGATAAGCAGTAGTAGAGGAGGAGTTAAATAGGATTATACTTGAAGCCTCCTGTTATACTGAGGCTGGCTCCAGTCTGTGGTTAGTGGCACTTGAGTCATGAATACTGAAAATGCTGAGTGCCAGTTGCTTCTGTGGCCTGCACTGTACAGTGGTCCTCCTTTCTCTTGATCACCATCTGGATGTGAGAAGGATAAGGTTGTGTGATCTCACATCCTTAAAACACAAACCTTTCCGAGCCCACTCTCTGCAGCACCTCAATACTACAGGGCTTTGTACTTGCATAGCGCTGATCTTTGTATAGGTAACACGTGTAACAAATGAGGTGTTGAGCACTACACTAAAATTTCAACCCACTCTCAATGGATGAAATAGACTATCAATATTTCTTATGCCACCTGGGCTTCCATTTGCAAAGTCCATTGATCCATTTATTCAAGTGAAAAGAAAAAAAAAAAAAAAAAAAATGGACTGGTGTCTGAAAAAAAGTAAAGACAAATAAGGGAAGAAAAGAATTGTTTCTGCTAAACTGCTGCAATATCGTAAAGCATGTAAGGGAAACACCCACCAATTATGACAAATAAGTTGTCAAAGTTACATGTGCTTCTGAAAAGAACTTTGCGTATTCAATGTATTCTCTGTATAAGCTGCTGTTTTTTTGAACAAGTGCACATTTGCTCTGTAGAGAATTGCATAGAAAAACATGGTCATCACTGCTCAAATAACCATCCTGACCAGCTTATATAAACACTGTCTAAAGCTGCTAGAGATTATTTGCAGAACATTGGATCTGATGAGCTCAAATTGAAGATAGCTTGGGTAGTATAATATTTGGGATTACCATAATAATCTCTTTAGGGAAAGTGTGCAGTATCAGCAGAACCATTGCTTCAGTCTTTGAGGGAAGTAGAAACTGTACAGTAATAACTCTGCATTTATTATGCACTTAAATCTTTTCCTGCAAATAAGGCAAGTTTCTGAGCTCTCCAGAGGGCCTAGACTAGGGCTCTGAGTATTTAATTAAATATCTCTGATTTGAACTCACCTAAGAAGTCCAAATTGTCGGCTGGCAACTTGCCTTTTGTTGCATAGTAACTTGTTTTACTGTAACATCATCCTTTGAAGTTACACACATAATTTCCATGCATATGAATTACTGGGAAAAAGAGTTCATAGATTAATATAGAAACATTCATCAGATTTACAGAGCACAAGGTGAATTGTCAAAGTTTACCAGTCCTTTGAGCCTTTGTGATCTCACTGAGCACAGCTACTCAGAGGTCAGACTTTGAGGTGTAGACTCCAGCAGAGGAGTTGATTTTCATATTTTTGAATCTGGGTACTAGGCTCTACCTGGTCTTTGCTTTCCATCACTGCCTTGCACAATATACAAGGGGTTCTACTTACCTTCTGCTGCCTCCCAGCTTGAGAACCAGACAGCTTCCCACATGCTCCGACCACTCTGTCTTGAAATCATCAATTCTACACAAAACAAAGAAACAAACAAAAAAGCTGATAATCCAAATTACGTATATATCAATTCTACATTGTGTCTGTACTCTTAAAACCCTAATGGTTCTCTTGCTCACAACCATCTTTGTTCCTCAGAGAATCATCCAGCATTGCACATCTTGCAGCTTTTCTAGGTGATTAGCATAATAAAATTCTGCTCTTAGCAATTATTCTTAACCTGCCTTAAGCCTGAAGTTTTTTGCTCCTATTTTAGGTGATATAAAAAATGTTAAAAAAAAAAAAAAAAAAAAAAAATCTTTTGGTCTAATAAGAGATAACATACCTAGCTAATAATCTCCTCTACGTACTCAAACCATCACAAATATAACAAATAATTACTACTCATAAATTGTTAAATAACACTGCTAGATCCATTGTAATTGCACTTAGGAAAGAAAATAAAGGAGATTTGGACAAAAAAAAAAAAGATTTTTTTTTTTAAATTTGTTGTTAATAAGAAAATGTGATAAGAAAATGTCCTACTGTATTTTTTTTTTATTTTCCTTGTAATTTCAACTTCTTAACTGAATGTAAAGACAATAAGCAGAGACAATTGTTTCCAGGTTTGTTCCAAAATTGGTATGTAGCAAAAAAAAGATACAGAAAGATCAGGTTATACAAGCAGTCTGGATATTGCCTTTAGCTCTAAAGCAGCCATAATCATGTGAACTCATATTATTTCATCTGTCTATTTCAAAGCATTGGACAACAGTCTGTAAACACTATTATGATTATGGTAGAAACAGATACAAAATGTCATCTGAAATATAGATCCACAGTTTGGTTATAAATATTTTTCTACCACACATGAATCCTGCAAAAAAGCTGATGTATAGCAAGTCGTTTTCAAATTTCAAAACATTTGTCTATATACACTGTAATGCTGTCTTCTATGGTATTATCCTGACTTTTCCGTCTAAAAGAAAATTCAAGTCACACAATAAGGATACATGTTCTAACTGCCTTTTAGTTTTATTCATTGAAAAAGAAGAATTTTTCTTTAAGTCTTTTTTTTTCCGGTACTCTTTAGAATAGCCACGCATTAAAGGCCTGACCTGATCTGCAAAATGAGCTGATGTGCAATTCTGGGCTTTTCCTTTTAGTGAGGTGGGTTTTTTTTATTGTTTGTTTTGGGGTTTGTATGGTGTGCCTTTTTTTCTCCCTGGTATATGAGAGGAAGAAGAAAAGAAAATGTGTCACAAAGAAACCTTCCCTGTCACACTGATTATAAGCTAAATGAACTTCAACTGAGACTGTGAGACCATGAAAGAAATCAAACATGACAAGTGTGTGGATTTATGGGAAAAACAATTTTTTTTAGCAGTAATCTATCACTCTGCTATTTTGAGTGATGATCTATCAGTTTTCTTAATATCCAACAGCCAGGACTACTACTTTTCTTGAAATTCTTGATAAGTTCTTACAAACCATGTACAGATCAATTCTACCATGTGTACTCCATGAGTCATACAGTTGCATAACAATTGCTGCTTTTGGGGCATCTCCATGTTTCACGTATGAGCAGTAGGACTGGCAGATTTGAAAATCATCAACCTTGTAGTAACGCATTGGGCTGAGTGGAACCAGAGGTATTCATAGATGGCATCAAGCCCAGGGCCCAGACTTGTATGTCTCACTGTGTAAAAATGTTTCGATTTTACAAAGCAGAGTGAATTCCATCACGTCTGCTCACTGTAATGGGTCATTTGTGGTATGGCTGACAGTAAACATGAAACTACATACTAATTAACATTACCTAGTATTAATTAGCTTACTTAGATGTTGTTAATGATGTAGCTCTCACTGTATGAGGTACAGCAGAGGCTGGAAATTGTAACTAGTACCCTTAGCTGCACCTAAAGTCTTGCTGTAGCCACAGAATAGCTAATTTTAGTGGCAAAGATACCAAGTTCTACTTGGCAAAACTCCCATGTACTGGAAGTTTCTATTGGTAACACAGAAGGAAAAAACTTGTTACAGATGCCAGGTTGGAAAAAGAGGGAGAGCTGGCAACTAGATAAGAACAATTAATGTATCTGATTTGAATCATCTAGGGATACAAATATGAAAGACCACTAGGTCAGTCTATTTTTCAGAGAACTCCCTTTGAGATTTTTGGGAAACCTTAGACTGTGAAGGAGCTATTTTTTTTACCACTGGTGCTCTGATTAGCCTTGAGATTTCCACATGTGATTCCTCCTGGATCAAAAAATTATGGAGAGGATTTCTTCTTCAAAGTTTGTTCTCAATACATGTTAGCATGCTCTTTTGATCAGGAACTAAATATTAAAAGCCCAGATTCTTGCTTTTTTTTTCTTTTTTTTTTTTTTTTATTCCTTGAAACGAAAGCTACAAGTCTGAGAGATTATAATCCTGTTTCTGCTGAATGAAGTTCCTCAGGTATTTAACTGAGTCCAGGCTTTGTTTTTTTCTTGTCAGACCACCTATACATGTAAACAGTGGTCCACATAATTGTACACTATTAGTTGCCCTGTTGAGTTTTTATTTTGTTTCATGAGGAATTCAGCAAATAATTGTGTAACTTCTTGATTTATTCCCAATTTCACCAAAATAACAGTTCTTGAAATCTGGTTATTGCCCTATTTTAAAAAAAAATGAATTTTGTGTGAGTGAATTTTTTCTCATAATGAAGAAAAAAAATCTTTAATCCTTTTTCTCTGGGGCAGCATATGACAGAATAGCAAATGTTTCATATTTAAAGGATTCATTTTAAATGTATGGGAAGATTTTGTATTTACTTCCTTAATAGAATTCTGCACTTCCTGTTGTCCTGTGAGAATGAATTATGTTCCAGGTGGTAAATATAGTGTGTGTGGATTATTAATACTTGTCATGTAGAATTAAATAATTTTCACCGTGGCTTTCCAATTTGTAGGATTTCATATAAACTTACAGGAAGTTCCCAGACTCAGTGAACTTTAACCCTAAGTATAAAGTAGGAGATGAATACCACAGAGAGGAAAGATGATCTTGTGGTACTGATGAGCGAAGTTAAAACCGGTGATCAAAAGCAATCACGATGTAACATGTATCCAAACATTATTAATGGTTTGGGTGATGGTGGTTTTGCAGACTTTTATTGAGTGATACATCTCAAGGCAGGATGAAAACTGAATGTGCTTGCTGAAAAATTGAACAAATGGACAGTTGAGAACGCATGTTATTGCTTGAAAAAGGCAGAAGCTGTTATTCTTACACAGCTTATTAAAGTAAAGGGTAAGAAGGCAAGTGGAAAGACTTTAATAGCACAGTTAAGTAGTTTTGCTGTTATGCTTCCTCATTTTTGGAATAAAATAAATTGTTTTCATATGCTGCTGAAAGTTATCATTATGGCAACTTCACTATTAGTTAGTTCCCTTTTCGTTTCAGTGTTCAGGAGTCAGTACTGAATCGATGTATTTTATACTTATGAGGAATTCTGAAGTGAACTACTTACCTTATAATATATAGATATGAGAATGATATGCAGTTCCCCAAACTGTTGGCCTGAGAGGAGAAGGAAAGAAGAAAAACAAAGCAAGATTGTAGTTGTGTGAATAAAGATAAAATGTGAAAATGTGTAGTAATCCCTGACAATCATTAAATCTGCAAAAGAAACCTGGTACAGTGGGTGTTAATTACAGTAATTCAAGATGTTTTGGGGAATACAGTGTCTTCTTTTTCATCTGGCCTGCACAACTAATCACTCTAGTTTTCAGTTACGAACCCTTACATTGTTCTGCTGTCTTATGAGCAAAAAGAAATGCCTAGCAGGCAACAGCAGAGTCTACTTTTCCAAACTTCCTCAAGTGCTTTCTCTGTACTAAAGATACTGCATTTTCTGTGAGCTTTCTATGGAGCGCTGGTAGCAATTTTCTAGAGATCCTGTACTTACTAATTTATAGAATGGTTAATTTTGAATAGGAGTTTGAATTAATTGATGAATCGCAAGCCTGGAGTATTTATTTCATATTAATTGAAATCCAGAGCCATCACATTTAGTGACTCAATCTAGAAATATTTATCTCTAGTGTAGTACTTATAATTGCAAGTCACGTATGGAATTATTGATTGCTCACAGTAATGAGCACTCTGCTAAATGCAATGTGTGTCACAGGATCAATACTTCTGTCTCTGTTCCTACCACTTACAAACAGTATATGCAAGTCACATTAAAAGTACCTTCAAACTGTTTTTATTTTTTTCTTCCCTTGTCATTACTTTTCTTGAAGATCTCCTCATCTTGTCACAGTAGTCTCTGCTTCTGACATTGACATACGTCTTTGAACTTTTCAGCATAATGCAGTGCCAGATCCCAGAGCCTAGCCATGCAACCTCCGTATGACTCTCAAGCAGAGACCTGTCGCTTCAACTGTCCTCTGAAAAAGCAGTACCTGGAGGTGCATGTTGAAATATTTTAATTACCGCAGTGGGGATAAGGAACAGAAAATTTTAAATGAGATCAGCTTGGCAAAATTACCAAGAAGCTGAGGCTATGTTCTATGTGGAGTTTCCTTTGTTTTTATGTGTTATGCTTGGATGGCTTGTGCATATTAGCTTCTTAAGAAAGAAGTAAATCTACCGCTCTTGGTCTGCAAAAACAAAACAGGATACAGACACTAATCCAAAAACTGTGGATGACACAGAAAATTGCATTTCTAAATATGAACTTTCTTAAGCTCAAGGGCAGCCAAGATTTCTGCCTGGGTTATCTCCACCCAAAATACATTAACAACAGATTGCAATTTCCTACAGTAAAATTCATCTTATCCATCCTGACTTCTGGGCAGTTGAAAAAACTGGTTTGCTTGTCTAAGCTAATATTTACTTTTCCTAGAAATGTGCTTGATCAGAGAGAACATCTCAGGAAAGTGAGATGACAGTGGGAAACAGAAGTTTCTTAAATCATCCATAAATGACCCTCATTCCTCCTTCCTTTGGGGTATGGTGTTTCAGGGGAATAATTACTGACTTATATAGAAGAGGCCTATTAATGTTCACCTCTAGTGTTTACCTATTCTAAGTAATTTCCATGGAATGGGGGATGCAGTGTACCTTTCAGTGGGAAATGTGATGACTCTGTAGGATTGTTCTGAGATTTGGTTGCTTAACTTCAAGGTGATAGGATGGAACTCCTAGAAAACTGGTCTCCTGAAAGGAATAATAAATAGTAGGGCAAAATCCAGATTGTACCGTTACAACATCCACAACACAACTATGATTAGCATATTAGTGCTGTCATTTATAAATAAGTTTTCTCCAGCATTTGTAGACTTTTTGTGTGCCAACAGATTTGAAACAGGATGCTTTTAGGATCAATTTGTGAATTATTATCTTGTTTCCCTGACTATCAATCCATTTTGGAGTTGAACATACCCCACCGAAGTACTAAGGGTTAGCAACTCTTGTCCTCAAGAGGACAAGACTACCACTGTAGTAAACCCCCCTACCAAGCAAGATCTCAGCTGGGCTGCCCAAGTATTTGATGAGTAACAAATGTTGCAGTGAACTGTGGATACTGCAATCCTGAATATGGAAGATATTGTCTTGGTTTTAGCTGGGATTGAGTCAATTTTCTTCATAGTAACTGATATGATGCATGTTTTGGATTAGTGATGAAAATAACACACCAATGTTTTGTTTGTTGCTGAAACCTGCTTGCACTGAACAAAGGACTTCTCTACTTCTCATGATGCCTCACCAGCTAATATGGATGGGTGTGGGCAAGAAAGCAGGAGGGGACATGACCATTACAGCTTACTCCAACTCAACAAAGGATCCATGCCATACATATAACACTGTACTTAGCAATAAATGCTGGGGGAAAAGAAGTAGTAGGGGGAGATGTTAGGAGTTTTGTTGTTTGCATTCCCAAGTAACCATTACATATGATGAAGAAATGCTTTCTGGAAGTGGACAACATCTGCCTGCCAGTGGGAGGTAGTGAATGAATTATTTTTCTTTGCTTGCACACGCAGATTTTGCTTTACCTATTAAACTGCCTTTATCACAACCCATGAGTTTTCTCGCTTTCCTTCTTTTCATTCTCTCCCTTATCCAACTAGTGAGCAAGAAGCTCTGTGATGTTTGGCTGCCTACTGGGATTAAACCACAAGCAACATCTACCAGTAGTACTAAACAAGCATGATAGCTCCAAGTCGTGAAAGAATTGAGGAGAACAATGAAATCTCACAGGGGAAAACAAATTACTGGGAAGAAAATAGACTTTTTTTTTCTCCTCAGTGTTTCTTACCAGAATCAGGCAAAGTCCCACCATACATTCAGGGGTGTGTGCTCTTACACATTAGATAACGGAAACTCACAGAATTCTAAGTAACTGAGGGAGGAAAATAGCTATGTTAGTAAAAGAAAAGACATATAGAAAATAGCAATTTCCTTATCATTTGGTTTATAAAGGGATCTGAAACACATTCATACTCCAACATTTTCAGATAGCACCTCTCTCTCCCATCACACAGTCACTGTGTACTTAATCTCAATCTGTGGGTTTTACCTACCTCTGCCCTGATTCTCAAGCAAATAGCTTGAACTGGATGAGAGATTAAGTAGTCATTTACAAGTTCGTCTCTGCCAGTGAGACTGTTATCTTTGTATGTTTTTAACCCATAGTCTGAAGGATATGAAAACTTCATCATGTCTACAGGTCTGAAAAATGCATCAAAATATTCCACATAAAACCACCTCAGCAAAATGAAGAGTAAAGTCATGAATATTGTAAAAGCGTAAGCAAGAAAAATCCAGATAATTATTTAGAATCTCTAATGATTGTCATTAGCAATAATGATGATGAAATTAACAAGTAAAAACAAAAGAGAAGAGTATGAGTAAAAACTCATCTAATCATGAGACAGCTTGAACCGTTGAAGAGTTTTGTAGGGAATAGTAGATACATAATGTAAAGCAATTAAAATCTGCCAAATCAAAGCATTCAGAAACACACAGTACAATAAAAAGCAATTTTATATTTTCAGGGGAGGGGGAAAAGATTGTGTGTGAAGAAAGAAAAAATGAAATAGAATTATATACTCAAAATTTTTGTCTTATTTTTCAGCACAAATTGAAGTGATACCATGCAAAATTTGTGGTGATAAGTCCTCTGGAATACATTATGGAGTCATCACATGTGAAGGCTGCAAGGTATGAGATTTTAATACAGCACAGTCATCAGCATCTGCATTAGCCTCAGGCATCTGCGTACGTAATAATACATTCTTACACTCTTTCAAGCAAGTAACGCCAAAGGCCATAAAGTCGGCTGCTTATATACACGCATTTCATGCCTAATTTTACTGGTTGCTCTTCTTTTCATCAAATAGCCTTTAGAGTTACTTCCTCTTTTGAAACATGAATTAATCACATCTGATGCAGTATAAGTGCCGATAAAAAGGCAGGCAACTTGAAGTCACACATGTTAAATAAGCTTGAGAACTGGATTTTTTACCTTGTTTCCTATACTGCCTGAGCAGCATTAGAAGTTGGTGTGATATCTCAGTTCAGCATCTTAAAAGCTTACAGGTGTCAGTTTAGTCCTATTTTATACCCTTTGTATTCTCTGCAAGCCAAATTGTGATCTCCAAAAGAAAAAAAAATACCTTACACAATGACATTATGGGTAGTGTAAAAGGATCCTTTGCTTTCTTCCTTATAGGCTTCAGCACAGTGGAATTGCTTGGAACAGGAGGCTAGACAAAAAAAAAAAAAAAAAAAAAATTAGCATATTATCCCAGACATTGGCTTAAATAACTCTAATCAGACACCAAGCAAACACAAGAAAGGTTTTCATTTACAATTTTAGAAAGACTCTGTGCTTTTTGTTATCTGAGGGATGATACTATTGCTTATGGAACACCAGAATTTTATAATACATGTGTTGGTATTCCAGCTTTGACTGTAACAATGAAGTTGTAAAGATGAAGGGCAGCATTTCTGGTTTCTTCTACACAAAAACTCACAAGCCGGTACTTTTGAAAGTGCACAGATAATTGTAGAGTGAAATGGAAAGTCTCTACCTGCTTAATGCTTTACGATATTTCAGAACAACTAAAAAATTTACAAACATTAATAAACTCATCCATAAACTCATTCACGAAACAGTGCATTTAATGTCAGTGTGTGAAGAAGCAATATATTCTCAAAGATCTGATTTCTTTCAGAAAATTTAATGATATTAAATGAAAAGCTTACCTTGTGACACTGTCTTATTGTGAGATTGGACTAAAAATAAGCATCTTCTTACAATAGTTACATGAAATGGGATTGTACTAATTGATCTAATACTTTAATGTTGGCACAAAAGTGACAGGAGAAAAACATTTTGAGCAGAAAAGGAACATCTTGACTCTGTATCCAGCCTCCACAAAGCACTGAGGGATATGGTCTTCTGTAGATGTGATCAGGCTTAATGCTAGCCCTTGTGTGTGCCTCAAGACAATATCCTTAGCTCTATGTGGGGACCACTTATTGAGATAAAGAGCTTTTCTTCCACTTACAGCAGTTTAAAATCTATGGGTTTTGTGCCAGTTTTGCAGTATCGCATCAATTAGTCTAATGCTGTTTTGCAAGCCTCTTGTGAAAAAAGACGTCAGCCTTCACATCAGGCCCAATGGAGGGCATCTCCTTCTGCAAGAGCTCTTCCTCAGTTAAGCACTGCCTCAGGCAGTGCAACACTGCTCCTCTTTGCCCCGCAATTAAATAAATATTTGTTCAGCCCATATACTAATAACTGGTCATTTCTAGCTCCTTTTGTCTGAGCGCATTAGAAATCTGAACTAATTAAGAGGAAGAAGAACAGAAGGGCTTCCACAAGACCATGCACATTAAGCCAGGCACTAGAGGGCCTCAGCATTTCAAGAAATGGTGTTGGAGAATTGCACTGCCGCTGGCAATACTACAGACTCCAAGGGACAGGAAATCCTTTCACTCCATGTCTCTGCATTAGTTCTGCCACTGCAAATGCATGTCATAAGTGCTTAAGGGGCATCATAAACGCTACAGCTGTTTCACACTGCACACCTGCATAGGCTGAGAAGTGTGCTGGGCCCACTAAAGAAAATGATGGTTCTGCCATCAGTCACTGGGGAAAGAGTGAAACTCAAAGACAGGTCTCCATCCCATTGTTTCTGTCACTACTTCTTTTGATGAGAGGCTATCCACAGCACAGCAAGGATCTAGAGGACAGTTTGAGAGGCCATTCCCTTCTTAGACTGTCAGTGATGGATAAAATGAATGGTTTAAGATGCAGAAAGACTGTTGTCAGTGCTGGGAACACTGGGAAACTTGTCTTTATGTCCTTTAACTCCTCAGTAATGAATTGTGTCCTGCTTCCCTAAAAAGGTACTATTCCCAGTAAATATAACTAATATAACATAACATAACAAGATCTCCTAACATGAAATGAAAGGTTTCTCTGTAAGAAAGTACTTAGATCTTTGCTGAAAGAACAGAGCACAGAAGTCTCTTTAGAGAAATAAGGTAGCTGCTGTAGATTAACTTCATTATGTAACCCTTGATTTTTCCCTAAGAGGGGCAGTGATGGGAAAAAACAAATTCTTGTAGGAAGAGATTGAACTTAGTGGGGAAAGTACACAAATAAATTCTTGTGAGATGAGATCAGCCATAATAAAAACAGTCCTACATGATAAGACACAGTTGATGCTAGATGGCTGTGTGGGTTATTTTAACATAACTTAATTCATTTCTTCTCTCAAATCCATATCACAAAAGAGCTGCTAAAATCTAAAGCAGAAAATGTTCCTCATGTCAAAAACAAAATTGGCTGTAAGATTCAACAAGTAGATAAAAAATATCTGCAATTGTCATCCTCTAGCAATAACATTAAGCTCATCTCCACAGCTAAAAGAAGTTTTGGTCAACTAGGATCAGGTAAGTCCACAATGAACTTGTCCTGAGAGCTTCCCTAAGGATATCCATGTAAATCATAAACCTTAATTTAATAGTCACTGTATAGTGTAATCTCTGATAAAGCCAGCATGGACCAGATGAAGTAAGCTTCTCTGGACTCATCAATCTCAGAAACTATGCTGCTGTCTCCTCAGTGGAACATCATGCCTATTGCCCACTATTACTGACATCTTATGCCACCCTAATTTGGTTCTCAGGGGCTGAAGTGAGATTACAGACGCTACCTGTAGCATGAAAATCAAGCCCTGTGACAACATCACCCTACTGTTTTCCCACTCCTTTTCCCCCAGAACCCACAAGAGTTGTAAATCCCATCCCTTATTAGTGTCTTCTGACAGCCTGAACGAAGATAACAATGGTTTTGCCTGATGAGTGCAGTCATATCTTCCTTTCTGACTCCACTGAGAGCTGTTTACAAATGAATACAGAAAGTCACAAGTACTTTGGTGTCACTTCTCCCAGTGACTACTGTATGCTCTCCCTTCATAGCTTCTTGCAGGGCTGTGCCATCCTTCATCTCTCCCATCACACAGCCATGCAATTACTTTCTTCTAAAGCTGCTAAGTTTGCCAATTAACTTCTTTTCTTTGTTTCTATTTCTCTCCCTCTCTCTCAACTCACTGATCTTCCTGTGCTTTATTTTACAGGAAAGAAAATAGTATTATAAAATGGTTTCTCCCTGGTTTCATTTTTCTATTCATTTCTGCCACTTCATGATATTTCTACAGTAACAGTACCTCTTGGTGCTGTTTGTAGCATTTAGGAGCTCATAAGTCATTAAGAATGAGTTCTGATATTTAGCCCAAATAGCCCAGCAACAGAGCAGAAAAACCCTCTAGGATATAAAGTATCTAACTGTTTTTAATAGATTAAATGGTTAATGTTATATTCCATTGATATGGAAAATATCTTTACTTTCTCATGGTAGTGTCTAATGGTGTTGCTTTCTCCTTTGTGTGTCAGATTTACCTGATACAGCCATTAAATCCTAGTGCTTTTGTAATGTTTGAATTTGAATTACTTTTCACTCCCAAAGTGTATGGTCTTTCCAGATCAGATCAACATTTGTCAGATTAAATTAAACAGCAGACTTCAGCTTCTAATGCTATGTATAGCCAGTGCTGGATGTTAGAAGTTTCTTTCAATGAAGATGGAAAATAGTCAGAATAAGTACTTTAACGTTACCTGTTTACCAATGCTGACAAGCTTTTCATCTGCGAGGGGAAAGAATTAGATGATCCATGGTAGTTATTACACAATAGGAATACATTCTGTAACTCTTCACTGTTTGTCCTTTAACAAAGTAGTATTATATTCTTTACTGAACAATTACAAATCCTCCTTACGAAGAGTAAATGCTCTTTAATTTCACTGTACAAGGCTAGTGCATTTGCAAAGCCCTAGCAAAAATAACATTATGCTACATGAGAGCTTGCGTGGCTGTGTGTCTGTGTGTATGTGTGCGTGTGTGTGTGCACATGGTAATACTCTGTCTCTCTTCCTCATTGCCCCTAGGGATTCTTTCGGAGGAGTCAGCAGAACAATGCCTCCTACTCCTGCCCAAGGCAGAGAAACTGTTTAATTGACAGAACCAACAGAAATCGTTGCCAACACTGCCGACTGCAGAAATGTCTTGCCCTGGGAATGTCTAGAGATGGTAAGGAGTCAGATTCCTACTTCATGCCTAAATCCTTTGAAACTCTTCTTCTCTGCTGACTTACTTAAACTCCCTGTAGATTTCTAGAAAAAGAGAGAGGAGAAGCTCCTTGCTTTGTAATGTACACACTGTGAGACACAGATCTTCAGTTAACAATGGAGGCTATTTTCATGAAGAGGGTGGGAAGATAGCAAAATGGAAAGCAGTGTTAGATTGGAAGTGAAAGAGTTGGAAAGGAAGTGCACTGTTCTGATCAAAATCACAAAAGTTATCTCTGGAGAGGAGGATTTATATTCCAGTTTAGATAACTTTTTATATTAGCAACATTAAATACTGATGTGAGGAAGCATCCTTTTCCTTGAGATCTCTAAAAGTCTGTGAGAGTGAATAGGCAGTTTAAAAAGAAAGGTACACATTGATAATGCTAATGTTTTTCACCTGTTTATTCAGAACACTTGACTAAGCATTTTGCCTTGTGAAAAAAAGCATTTCACTGGTGCATTGCCTCCTGTCCATGTCTGGATCACAGGAGAAACATTTCATTGCTAACGCAATGGCCGTCCAGCTCACAGTCACATTTGAAATGGTCAGGGAGTATGAGAAGAGAATGTTCTGTCTTTGAAGGCAGGTTACATTTGCTTCAGCAAGGCTGTATTAGCTTTGATTACCTGGCAGCATTTGTTCATAAAACTTGTTCTTTGGAATTAACAGGCATTGATGAAGTTACTTAAAGACCTATTTCATAAGATAGTTCAGAGTTTATAAGCTTGCTTTACATTTGTAATAGTTCTTTTCCAATCTCACTGTATTTTATGTATTACTGAAACAACTTGCTCACCTGTCTCAGCAGAGAGAGGGGCCCTTCTGTCTCACCTTTGATTCATGGAGTTCTTTTGGGCCTAGTATGAAGTATACTTTGACACCTTAGCTGTTGCTTCTTCCCAGAAAGCACTGTAGTAAAATTTCAGTAATTTAACAGCATGTACTTTCTCAATAAAAGTAATACCTTGCAAGTATTTGAGATATCACAGAGGTATTTAACTCACAGCATTGCCTTCCCAACCTATAATGCAGGGATTGCTGCATACAAAGAGGGATTCTTCTGTCAACATCACTTTCTTCTCTCATTGCTGATATGAGAGTGTTTATACTTAATGATATGGAGAGCTCTTGCAAGTTTAAAATAGCCTGCATGGATTTTTTTTTAACTGAAAAATTGAATGTGAATTTTACCTCTCAGCCATGTAACAGATTCATTTTTATCATGAAGAGGCAGGATGCTAATTGACAGCAGCTGGAGAATCCAATTAATGAATATATAATGAGAGTAAACTGTGGGTGTTTGTTTTTATTACTGAGACCCTACATTTGTAAAAAAGATGCAGTTGTATTTCTCAAAATCCAGTCATTATATATTGTCCACATCAGTGGGCAATGCACTGTGGACTGGTTGCAGAGCAGCCAGTATATATGCAAAGTACTCACAGACTGTTTGGAGGGCTGCAAGTAAGCTGAAAATGGTAACAAGAAAAGCTAGTCTCAAAGTAAAGAAACACCAATAAATTGAAAGACTACCATCTGCTCAATTTTATGCCATTTCCTTCTAATAGAGTTCTTTTCTGTGTTTTGTTGTTATTGTTTGGGTATTTTTTGTTCTAAAATATATATATTTAAATATATATATATATGTATTATATATATATATAAACATATATGTATATATACACATGTTTATTTATTTATTTATTTATTTATTTATTTTTATGAGCATTTGTAGGCTCAGAATCTTCTGGAGAAGTATAACTGAAATGCAGCCAAAATGGGAACCAAGCCACTAATAAGTGTGATGATTCTGAACTGATCTCCATTACAAGTGGATGGAAAATAGCATTGGAAAATAGTCCTCATAATACATAAAATAAGTATTTCCAGAGAAATGTCCTCCTATCTGTTCTCTGATAAATTCTGCTGAATGTATCCTAATTGACAGATCTCATTAGTCTTAAAGCATGATTAATAGCTAACTCTTCTCTGAGATCTCAAGGCCAGTAGAAACCCAGAATCTAAAGAAAGAGAGAAAAAAAAGAACAGATAATCATCTGTGACCACTGTGTATGTAGGCTATGGATTTACTCCTTGTAGTTCCACAGCAATCAGACTGTCGCTTTTGAAAATTTCCATCTCAGTATAGTGAGCCCTATTCCTGGGGACAGTGGTTTGCATTCTGATGTTTTCCTGCCCTTCTCATTAGAAGGAATACATGGATTTTGTGCATGGAGATTATGTAAATTGATTGTGTAAATCCCTGAGACTTTTCTCTGTGAAAAAGATGACATTCATTTGTGCTGTTTACCTTCCAGTCTGCTGTTTTCCTCTAGGTTCTAAATCTAACCTGCAAGATTTTTTTTAAAAGTGTGAAGATAACACCCCATTGAAAGAATGTGATAATAGGGCTGTAGGGCTTGTTTTCATCCAGAGTACTAATCCTGTTAGCGCACAGTTTAAAGGTTTGTGGAAAGTTTGTAAAATGCAAGGACTGTGAATCTACAGACTGTGTTTTTCATATAGCTCTGGGTTGTTGTTCAGTGAATAGAGAGATAAGAAAAGGATGCATCGACATTTTAACATTCACAGTAGAAAGTGAGTTGCCTGACTGAGGCCCTCCTGTCAAGTAAGAGTCACTGTCAGCTTGTAAATCCAAGCAGGTGTTAGTTTTTCCTTTGTGAGATTAATATGGCATAAAGTTCTGCATCCTCTCTCTTTCAAAAGAAAAAGATAAGTTTCCACAGCAAAAGTGATGCTAAAAGTGGATATCAGGGGAGCAATGGTGTTGAGGGGAATTGAGAAGAAAAGAAACATGACAATGGCTTGCACTGTGCTTTGCTTTGCAGCTGTGAAATTTGGAAGAATGTCCAAAAAGCAGAGGGATAGCTTGTATGCTGAAGTGCAGAAGCACCAGCAGCGACTGCAGGAACAGCGGCAGCAGCAGAGCGGTGAGGCAGAAGCCCTTGCCAGGGTTTACAGCAACAGCATCAGCAACGGCTTGGGCAATCTGAATAATGAAACGGGCAGCACCTACTCAAATGGGCACGTCATCGACCTGCCAAAGTCTGAGGGTTATTACAACGTGGATTCTGCCCAGCCTTCTCCAGATCAGTCTGGGTTAGACATGACTGGAATCAAACAGATAAAGCAGGAACCTATCTATGACCTCACCTCTGTACCAAACTTGTTTACCTATAGCTCTTTCAACAATGGGCAGTTAGCTCCGGGGATATCCATGACTGAAATAGGTAAGGAAAATTATTATTTCTCAATTATGATGTGTGAATGTAAACCAGATTATAATATTGTCTTTATTAAAATGTTATATAAGCATTCTATATGTAGTCATACAGTAATTAACTGTTCACAGTCATATATATGTGTGCACACATACAGAGACAAAAGGAAAGAAGAACAGTCTGACAGTAATTGACACAATGTAGAGTCAGTTCTGTTTTAAATAAATTGTGCATATTATTCCATTTCTTAAACTAAGCAATTTATGTTCCCATTTATGAAATGGGGGCACCAAAGCAGGTGATGAATCAATCAGAACCAGGTGATAATTAGTAGTATGGCACTTGCTTCAAATGAGATCATTGCTAGGAAGCTTAAATGATGTCCTCAGCTAGCCAGCCATATTCTTGTCAACACTCAGAATCCCCATAGAAGCTAATTTGTTGTCAGAAAGAACCATTTCCCTACTTATGGTATGTGGGTGTACACGAGCAAGCTCTCTAATCTCATGAGGTGCACAAACTCGGCTAGGCTGAAGATAATTGTGAGGATATCTCCACTTCTCTGCTTGAATGTTTTGGAGAAGCATCTGTCCCTTCATTTCTTCTTTGAAAAGATGCAAAGAGACCTTTCTGTTAGATAATACAGTTTGAAAGACTAGACATGATTCTTCTGTAAGAGATTTGTGTACGTCTACTGCCTCTGGTCTTATCTGTCAAGCTTAACTAGGAATACTACCTCTGTTGTAAATAAATTTAATGAAAGATTTGCATCCTAATTTGGCATTTCCCACCTTAACAAGTGAAATAGGCTGATTCAGCCGTGGTTGAGGATATAATCAAAGGGCAACCCTTCTCTAATGGGATTTAATTAAAAGGAAAGAGGAAGGAAAAGAAGAAAAAAAGATGAAAAGATGTTCAAGAGCACTCATAACAGAAGAACTAACATCACACCACAAATACCTTCTAGAGTTCTGACCTGGCCTTACTGCCTGATGAATGTATGCTAAGATGTTTAAATGTATACATGTAGTCAGACTTACAGTTAGCCCTGGAGATCTGACACATCACATTTGACACATGTTGTATCCCTGTGACATGTTCTAGGTCACGTTTGGTTTAGGCTGTCCAATAAAGGCCTATACCCACAGTGTAGTAGTACAGAGGATTAGTGGAACATTTTCTTCACCTTCCTTTTTAGCTCTTCTGGTTATATGAATAGTACTCAAAAGGGACTTGTACTAGTCTCAGTCCTGGAACAGTGCTTAACAGAACAAGGAACTAGCTGAGGAACAATTCCAACACTTATGGGCAGTGTTCCCAGAGATACCTAAGAAGATATCAGAAATACAACCATTCTGATAATCTATGATTTAGTGTTTACACTTATTTATAGAAGTGAGTTCAACAAAGAAAATATGGCCTTTGGACTACATCTGTAGTTACCAAAGGATTCCACTGAAGTCAATGGTATCTTCTGACTTATGAAGGTTTAGAGAAACATTTAACATTTACTTCTTTCAGGATCAGATAGAGATGATGCTTCGCTCTTAAATTTTCACCCAACTTTTTGCTTTCCTAGGTCTAAAACTGACTACTCTGTACTTCAGACCACATTTACCTGTCTTTCATCTTCCATATCATCAAATCAGTGTACCACTTCTTGAGGGGAAAAGCCCTGAGCACAGAGAGTAAAACATGACAAAGGGTCTGTCTCTGAGCCAAGAGCAGAAGTGAGGTGCTGGGATTTGCCTCTCAATAATTTAAAAGGGAAAACTGGGCTCCCCTATAGCTAGGATTTTACCCAAGTTCTGCTTTTACGTCACTTAAGGTACCTGCAACATGGAGGTAAGGGTATTAGTGAGAGAGAATGTAGTATAACAGAGAACTGACACAACCAAAAAAAGTGAAGGAGATGTACCATAAAGTACTAGGATTAGTGTGGAGGTGAATTATTTTTTCCGGGTTTAAAAACAAACAGAAAACATGTCTCAATGCTGGAGTAGGTTGTGGAAGCACCTGTATAACTCCAGTCTTGCAGTCAAAACGGGAAAACTCTGAGCAGAATGGTACATTGACTTTATATTAAAATGAGATTAAATTTCTCTGTAGCATTATATCTTACTCACTCCAATAAGACTTAGGAATAATCTCAAATCATGTTAAGTAGAAGTTATGGTCTTAACTGGTAGGTGAAATCATAGAGTATGTAGAAGTTGGAAAAGCTGTACTGCATTGTCCTAGTATCTGATAGAAATTTCTTATACTACCCTACCTGGTGATAGACCAAACAGTTGTTTCAAGTATCTAGATCATGTTAGCTGTTTTCCTTACTAAAGACTTCCTACAAAATTCAGATTTCTAGCTCTTGTGCTCCTCTGGTATTCGTATTCCTCAAATAAGCGCATCGCAATTGCCACTTACCTGATCTTGACTGGATGCAGTACTCCTCATAAAGGCACGTGTGAGGATCCTTCCATCCTTGAGCTCCTTAAAGTTTCTGTAAGCTTTTCAAGTTACACTTTCTCACAGGCAGCCCAGAATCAAAACAGTCTTTGCAGCTTCTGCATCATATGCTAACCAATATTCAGTTCACATTTTACTCCTTCAGCGTTACTCCTTTGTTTCTCACTTACATTCTTAATGTATGGGTCAGATATTAAGACATCTCTGATTGCACTTGAATCTCTGACTAAGCTTGAAGTGCTTTTCCTCTTTCTTATTTTTCTGTCATTTTAAATCCTGTTATATTAGATCCCAGTCCTCGTTAATGTTTTGTGACTTTTCTCAATTTAGAACTATCTACTCATGTAATTAACATGCTGCAAGCCCTCTCTTCCAGATTATTAATGAAAACGTTAAATGCCTGTAATACAAGCTCTAGCAGGGGTCCCTGCTGCACCTGACTAAACAACTTGCTGCAACTGTGTAAATTACCTCAGCATGCGCTTTTTGCTCACTATACAGCAGTAAGATTCACTCAAAAATCAAATATCAATTCTTCATTTCCCTGTCAAATTGACTTCATTATAGAAATAATATTTTCTATGATACTTAGTTTCAGAGAGGATGTAATTGTTTTCTTCGGAGAGGTTGGCATGAAGCTATTTTTTAGTTCTAGGAGAAAAATAACACTGATAATACACAGAAGTTTATTGATGCTGTTTGCCATTCTCAGCAAAGGACCCAAGGAGCTGGGAGGGAACAGAATTAGGGCAGCTAACTCAAACTGGCCAAAGGGATATCCCATACCATATGACATCAAATGGAAGGAGTTCTGAAAGAGGTGGGAGTGCATCTGGCTCTCTTCTGCTGCTCAGAGGCTAGCTAGGCATCATGCAGAGGGTGTTGTTCAATTACTTCTGCAACACTTGTTCCATATTTTTGTATGTATATATATTTGTAGTAATTATTATGCTTTTTCTTTCCCCTGTGTTACTGAATAATTTTTCCTCAACCCACTAGTTCCCCTTGGCATTTTTTGATCCTCTCCCCCATTGCACTCGGAAGGGGGGAGTGAGTGAACAACTGCGTGGTGCTCAGCCAAAATAGAGCTCATCCCGCTTTGCATGCTTACTTACTAAATACAGTACCAATAAATTGGTGTTAGAGAATGAGGTGCTGACTAGTTAAAGTTATATAGGATTCCTCCAGAGGCATATAGACCTATTATATTCCTCCAATCCTGAATATTCCAGGATATAAATGCACATTATCTGTTCATGGGAGAAGCAGGATGGATAATGTCTTGTGTAGAAGAGAAGGCTAAGTCTAAGAAAAAGCAGTCTTTCATATACAAAAACAAAGTTTTCGTGTAACTGCCAGAGCCTGTGATGGAGAAAAAATTGGTAAAAATAAGATGTTTCCCATTAGGTAGAATTATGCTCAGTCCCAGTCAGTATTCCATTTCCTGATAAAAAAAGAAACTCAAAACACCAAGAAATCACTCTGATGCTGGTAAATATCCATACAGGCCTAATAATCATACAGTGAATGGTCCTGTTTCTCCCTGGCCAACTGCAGGTCTGGAAGAAGGCTGAAATTTCTCCTGTTGTGGGAGGAGCTCAAACTCTGGCATCAAATCTGCTCGTGTGTTAAAAGCAAGGATTTTGTTGTACACGAAGCAGCTTTCTCCTCACAGAGAGAGTGGCAGAGGTCAGACACTGCTCAGGAGCTCTTTAAGAGAAAATGGATCTCTGTTTCCTGACCCTGGTAGTCCCACAGAGGAATGGTAATATTTGCTCCCAAGTGTGAATTTAAATTAGCAGGTATTAAAGGCTTATTTTTAGACTTGGTCAAATTAAAGACCGTCTTGTTTCAATATATGTGCATAACATTATCTGCTACAGAACTGAGCATCGTGTTCTTCACACAAAATGTGTGGCTCAGTTCTTGGTCTGCAGAAGTTAATGGAAAGGTTTCCCTGCCTTAGCTGTCATTAAAATTACCAGACTACGATTACTTAAAGTTAGAAAAAAATTAGTAGTGAACGCTGTGGATAAAACAGATGGGTTAAAAGTCCATACGTGTTCAAGTTGAAGTGTGCCCTATGTCTGTGTGTATTCATGTAGCTGATAAGGTGTCAGAGAGTACAGGAGGTCATATATTCAGAGCTCCTGTAACTACAGGGAAAAAAAGTATTTTTTATTTATATTTTCATGATATTTCCTCAACATCAGCAGTATTTAAAAGTACCCAGTGGCTTGAAGAGCTTAAATATCTACCAAAACTGAAGTTAAATAGTAATGCACATAGGCTCGAGCTTCATCTTCCCTATTCCCAGCATGACCCTGTCCGTATCTTAACATGGACATTTAGCCCACTATTACATCTGTGTGGTAGGAACTGGAGGCATCACCTGCCCCTTTTGCCAAAACCCATATCACATACAGCTTTCTTGAACCTTACATTGGCTAGTAAAATATGCGAATGTTATAGAGACTGACTCAGAATATATATGTAAAAGAAAAGCCTCTTTAATAACTGCAAAAAACGCCTGGTGCATATGTAAGCCTTAATTTAGTTGGCTTCATACACTCATCTCAGGGCATATAGTTTACAGCTTTCCATACTGTAGAGTTAGTAAATATTTTACATCGCCACAATAGCATACAAGCATGAGCTTAGCATTTTTATTCAGGGTTCTGCCTTGAAAGATCTTCATGTGGAAATATTCTCAACTCCTTTGATGGTATAATTGCAAGCTGGTCCCACGCATTTATTCTTTAGGTAGTAACCTTTACATTATCTTAGAAGAAAGTGATTTAATTTTCTGTGCCTACACTGTTAATGGACGTCCATACCAATGTATGTGGCATATGCAATACACAAACCAGCATTAAACTGATCTCTTAAGAAGTGTGCTGTGCCTTGTTGCAGATGGCTGCAAAAGCACTTTCCCAAGGGTGATAACTGTTGGGTTTTCTTTGCTTCTTTTTTTTTTTTTTTTTTTGTTGTTGTTGTTGTTGTTGTTGTTGTTGTTGTTGCTGTTGTTTTGTTCTTCTTTTGATCCTTTAACTCCCTTCTCTATATCTCCAGCTCTTGTTTTCTGTGCTAAATCAAATATTAATGGACAGCTTACAGAACATACTTTCATCATTAGATGTTATTTGAAAGGTTATTGTAGGGATCAGCTGACTGGTATTTAAAACCCATACCTAAGGTGACATAAATAACAGCTATGTTGATGTTCCCTTTTGTCTGTAATTTCAAGGCCATGGCTCACCACACAGAAAAACAGAAATGATGCTTGTGTAACCATAGTCCTCTATAATGTTTCCTCATCTCTTTTTCTAAGCCACAGTTTAATATCCTCTCTACCAAGCTGACAGTCAAATTTTGCAGGGCAGATGTTTACAGCAAGAGTAGAAGCCTTGCAGCTGTGTTTCAGCAGAGCAATGTTGCCATCTAGTGAAGAATTAAAAATGTGTAGCATGTGCTTTCTGCACAGATACCCTCAGGGCACTATTTCTAACCATCATTACCTATTTAAAGGTGACAATCAGAATAAATTAATATTTCAGTTCTGTGCTCATTTCAGTTCATGTATAAAAACTTAGAACCCTTATTCCATTATTTTTATAAGTAATTAATTTATTGATTGCCCTTAATGTACACTAAAGAAGAAAACTGACAATTGCAAGATTTAAAACTTATTTGACAGCTTAGTTCAGTTAGGAAACATATCTACTTCGTCAAAAATGGACAGAAAAGTGGAGGAATAAATTAGAGTATTATGATGCTGAAACAATTCAGCTGGGCTGATGATGAAGTGAAGATAGTTTTCTATAACTGCAGATTGTGATTTTAACCACTTCCTTAGAAATAGATTTAGCTACTAAAATTTCTGTATAGTTTGGTAGGAATGTTGGAAAAAAGTGTGAAATTTTTGTAACTTTGTATAATTTTCTATTTTTTTCTAACCTCCAGAATAGTAATCTTTATTTGTAAACGTACATATTTACTGAAGGAAATTTACAGATCAGAACCAGACTAATTACATACACAGGTCTTCATACAGGTTTTACTGACTTTTTGTTGCCCAACCCAACAGTTTAAATAATCCACGTGTTCATAAATACATGATTATGTTGCTATACTTAACTAAATGCGTGCTTTAGCACTTACTGGCTTAAGAAGACTTAGAGAGGGCAGAGTTTGTGTTATAACTCTTGATTTAGATCTAGAAAATAAAGACTGCTTTCTAGAAGTTACTGTATTTAAGCACTGGATTTTCCACCCTGTGATTTTCAAATGCCTATCCACTGTCTCACAGTATCTACAGTGGACTTTGGATGGTCTCATATTGATTCTGGCAGTTCTCCTCAACTATACTCAGTGCAGATTGCAGCAGTCTAATAAGGAAGATGCAGTGTGCCTTCTTAACTATGCCTAGTTCAAATTTATACAATCGAGCAATTAATCTAAAACTATTCGAAGATACAATAGATACTCTGAAAGAAGAGGTTTTCCTATGAGCTGTAAAATTTTCTGGATGTTTTTGAGCAGAATTTGACTTTTCTTTCAATCACATAAATTCACATGTCAAATGCCAGCCAAACTAATAAAACTTCATCAGTTTTATCCACAGTAGTCAATGGAGCTCAATCACACTACAAACTCTGCAGTATAGATATTACAGAAAAGGTCATTTTAGGTATTGTCCTTTATGCTTACTGTGATAAATGTTGCAAGTAGGAATGTATTTAGGAGTTCTTTTCACAGAGAGGAAAATAATTATTTTTGGCATATTATGCATCTTTTCAAGAAATGGAAAATTTCAACTGACTGTGTTTCTCTGCAGCACCCAGGACAACAAGGTCCATGTGGTTATGACTGTTGGAAAAGTATAAATCACTGAATCAAGTATTTAATTAGTAAATTTATATGATGTCTTTTGACCGAGGCTGAGCATGGGAAACGTTTTGTGATCTTTATTCTATTTATTCTATTCTTGCTTTTTGGACATATTTCTAAAGTGTGATAATATATTTATTTAAAGTGGGAATATTTCAAATACATTAAAACAAGTACATAAAATTCCTCCTTTTTTCAGAAGACATATTGTTTTACATAAGCAAACCTGACAGAGTATTCATTTTATCGAGGATCCAAAAGACAGTTAGAAAGCAACCATTTCTAGCAGTCAAAATATGTAAAATACCATATCATGCATCCCATATATTTCCATACATCATGATATTCTTTTCAGAAACAGCACTGTTCTGTGAATCTGATCATATTATAAACTGTACACAAAGATGAACGCAAAGCCAGTGGCATAGTAAATACTGAGGCGAGCCAGTGCTGTCAGGTGTAGGAATGGCTGTTCAGCATATTCCCTATCGGATGCTTCAACACAGTAATGTCAGTAGCAAAAGAAATTATACCTGCCCTTCTGTGAGAAACTCTTGAAAAGGCAAGAACAGGTGCCAGTGTATGGAGGGTATGGGGCATGTGACGGACTTTGTCTAGCAAGGCTGAGAGGCAGCAAACACAGCACTGCAGCTGAGAATCAGCAGGGCAAAGCAGTGATGATCTAGGAATCACTGCAGTATACAGAAGTAGAATGCTATCTCAAAAACCCATGTGTGTTGAATTATCAGAGATATGTTGCTTACTGCCTCATCTGAGCAACCCCTTTATCCCAGTCTCAATGCTACCTTCTCCTTAGTGTTTCTGCATGCAGTATTTTCTTATACTGTCACACTTACAGTATGTACGCTTACTCTGTGCTGAGAGCTTAGTCTGGGGTTCCGTACTGTGTGTCTTTGTCAACCTGTACAATATTTTTCAATCGTTCTCTAACTTTCAGCCACAAGGAAGCCAATAAAAACGTGGCTTTAACTTTTTTTTTTTTCCCTGTATCCCAATGTGCATGCAACATCTTAGCTACGACCTCCTATTGCCATACTTCTCTTCCGCTCGTCACATGCCTTCTGTGGGTAGATTTAATTGCTCACCTCACACGTTTCACTATTTTCCCTTTTACAGTAAAGAAAGCCTTTTATGCAGTTTATGACTTTTTTTTTTTCCCAGCTCTGTAGACAGGAATGCCTTTTTTTAGTCCGTACATTTCTGATATTTCACTTCAAAGAACAACAACACTATTTTTGTACAAGAGTGGAAACATATAGGGAAAAAATTGGAGTGAATCATGGGAGGAGAATATGCATGTGTTTGTGGGAAAATACAGTGAAACAGGATTGAAATTCAGACAAATAATGGAGATGAATATCAGAATACAGTTTTTTATAGTGAAGTACTTCTGCACAGATGAAAATTACATAAAAATTGGAATAGTTAAAGCAAGATACTAATGTATGGAGCACTGTCTTGTGTTCCTTTTTGTGACTGCATGTATTTCTTTTTTCTTGATCAGTGAAATTACTAGAATTGCTTACAGTAACCAGGTAGCTTCACTTTCTTATTCTATATGGTGACACCACTCTGATCCAATGCAAATATCTTCAGGAAAATGGAATTGCTGTTGAATGTTTTGTCATTACTCTGTAAAACGTTTTTACCTAGATGATCTAAAATCCTTCTGAACATATGTATATTTCATTGAGTAAAGTACTCCAATGATTGTGTAGCCTCTCCCAACATTTTGAAGACTATTAAAAAGCAAATTCTCCCAACTCCAATTTCAGAGTCTTAGCATTCAAACAGTTCCATGCATATTTCTAGGTTTTATGGTGACCAATGTTCACACTAACAGTGTTCACTCAAATGTAGTAAATGAAACCATATTCTTATTTTTTAACAATTTCAGTTTTAGTATAATTGTGAAATCCGTGCTTGAAGAAGCTAAGAAGCAGCTCAACAAATTTGTGATAATTATATGGTGCCTATAGAGTCCATGTCCTTTAATCTCTAGCCATTGCCTTGGTTTGTGCTTTTGCTGCCAGCTAAATGATTTCTAATTAGTTCAAACTATATATTTTACACTAAATTGGCTGAGACCCAGGAAACGTATTATTAAGTGGAGACCTTTATGCATTTGTAAATCCTCTAGGATTTAACTGAATTCTTAGTCCGTCCTCTAGGTTCCTTTAGATTAGGACTTTATTTAATTTTATTGTCGTGTTTTGTAATTGATTAGCTTTTTTTTTTTTTTTTTTTTTGGAAAGGCAAATAAAACACTGGTTTATTTGCAGAGAGAGAAAGAGAGAGAGAGAGGAAATAGAGAAAATACAGAATTTACACACATCATGTTCCCCTAATGTGCAGTCTGTGCCTGATGCTAAGCATTTGAACACAAGAGAAGGTTATTCCTGAACCATATTCAAGCTCTTTTAGTCTCATATGACAGTTTTAATGATTCGTATCAACTTCCTAGGCTGCGTACTGAGTGGAGTTACAAATTTACTAAATAAATTAGAGCTATGGGAATTACTAGTCCTTCCAGAATGGTTTTAGGAAAGAAATTCCTTTCTGCATTATGATGTTGAGAAAAACGGGACAGATGAAATATGGAGTTCTTTTTTTTTTTTCCCCCCACCACCACTTTAAGGAAAAACTGTACCTGTTTTCACAAAAAAAAAAAAAAGAGTCAGACCATTTAAAGAAAAAAGAATTGGAGACCCATTATTCCTGAGAGCCAGTGTAGGGCATACTTTTTCTTCATTGCCTGCATTGCTGCCCCTACCACTGTCTAATAATTTTTTGAGGAATCTGCATAGTGAAATTAGTTCAAAAAAGTTCATGCTAAGTAGTCATGGTTTCCTCTTATTAGAACACAGGAAAGTGTTGATTTAGTACTAGACTAGCATTATTTTGAGTACTGTAAAATAAATTTTATTTAGAATGTATAGTTTGAGTTTTGATAGTTTTATGAACTGGTATGCATGCTTATAGCAGCCAGGCAAAGCTGTGATGTTTTTGCAGCATTAATTCAAAGTAGATCCCTGTGAGAGCTCAACTTAGAATATAAGCTGAGATGAGCTCTTAGCTACTCAATTGGATCCTAAGGGTAAGTGGCAAATTAAAAATTCATTATTCATTTTAATTGGGGATGATTATCAGTGTTTTAGGAGGCATACTTCAAAGTTCTTTAGTTCCCAGTGCAATAGAAGGGAACGGTGAGAAAAACTAGGATCTCTCATGAGAAAAGAGTGGCAAACGAAAGAACTAAAGAGCTTGTAGGAAGCAGACACTGCCAAATCCTGTGGATAATTTCCACTTAGCAGGCCAAATTCACAGCTGGTGAATGTTGTGTGCAGTCTTTGGAGTTATTACACTCCTACCCACCAGCATTGAACTTGACCTCAAGCTGGAGTTTTTCCTCAGTGTTACAGTAGAATATAACCAAATATTACAAGGAAATGTCTGAAAACGGCAAGGCTGACTCACCAGCTGACGATAGACCCCTGCAGGTCTGTGCTAGGCTGATTTATATTATCTAGGTTGCAATGTTCAGTTTTCTGTACATACTCTGGATTTAAGCGGCTCCTAACCCACTGGCGCAATGCATATTTGAGCTATCATAACCTTTGCAGAGCACCTTTTGTGAGGTGTCTACTGAAACCTAAAATAAAGAATTTCTATACATAATGAAAGAAGGAAGAACTCAGCAGAATAGCTAAGAATGGAAATAAAGAAGGTCATTTGCTGTTCTAGAAGTTGCAGACCCACATTTATGCTACATTTATGTTGTACAGTCTGTTGCTCTCCCCCTGCCAATACACTTTTGGCCCATTCTGCTGATAGAATACGCTGTTCAGTCTTGTTATCTCTCTGATCTTTCTGTCAGGAGCGCCCAGTACTTTAACTACTGTGCAACTTCGAGAAAGACAAGGAGTTGTCTCAAAAATTGAGTTCTGATAAGTTTTGGTAAAGACGTTACTAAGCAGAGGACAGAGAGAGACAAGGGCAGGACAGAAGCCATGGCCAGACTCACATGTGTCCCAGAAGGCAGCAGCCTGCTGGCCTTTGCAGTCTGGTCCCATGTACACTCTCGAGGTGCCTTTTACCCAGCAAATCATGAGGAGAAGGGAGGCCAGAAGGGAGAATGGCAAGTGACATGTCTGTATGCATCCAAAGCTGTGTTGCACTAATGATGTTAGGGCTTACTGCTCTGTCACTTGGCCAGCATTGCAGAATCGTGTGTTTTTCTTTTCTCTTTCTTGTATGGGCTTTAGCAGCCTAATTTACATCCACCACACTGCAAAACCAGGAGCACATTCTGTAGACATTTGCTTGGTTACCAGGCTCCCTTGCATGTTGGACAGCCTTTGTTTTACTCACAGTATATGTGTACATTTTTCATTCATGTTTTTGTTGCTCCTTCTAGTTACAAGCTCTGAGACCATCTTGTCTGACCCATTGCATTTCGCAAACCATAGAATTACATGCATACACGAAGTATTTCTTTCAAGAAACCCACAATTGTTCTCTGAATTGGAACAAATCTTTTTGACAGATAATCCTTCAGCTTCCTGAAGTATGATTTTCAGCTTCTTCTGGACATCTCCTACTATAAATTTGAATATATTTTACAGTGCTGCATTGCAAAGTTCCCATTAATTCATTGTTGAATACTGTTTCTGTGTCTCACTGGGTGCTGTTCATTTCTCCGGCATGCTGGATAGCAGTACTATTCAACCTACAGCTTCTCAGCCTTTCTTTTTTTATTTCAGGTTTGTTTCGGTTTCTTTTTTTTGTTGTTTTTTTTCTTATTTGTTTCACTTTCTGTTGCTTTCTTCCAATCTTTCTTACTATAATCTTTGGCAAGGCTTTCGGGAGCAAGCTTTGGCAGCAGAAGTGTGTAATGGAGGTATGACATGCAGCAGGGCTGTTAAAAAACACAGGCTGTTGTTGTCAAGATCTTGTCACATGAGAAAAATCTGAGGAATAAAAAAGCTGATATCTTCTTCATGGTAGAAGTCTATCTCCCAGTGAATACCACTGTCTGCCCAATAATTCAACATCTTTCTGGGCTCCATCAGCGGGAGAGAACCTCCTTCCCATGCCCTGCAGCTCACTCTGTCGCAGCCTGAGCTGCTCCAGACTCACTGCCTGTCCACGTATTTATTTGAGAAAGAACCTGTTTTTTCAACTTTTCTCAAGCACATCTTCCCTCTTCTGCGTCACTTTTGTCACCGCTTAGTCAAGTTCTGGTGGGGACATCTCTCTCTGGGGATTTGAGCTGTGTGCTGTAATTAAATTCTTGTCTCTTCTGTTGTGTTGGAGATTTCTGTGAAAGCAGGACATACTAAATCTCCCGTTCTTATCTGTGCTGGGAAACCAGTGCTATTGGCAGACTTTCCTATAATCCAAGGGATGAAACCATAAAATCAGCTTTCTTTAAAAATAATGGATCTTGTAAGGTACTATTTCTAATATATAAACATTTTTGTGTGTTTTACTTCAGAACAGATGCTTACCACACAGACTGTTTTGGTGTGTTTTACTTTTCATAGGAAATTCAGAGGCACTATAAACCAACAATATGTAGGTTTCTTTGTCACTCCTAAGAATGAATGGGACAATACAACTAGGATAGTGAGTCTGTGCAGAAAACTAGTAAGACATGTAGAGGCCAGAAATGAGAAATGACTGATCGACTGATCACTCCAAGATGTATCTTCTCTGAGTATTTCTGATTTTTCAAGACCTCATATTGTCTAAAGCCATTAGCCATTTGCTTGATTGATGTTGTATCTAGTGTACCTATTTCATTTCTAATATGCCTCTCTGGAAACAAATACTTCCTTCTAGAGATCTTTTTTTTTTTTTTTTTTTTTTTTTTTTTTTTTTAATGAATTAGAGCATTTGTTTAAAAAAAGTCTGCTTTCCACCAAAAATATCAAGGTAAAAAAAAAAAAACAAAAAAACTTCAAATTTACAACTAAACTATTTAATGGAAATGTTACTGCATCACAGTGCATACTGGAGTTCAGCCACTGGCCAGGTTTCCCAACCAGAGTCAGTCTGCCAGGATATTCTGTGCCTTTCAGATTCCCCATGATGTTATGCAGTATTAGATGATCCCATTGCATACATAACTCTGATATAATAAACCCAGACAAAAGCAGAGGAGAAAACACATAATGTTTACATACTATAGCAGATAAGTTTTAAAATCATGCAGTTTACAGTTGTGATTATTAGTTCTGATGGTATGTTTTCATACAGTCTCACTAATTCCTTTTTGTTGAAGTCATTCATTTTTACCAAAAACTTGCAGCAGGTGCTCCATGTAAAGGAAACTTCTGCAAAGTTTTATTCTCACTCTTAATAGGAACATTTCTTTAGTTTGTTTTTTCAATGAAAGTTGTAAAACAAACGTAACTTACATAAGATGGACACTGACAACATTTCAATGGGAAATACATGAGGTCACAAGACTGATACTGTCTTTCTAGTCCTTTCCAGCCCATCCAAACAGGATTTCTAGCTAAAGATACATCTCTGCAGCTTCCTAGTGTCAAGGGACCCTTGAAATCTCTGGCTTAAGATGGTGAAATGAAATGAAATGAAATGAAATGAAACGAAATGAAAATGAAAATGAAAATGACTTTAAGTCAAGACCTGATGTGCAGAATGTAGAAGATAGTGGAATCTTCTAGCCTGTGGAACAGGAGAGACAAGCTGTTGAGACTCCTCCCAGCAGGGTACTGCCATGGGCCTGAGGCCATAGCTTCTGCATTAAGACTCTCCTCCCACTGAACTAAGTTGCTTTGCTCCCTGATTGTCCCATTCTTTGATTGAACACAGCCGCCAGCAATACTTCAGAGCTGCTAGGTCTCCCAGAAATGTGTTATATTTTGTGTTCTGCACAGTATCCGTTGCCATCCATCAGAACAGATTTAGACTGGATGTCCATACATTATCCACGATTGTTTAGGAGCTTCGTTCTGCATGGGATTTGCAGTTATGTGTGTAGTTTCCAACTATGTGAGTGAAAAGAGCTAAAATCTACAAATGGCATAACAGTAGACTATGCTCTTTGAAATCCCTTTGAGAGTTACATTTTTGTTCTGTCTGCATTGGATCTTTGCTTACTGGATCCTCTGCAAAGCCAAGATAAGCTTTTCCTTTTACTTTTTGCACCACGTCAGCACTGCACATCCCATATATGATATATGTGCATCAGGCACCATCCAGGGGCTACAGCTCAGAGCGTAAGCAGGCAGCCTCCTTACACAAAATAAGCAGTATCCTCCACCCCTGAGACCCAGTGTACCCTTTCCATCACATACTCAGCCTTGCCAAGCCTGGGGCTCAAGATTTGCAAGTCTTTCTAGCACCTGGTTCCTCTTTGGATGTCAGCATTTGGAGATGTTACTTGCTGGAATTGCCCAAGGTCTTTTCATGTCTAAATGATTTTTATTGTCAACTCAACATCAGCATAAGCACACAAAGAAAAGGTGTATAGAGCTAAAATGCCATCCCCACAAAACCTTGAAGATTCATGAATTGTCACTCAGGTCTTTTATCCTAAGTTAAATAAGTAAATGGTAGGAAAAACAACAGGACAGAATATATACAGTAATGTAAAATAGAACTGCTGATCAAATATATTTGACATCAGGTCAGTGAAATGAAAAGGTCTTATCTTCAGATTGTTTGCATCAGGCAAACAATGTGACCAGCCTCATCTGATCTGGCTATGCGGTAATATTGAAGTATTTGATTTATATATTATTTTGTTTATGTCAAAAACATGAATAGTTCCATCTCTGTGTAACAAATTGTGTGGCTTGTGGATCTAGGCTAGGAATCACAACAGAGACCAGCCAGTGGCTGGAGAGAGCAAAATACTTCACCATTCAGAAAGGGAAATGCAATAGTAGTTCAAATCTTATGTCTTACAGTGGTGTTTTAGATAAAAAGTTTAAATGTTCCTCCAGCTATAATTAAGTTTCTTCTGGTTAAATCCAGGAACACAACTTTAAAAACCTGTGCTTTTTACAGTCAGATTTACTATAGTTCATGATGTTTACAGAAAATTAATTTTATTAAAACTGTTTTAAATATATCAATATGTGGGTGGAAGTATGAAATATGTTTACAAAACAGGGCTTATTAACTAGTATTTCTTTAATTAACATTTATTCATCCTTAGAAAAAAAAAAGTAATTTAAAATTTATCATGTTTTTATTCCAACATGCACATTTAGCTGTAATGTTTTAACTACAAAATACAATATCTTAACATCATGAGGTAAGACTGGCATCCATTCTTCCACGGTAGAATGTTGGGTAGATTTCTGTAATCACTAATACACACTTTTAGCTGTCTTTACTCCTGAGTCAGTTCTCTCACAAGAAACCTAAGAGCACTGTTAACCTCCAAATAGTACCTGTAAAGACTGAATAGAGAAGATATTCTCATTTGTTCAAATACCTGGAATTGTTTTGTGCTTTCTTCAGAATCCCTCCTCTCAGTCTCAGTTTATTAACTGTGACATTAGTACAAACATTTTTCCTTTAAATCATACTCCTGTAGCAGTGATTGCAGGCAACATGTATGTTTACATTCATTTTTCAGCTTTCATTCTTGCTGGTGCTTTCAAATTCAGATAACATTTGGCCAAAGCAAGATTCATATTTTGGGACCCCAAAGAACAAGATCAACCCACTGTAAGAAAACTGTTGAGGATGTGGATGAGTAAATTATGACATTCCTACTTCTTTACATTTCCTGCACTCAGGCTCAGCTGATGCATTACCAGAGCCCTCTCCTGTTTCGAAGAGTATGTCTTCTGACAAGTTCACATTCTGCCATAAGTGTTTCAGTTCAGTTCTGCTGTCCACTTAGACGTATAGGTCTCAAAGCTGCAACTTAAGAAATCATCACATTTCAAATCAAGACATTTCAACTTACTTCCAGTGCTAATGAATTGATGTTAGAATTTTTTTGTGAAAATCTTTAATTCACTCAAGTGGCTTATGGAGAAAATGTCTTTTTTCAGTACTTCCCTGAGAAGTTTGCTGTTAGTCTCAAGGGGATCTCCAGCCAGTGCACAATGCTTACTTTTCCCCTTGCATTCCACGCTTCTTGTTCTGCAATAGTATGCAAAGTTGCGTTTTCAGAATAATTTTAATGTAACTTAATCATGCGTCATCACAGAGTGTGAGAGCTGTTCCTCTGTCTTCTAAAACCTAGGCTACCTACTTGCAGCTTTCACACCTTGCTAGCACCAGTCTCTGTGCTAGAGACCACTGAAATGATTCAGAAATTGATCAGCTAAAACCTAACTGGAGAAAAACTGGATCAGTTTCCTGCTTCTTTGATTTAAGTCACACCGAGGTATTGCAAATGCCCGTGTCGGGACTGAACAGCCAGGTGTGGGCAGCTGCACAGTCTTGGAAAAGACAGAAGTGTTCAAGTAGTCAGGATGTCCAAAAGATAATTATTTGAACACACTAAAAATATATATATTTTTTAAATCACTTCCAGAATGAAAGAATTTAAATAGTTTCATGAGATTCACTGTTATTTTCATGTACAGATCTGTTGTTTGTCAAGCATCCTTTGGCTTCGTATTTGATCCTGAAACATCTTACAACAGACAATTTCAGAAATATTTGTGAGAGAGATAAAGCAGGGAAATGAGGAGAGAGAGGGAGAAGTATAACTAGAAGGGAAGGTTAAAAAAAAAATCTTCCTTTTCCAATTTTAATGTTTTTAGCATTCCAAATTACTGTTCACCGAAATGTCTCACATGAGCTCATCTTTCTCCTCAGATCGAATTGCACAGAATATCATTAAATCTCACTTGGAGACATGCCAATATACAATGGAGGAGCTACACCAGCTAGCATGGCAAACCCACACATATGAAGAAATTAAGGTTTACCAGAGCAAGGTACAATCCTGTAATATACTTGTTCTGCTCCCTCTGGTTTGAAATTGTTAACCGTGAATTATTTGACAAGAACAAGCTGGTTAAAGTATTCTTTTAAGTATGTTAGAGGACCCTGGTCACTGAAAGCAGAGGAGTGGTATTTTATAAAAAGAGGAAATAGCTTTTCAGCATGTTGGGATGTTTGTTAATGGCAAAACTCAGACATGGTCAAAGAATCCTGTTTCTACACATTGCTTGTTACACGGTATAAACATTATACCGAAATTCTGTTAATTTTAATGTGATAAGAATTGGATTTTTTCTGTTGCAAGGGTTTTCAAAAAATTATAATAAAAAAAAAACCCTTTGTTACCTTATCATTTTGAAAGCTGTTAGAAGCACATTCCTTTTCTATGTGAGTAACAGATTTTTTCACTGGGAGCAAACCAAATATTACCCATAAACAGGAAATAATGATAAATTTAAAGTACTCCTTCAAGTGAGGTTTTTCAAAAGTGGCTGGAAAAATGGTCTCAATACAATGAATTTTTGTTCTACCTTTGTAATTCTCAGATCACATTCAGAATATTTCTTATTGACACCTCTTCAGATGTAGCCCAGTCAACAGAAATCAAGATGTGCTCTTGCACTCTTGTGCCTCCATCACTAGCATTGATTCTACAGTCAGATATCTGTTGAGAGATTATCTGATCATGCAAGAGACTGAAGAGACTCCTACTTGTTCTAGGAAAGCTATGGGGCTAAGTACAAGCAGAAGTGAAAACATACTGCAACTTGCAGTTTCTGCAGCTGATCCAAGGCACCAGTTTGCATTTGCACACCTGCATGCTCGAAGAAAATAATTATCAATGAGATCAAAATTTCCTTTCGTCATTATTCAGACAGTAATTATACTTCAATGATTTTTTAAGGTTTCAAACAAGTAAAAATATTCTGTTAGATGACTCAGTAACACTGTGCCACTTTCTCCCTAGGAGTGCACTGAGTTGTTTACATTGTTAGTTCCGCTGTCTCTCTCTCTCATGTGCAAAAGTCAGCACTAAAATCACATTTTAACACTGACTGATGCATTCTCCCCCTTTGAAGAGGTAATGCCACAGTTTGGACCACTGAGGCAATCAACCTGTGAAAACAGCCTTCTCATGAAAGTTGTCAGGCATCTTGAAAAGCAGAGATGCCACTGGTTAAGACATGGTGGGGGATGAGGGGGTGAGTTAGTCAGAGGACTGTGCCTTCCTGCAAGGCTGCCTGAAGTTCTTAGCACATGGATGAACTCACTCACTTATTGTTTTGTTCTTTCCTCTGTGTTCTCCCGGAAGACCAGAGAAGCCCTTTGGCAGCAGTGTGCCATTCAGATCACTCATGCTATCCAGTATGTGGTGGAGTTTGCAAAGCGGATAACAGGCTTCATGGAGCTCTGCCAGAATGACCAAATTCTCCTCCTTAAGTCAGGTGGGTAAACACCAAATGCTTGAGACTGGTTTAGCTCCCAGTGCAGTAGAAACGTGCTCAGCTGTCCCATTCTTTGGGTCATTTTTGTTTTGACAGAACCTTACTTTTCAGTCTGTTTCATTAGCTGCATTAACCGTTCCGTAGTTTTCCCCATTAATCATGTTACTGTTTTCTGATCCCCTTCTCTCCACAGTCACTTGTGGTTATTAAATATACACACAGAGTCATTGCAGCAATGGCAGTCCCCAACCTGACATATAGTGGAAAGACCCTGTGAATTGAGCAGGTCGAATCAGTCATCTGCCACCCTCTAAATCCCCACTTGTCATTAGTGAATGCTTCTGTGGTCATCTCTAATCTTTTTAATGAGACTACAGAGATACCCTCCAGCCAGTGCACAGGAGGAAAAATCCATGCTGGCGCCAGTTGGTTTTGGACTAAATGAGAGCGGATTACAGCAGCGTGCTGCGGCCATGCTCTCTGTGCGTGCCTGGGTGTGCACGTGTGTGTTTAAGGGCAAGGTGGAAAAGGGTTTCCTTCCCTGACATGGGATGCAGTAATTTCTGTCCTCCATAGGAAACATGACAAGATTTATTGTGACTATGCAATAACTCTGCTAAACTCAGTAGGACTAAATGGCATGACCAAGTAAGCCACTGATGGTAATTAACTGCATTCACCCTGTCATATCAGTTTCTCGCTCCCTCCATGTGTAAAAGGTGTGATGCAGTGTGAGGTGACCCGTTAAAACATAAGAAGTACTTCCTGTTTCAAGAAGGAACTGTTCATTTCATTATAAAGCTGTTGCATTCCTTGCTCTGTACGCACTGGTCTGTGGCTTAGAGTAGGACTGGACTGAGGCAGCAGAGCCGCAAAGGATGCGGACACCTCGGGAGTATGCAAAGAATCACAGGATAACATTTTATTTTATTTTACTATCTTTAAGACTTCTGCAAATGCTGATGCATCCCATATAACTTCCTTCAACTAGCAAAAGTAGCAACACAGTTGCTCCTTAAACAAAAAATATAGTCGTATTTGACTGTGTTATTGGACAACTCTGTTTAGCTTCAGCACGTATAAATATTTTTGGTTCTATTTTCTATTTTGCAGTTAATGCTCAGCAGAAGAAGTTAGAAAATCTGGACTTTTCATTCAGAAACATATCTGCAAAAGAATTCTGAAATTCAGAGTTTCTCTTATAGAAAATTCAGACTTAGTTAGAGATTGCTTCAAATTATTTTTTCTTCATTTTTCCAGTACAGGAAATTCTGTAAATTCTGTAGGAAGAATAAAGAAAAAATTAAAAAATAAAAAATAATATATATTAAAAAAAAAAAAAAAAAAATCTGTTCCTTTGGATCTTCCTCAACCTGAAAGAAAAATAAGGGAAACAAAAGTTTGCAGAATAAAGTATTTTAAATTAACATTATATGCCCAGGTATAAATTCAGATTAAGTCCACAGTATCAATTTGCTGCACTGAAGAAAATAAGCCTAAGGAAAAGTTAGTCTGTCTGGACAAGAAAATACCCATTTTCTGTACTTAAATCAAAGAGATGTACTGTTTCCCATATTCAGTAGGAGATCATCTTGATGGCTCCAGAAAGCCTGGGCCTGTGATAATGTGTGGCACTTTTGCTCTTTTTTCTCTCCTGTAGGCTGCTTGGAAGTGGTTTTGGTGAGAATGTGCCGTGCCTTCAACCCACTCAACAATACTGTTCTGTTTGAAGGAAAGTATGGAGGGATGCAGATGTTCAAAGCCTTGGGTATGTTAGTGTTTTTCTTTTCAATCCTTTCAATAAATGTTGGTCCAAATAATGTCAGATTTATTCTTCTGAAAGCACTGATGTGCATTAAAAACCCTCAGTAAATACTGAAACCGAAACCTCCGAATCTCTAAACTGGAAATGAAAAAGTGGTTCCAGTGGCTGCCAGTAATAGTAGGTGTTTTTCTCTAAAGAAAAAGAGCACTATAAGGATTTTATCAAGTTTTTTACTCTGCCATCTAAAGCTTTGATTAAAACACGGGCTATGGTGGAAGCTAAGTGGTTTATCACCACAGGTCAGTTATACTTGACATATCAAATTAGTCCCACTAATTGTGTCCTGCAAAAAGCCATTTCATTCCAGCAAAGAGGGGACTAAAATGATGACAAAATATATGAAGGGACTTAGTAAATATGCTGTTTAGCCTAAAACTTTTAAGCTCATTTCGATTCATGTGTTGAAATAATAGCTTCATTTCTGAACATGATATAAAGTGCTACCTGAAATGTCAATGGCTAAATGGCTGTGTTTTGGCAATCCATGGAAGCAGTAAATTATTGGCAAATATAGCATGATGCAACCAGAACCAAATTCAAGGATAGTAATTTACTGCAAAAATTTACCATACAGATATATTTTTTTCTTGAATGAGAAAAAACATTACATTACCTTGCATGAATAAAACGTGTTCTTGTGTATTAGTGGATGTATTTTGGTCCTTTTCAAATATTTTCTAGAATATGTGTACTATTAATTAATAAATTTTATATATGAAAGTTAATTAGGACTGATTATTCTTCCTCCTTAGCTTTAATACCTATTTATAAATAATATTTCTTTTTCATATTGGGAAAAAAGAAGACCCTTTCTAAATCTCTGTGTGCTTTTTGTACAAGTCATACCCATAATTCTTGATAATTTTTGTGTTCCATTGCGTGATTTAGTGATACATGAAATAGCTGATCTTTAGAGCAAGTGGAATTTAAATAGCTGATAGGCACATGTTTTAAGAAAACATTTACTCATTTGTTTTTTTTGTTTGTTTGTTTTTGTTTTTTTGGGTTTTTTTTTTGTTTTTTTGTCCAAAACTGTCCACTTTTCCACTTTTCAAACCAGGTCAGAGAGCTAATAAATTTCTAATTTTGACTTTGTCCTCTGTTGTCCTTAGGTTCTGATGATCTGGTGAATGAAGCATTTGACTTTGCTAAGAATTTATGTTCCTTACAGCTGACTGAGGAGGAGATTGCCTTGTTTTCATCTGCTGTTCTGATATCACCAGGTATTGTTCCAATCTACCTATTTAAATTATGGTTTACGCTGGAAGAAGCAATGTACATATGTATTAAGAAGTGTGATAAGCAATGGAAGAATACCTGCATTACTCAAAAAAGAGTTTCCAGCTCTTTTTGTTAGAATTTCAGTAGTTACACATATTGGAAATATATCCAAAGTGTGTTGACCCCATCACAGAAGTTTACAGATAGGCAAAATATGTAACATACCAGTTATATATTAAAAAACAATAATAATATTGTCTACCTGAATTGTCTACCTGAACTTAACCAACAGGCATGTTATGTTTCAAACAAGGACCATCTCCTTAGCATCTGTACGCTATTTCATGATGCAAAAGACAGATTGGAAAATGAGAGAGAAATAAGTGCTGAGAGTGAGGGTAATAGGCATGGAGCAGGTTCATGCAGACAAGCGGTGCCTGCTGGCATTGGTTCAAAACACAGAGAAAATATGTTGCTCAAGGTGATGCATGTTCCTGCTTGGATCCTCAGTGAACTCAAACCTCACAGCCCCAGGTGGGTTAGGGAGTCTTCAGCTATGAATGGATTCTTCTGTGTCAATAAAAACATGAGCAGTAAAAATCTCCATGAAGTTCTGTCTGAATTTAACTCCATTTAAGAGGTACTAATTCCAGGGGCAAAATGCTCTTCTTCAAGAATTCACATACCAGAGCTCCACATAAGCAACCTCAGAGTTTAGTATGAGATTTTAAACTTGACTCACGGGAGGTAGGCCTCCAGCTCCCACAAAGAGTAACCTTTTGAAAGGTCTTTATAAAAAATCCCACCATTAATTTTTTTTTTCCAGTCTGTTCCACTAAAGACTTCCTCTAGGTCACTTTGCCCTCTCATACATCTGTGGAGGAGATTACATTAGGCAGAATTAGACTAGCACAGATGGTGTCCACATGTTTTTTCTCATCATTAATGACACCTCCAGAAAGAACTCTACTCTTAATTTCCCTCTGAAGCGTTCTTGTGGTCACTTGCTTGGAGGTGAAATGGGCAAGCCACTGCCTACATATAGCACGAGATCGGGTTGCTCCAGAGAGGACCCTCCAGAGTGCTTCCATTGCCATGTATGTTTCTCAGCCACAACCCATTTGTGCACAGAAGTGAAAATTGCCTGTGAAACACCTCCCAGGATGCCTGATTTCTCCTGAGATAGGGGACTTGCAGTGCCCTGACAGGTCCCTCTCAACCAGTCCTTTTCTCCACAGAAAAGACCAAACCATGATGGAGATGTACAGCATCTGTACATGAGACTGACTCCATGCAAAGCTAAAGACAACTTGGGAATTCTGGGGCAATCTAGATTGTGAAGTTCTTGAGCAACATGCTAAGAAGCAAGCAACAGAAAATGAAAAGAATGATAGAATCCTTACAAGCGAGATTTATGTTTTTCTTTTTTTAACATGTAGGTGTTTCCTGAAGAGACAGAAGCAGTAAAATGGTTTCAGTGCTGGCTTACATGCACTTTATTTCAGATTAAGGCATCTCACCTGTAGGGAGAAAGAAAAATATTCAGATATGTGATTTCTAGCCAAACTAAAAAGCAGTAATATTTCTGTCAATCTAGGCAACAAAAACAAACTATAGCCCAACTTAATAAAATCTGGTCACAGAAACGTTCCATTATCTCTGAGCATCCTATACCTTAGACCTGGACAGAGCCTATTTAAGTAATGAAAAGTTTCCTATTGATTTTAATGGATTGCTTTAATGGATTTTTGATCAAGCCATTAATGAAGTGCACTTAGCTACAAGTAGACAATTGATGGAAATTAAAGTTCTGAGTTTTGCAGTTCTTCATATGTCTTTCAGCAAAGCAACAAAATCTCTCGCACACCTGCAGCTGTACTAAGTGCTTGAAAAAGCTGGAAACTCAGCACTGGCTTTGAGCCAGCCGTATTACAAGCATGTGTTGTAAAACCTTCTTCACTAACTCTAGTAATACATTTCAATCATGATATATATCAGCCATGATGTGGAACTTAAAGCTGGGTGTCTCTTGAATAGCAAACTCTGCTAAGATACACAGAAGTAATTCCAAGTTCACCATTATTTAGCTTGATAGATAAAGCTGGTGATACTAGAGGAATACTTCAGTGTCCAATGTCAACTTTAATGGCCAAGTTGTTTTCTTCCTACTTGGTAGCAAGAGGACACGCTGAGTATCTCTTATTCCTTTAGCCAAAAAACAAATGTGAAAGTGTTTAATGTATGCTGCCTGCTTCTTCCCGTAGTCTGCAAGCGTGAGTATCGTTAGACATAGGAGAACCAATAAGACAGGACGGACTGAAGAATCATAACCTTGAAAGAAGGCAACCTATCTTCCATTAAAAAACTGCCAATTTGCGTCACGCAAATAAACCCAATCTCAGCTGGGCTAAGTCTGTGAATGGCAGGGGAAGGCAGTGCAAACTGTAATGACATTGAAAGCTGTCATTTATTTCCTTTCAAAAATAATAAAAATTAATAGAGAAATAATCACTTTCCCTCTGCACTAGATGTTCAGGTTTCTTCACAGTAAAGTGTTTCATCTTGTGAACATACATAAAAGTGAAAAAAGGAAGCACTGGTTCTGAGAATAAACTGCATCTGTTCTTTCACTCACTAATTTAGGGACATAGGCACTCTCTTTGGGAAGCACTCGTATTCATGCTTTTCTTCTACAGAAGCCACTGCACTGAAAGGTGATTATTGTGCTCTTAATCTCAGCATTTACAGGGAATGGAGCAATATCAGCAGGAGTGGGCTGGCCTAAGAACATCTGTTAACACAACAGTTTAGGTTCTGAAACCAAGCTTGAGACTCATTTTCCATCTGACTAAGAGCACAAATCCAGATTTTGTACTTTAAGGTTATCAGAGGTGATTCTTTCACTTAATTTCTGATTCTAAGCTTAATGATGTAGAATGGCTCTTCACTTGCATATATGTTGGAAATGGGTGGTAAGACATTAACCTTGCTAGTATCTTTTCTGAAAATCTTGCTGAACACCTTTCCTTATATCTTTCATCCTTTTCTACACTCTTTTCTTGCCTAGTGGCTAGTGCACTCTTCCAAGATAGAAGAGTCAAAACCTAAAGGAAAATCATAGAGCTGAACCAGTTTTCAAATCCTGTATGGGTGGCCACCGATCTATTGACTTTTTCCTGCGCTTTTGTGAATATAATTAGAGGTATGTGGAAAGTCCAAACAAATTTGCAGATGGTGATCAAGTGGTCATTTTGGGAGAAAGACTTAATATTCATAGTAAAAGTTTCACCTAGCCCATGCTGTGATTTCAAGAACTCTTGCATTATATACAGCATACTCCATGACAGGCAGGTGATGAAACCTGTGCTCCCACAGCCTCAGTCTATTTTTAAGCTCATCTTTGTGGCAGAAAGATAAATCTTTAAGGACTGCTCTCTGTGATAAATCTTTCTAGCTTCAGCCTGCCACTTATTAGGTGTTGATTTAATACTACTGAAAGGCATGTTTTTCCAGAACATAAAATTTGACACTTAGCCTGTGAAGCCTAAATATTATTGTGAGCTTATTTGTGTCAGTACTGTGTGCGCTCTCAGCCAATTCTGCTTCTGTGGCCACTGTTAGTATAGGATCCATTGATTTACCTTCCAAGATCATGACTCTTTAAGCTATGCAAAAATATTGTTTTCTTTGTCTGATTACCTGCTAAGTCTCTAGAGGCTTGGGTTTATCACTTTTCTGAGAATTTGTTGATGGACATTTTCCATAGAGACATCTCTGCAGTCAGACAAATGGCAGAATCCTAATTCTTCAGCGCTGAAATACTCTTCAGTCTCTCAGCTTAAATTATCTCTATGGATAATTTTAGTAACTTGGGGAGGTAGGGAAAAGAGCACTGGAAATGAATCACAGAATCACAGAATCGTAAGGGTTGGAAGGGACCTCCAGAGATCATTGAGTCCAACCCCCCTGCCAAAGCAGGTTCCCTACACCAGGTCGCACAAG
>JAOWBP010004700.1:29165839-29219815 GCA_028571105.1 Tragopan temminckii
CCCTTGCAGCTTTTTTTTTCTTTTTTTGAATGAAGTACCTCCAGTGCGAGCAGACCCAGTCCGTGGATAGAGGGTTACTTTCAAACCTGCTCATCAGCTCTCCCGGGGAGCAGCCCCGCTTCCCGTGCTGCCTCGGCCTCCTCCCTACCGTGCTGCGAGCCGAGCTGTGTCCTCGCTCCTCTGACGCTTTCTTTTGCAAGAAGCGGGGAGAGGGACCGCGGCGCACCTGGAAGCACCTCCCCGCAGGGCTGTGCTGCGCTGCGCAGTCCGCAGCGGTCCATGCAGAAGGGCAATGCTGTAGCTCGAAGCTATGTGCTGTAGTGCGTTTCCTTGTGCGTTTTGCTTACGCTTGGGACTTCACGGGTGGGGAGAGAAAAAGGTATTGTGCGGGAAGGCAGAGAGAGCAAGCAGTCAACTTTCAGCCTGGTGCAGAAGTTGCTGTTGTAAAACACCTCTTTGGTCACGTCTTGCATTGACTACTTCAGCACTTCTTGTATCAAGATGAGAGCAGTGTTTTAAACTCTATCAAATGGACGAGAACACTGCATTCTAATAGAATATCTGTCCATCGCATCTGTGGCTTGCCTAATAAATGAAATGAATACCACAATTAATAGATTTTGAGGTTCTGTGAATTAATGCTTTTTAGACAGCTATAAACATCCATGCTAAGGGTTTAATGAGTTTAGCTGTTAGACTCGCTGTTAGGTTTGGAGAAAGAAGCCCTCTTGTATGTGTGCGCTTTTCTCCCAGCCTTTCCTGGCCAGGCTAATGCTCCCAGCCCTAGAAGCTGGGGATGTGCAGACATTGCAGTGGTGGCTTACCTGCTCCCCATCAGAGATGGAGGCCGAAGAGCTGTCCGAAAAAATCCACCCTGTGCTACCCGCTATTGGGTGCACCCCAGAAACTGGGCAGGGGCTGCTGCCATCCCATCCCCTGATAGCACTGCTAACACAGATACTGTGTTCATGTGGGTCATGCCTTATTCAGAATGACGACTCTCTCTGCTAACTCGGGCTTAAATTCTTCTGAGCAAGCGCAGCCATGCTGATTTACAGCTAAACAATGGTCTGGTGCGGGAGGCTGAGCTCTCGGTCTGCTGGTGCTGTTGTGGTCAGAGCAGGTTCATGTCTCTGCCTCTGAACAAGGAATGGAGACATAGGAAGTTGGTGGCTTTCCCTCTATAAAATGTAGGATATAGATAAAAATGAGCAACATTCACAACGGCCTTCCCGTCCTTCCCATGCCCCTCAAAATCTTGGGAGGGGGTAAAGACTGTAGAAAATTCATGAAAAACATCTTTTTAGTAAAAGGCATGCTCTGAATGCTCTGAAATAAAGTTGCTGCCCTAACTAAAAAGAAAAAAAAAGGCTTACGCATTGTATCTTTTAGTCTAATTTTTGTTAAACTCATTTGCATAGTTAAACCTGTTAAGTTAATGAATGGTTTACATAATGCAGCTGAGATGCAAACATATAGTTAACAAGTTGCTAAAAATTATGTCAAATTGCCTAATCTGGGCACTTGTTACCAGTGTGCGCACAAAAACAGTATGTGATCACAATTATTTGATCTGAGAAGGTGACACAAAGCAGTTGTACGGAGTAGCACTTTTACTAAAGAAGTATTCAACCTTTCATTTCAGAATCTTGCAAAAGTGTTTTATATTTTAAAGTGGGACTCAACGCTTTGAAAACAAGGTTTCAAGAAGTTTTTCTGTGTAGCTTGTTGGTGCTAGGACTGAGCAATGATACAGATTACATAATGTTATAGAGTTATTGTTTTCCTAACATACTTGGGATATGTATAAGCAACTAGGAAAGCATGAATCAAACAAAACCTATTTGCGGTACTGTTGAGAGAGGTTATTAAGTAACATGTACTGATAGAATGCATAACTGAGAAATATGCAAGTTCTCCTTAATTTAATAGAGGAATGCAGGAGATCTTGATATAATCACTAAGGCAAATGAAATCTATTTCAGAAGGTATTCCAGGAATAAGAAATCCAACTGAATTTGGAACACTTAGCACTATTATCCTATCCACTATACCAATGAAGAACTGAGAAAGATGCGTTGACTATTTAAAACAAATGTGGTAAAATGAAAGCAATGCTGATTTTTGACGGACTTAGTACCGTACTCCACGACACCAAAACCTATTTGTCATCACAGCATGGTGCACCCGGCTGATACTTACCTGTATAATGTTATTTGATTTCATTGAGGCTCCTTGAAATGTGGTGGAAAAGAAGTTTCTGGTGTTAGGCCTTTGCAGGTCAATTTTTTATAAGTGTCAGTAAATGCTTAGGAAATAACAAGTCAGTTATAAGCTGCTACTGTGTTACATGGTAGGAAATACAAACCTGGATTTTTCATATAAAGGCACAGATCTGTGTTTGGAATAAACAAGTCTAAAGCATGAGAGTCTATTTATACTTCTGTAATACTTGATGTTGAATTACACTACCTTTATGTTCCAAAAGGGTGTCGTGCATTTATATTTCTTTGTTTATATTTCACTGTTGTATCATGCTAGTGTTTGGCTGGGGGAAAGAGAGCGTATTGAAGCTTCTTTATTTACAACCATCTATCTGTTTCATTATCCTAGGAATTTTTACTTAAAAAAAAAAAAAAAAAAAATCAGAAAAAAACTATTTTCTTATGCAAATATGAGCTTTGATTAATAGAAATCTGGTGACCTGAAGTATGATGATAAATTTTAAAACTATAAAGATATGGTATGCATTAGCTGGAAATAACTAAAGTGATAAAGTGATACAGAAAATGTCTGACGTGCACTATTGGCCTTTTACAAATAAATGCAGCGATCAACTTGGTATAATTTACCTCTTTAACAATGCAGTCATTATTACATTAAGAAATTACTTAGTTTGTCTTTAATTTGTGATTTAAGATACAGCAACACAGGGAAAAAATATATCAGAAACAAAAAAAATAGGTATGTTTTGAGTGAATCAGATGTCAGAATTTTGTGATTAAAATGCAATATCTAGTGAAATGCCTGCAGGGTGTTATCATGGATACTGCAATATGTGTATTAAGAAATGTGTGGATGAAGTATAACTTCAACAGCCCTGTGTGTTATTAAGTAGTTTGAGGAAGTAGGATCCACAGTGGTATGGACACTGGTTGCCTGACACAGGAAAACAAAATCAAAGGAGTGAGTGATTCCCAAGCTATCCAGGAAATTGTTTTCCTTCCTCTCAAATAATGTGACAAATTCACAAACAAGGTCTGTGCTATGAAATTGAAGAATGCGTGCTTTGTAGCTGAAGACAAAAGAAGCACACAGGAGTAAATATTGATTGAACTAATCATCAGATGAATAGGAATGAGCTTTACCAGTGCACCATTATAATGGGTTATGTTAACTAGCCCTTTCGTAGCCCATATGCTGCCCTTTCAACCCACGACCCTATCTATTGGGCACTTAATGAGGGAAGCCACAGGTGTTATAACGACATTTATGGTAAATCAGGCTAAATAGTATAGTTGAGTAAATAATTACATTGTGTAACAAACTGTAGATTAAAAAATAAAAATAAAAATCCGTTAAAGTACTCAAGCACTATACAGAATCAGGAGATAACAATACTGCATTAGTATTATGCACTGTTTTACACTTTGAGTCCTAGATCTCTTGATATTGAGCTTAGTAATGAACCTGTTAAATTAACTTCAACCAGAGTACCAGAGTATAAATTTTATAGAACCTGATACATTTGAATTTAAAATCAGTTTCTTTAAAGAGTAATTTTAACAGCTTTGAGCATTTAGCACAGTTGGGGCTTTCCATAATGACTTTCATAGACAAACTATAGATGTCAAAATGTTGTTCCTTGTGCTTGATGTTTATAAAGTTCAGTGCTGTTTTTCCTTCAGATTCTGTTTGCAGTCTGGGCAAAGTCTGTAGTGCAGCTTTGAGAATAAGCTATCATGCAGTGTCACTGATGGTGGCAGACAGAAGGTGCATTTTTGGATTGTGTCATTTTCCTGTTTGTTTCTAATATGCCTTTCATAAGTATATTCAAAACTGTGTTTATACTTGGGATTGATAATGAACACAGCTGTGATCATGGCCTGGTTATCATTTAACTGAGGAATGCTCACTCATTTGAGTGGTCCTGTGGATGGGAAGTACAGCCCTCTGTATTTCTGCTCTCTCTGTGTATGCCGGAGCTGTAAGTTTTAAAGAAATACTCATGCTTAACTTTGCCAGACACATTTTGCTGGGAATTTATGCAAACAGAATGACAGCTGTTTCTGCCTCTGATACAAGTATATAAGCTAATTCAATTTGACATAAATGTGGTTATTATGATGTTAATGATGAATTATTTTGATGAATTGGCAATTACAATGCATCTATAGAATTTTTAAGGAAGATCAACGCCTTTACTACTGCATAAAAATACAGTACATTTTAAAAATCATATGTTTGTCTGGAATTTAATCATATATGTTTAAAACTAAAACCCACATACTCATTAAAGAGTAAACATCAAGTAATTGCGGTTGCTTGACAGAGAAACTCATTTTGAAGGAGTTTTTCTGCTATCATGGCCCTTGTTTATGCAAGTAGTCAGTAAGATTTGATGGGACCCAGTCACATAAATAGGGCAAGCTAAATTTGAGGCTGTTTGTTCTGTGTCCCTTTGAAACCCACTGTTTTGTAATTGTTTAAAAAAAAAATAAATCATTAGAAAGGTTTAGTAATTGTTTCCCTGGAATTTCCATAAAATGAACTTCTGTTCTTAACTGTCTTGATCTCCTTGGCGCTTAGATATAGTTGTTGGCTCGGCTGGAAATCCCTATTTGCTGGAAAGAGATGTCAGTAAATATGCTACTTTTTCTCTAAGCTAATGCTAAGGTATAAAAAAACTATTTGAAAACATCGTATTCTAATCAACTGACAATAAATCACTGTGTTTATCCTGAATACAGCACTGCTGCTGGCTTTAAAAAAAAAAAAAAAAAAGAAAAAAAAAAAAAGAAAAAAAAAGAAAAAGCTTAACTGTGTTAGAGAATACATACATTCATAATATAGTTAGGCATGAATATGCTATGTGAGATAACGAACATTTTAGCATGTCTAAAAAAAAGTACTCTGGTATAAGATTAGTTTTTAAGATTATTACAAAGTCAATCTTTAATGCATTTTCTCCTTATAGAAGAGGTAGTATTCCAATTAATTCATTCTGCTTAGTTTTGCATGATCACTTAGAAGGTTTCCTGAACAAAACAAGAAAATCTTCACACCAAAATTAGTCTTCAAGGTTTTTGTCTCTGCTTTGTTTATCCAAGAGTGACTTTTTCAGGATAACACTTCCAAACAAGATGTATTTTCTCATTGCATTTAATTTTTACACCCTTAAAGCAATCCTTTAGACCGTCTTTGCTTTTTTACAAGTAATATGCTTTATGAGGTTTTTTTTTCAGTGTAGATGTTCATGTAGTGGAAGAAAAACTAGATCAAAAGAAGACAAAGAAGTTGTTAAATTGCAGTTCAATGTGTTGTCAAAATAATGAGCTGTCAAGAGGGTAGCATACTACATTTTGGAGCAGGATAGTTTTGGTCTCAGATGAAATTACTGTTCTCCTAAAATAAACTTAAAGCATAAAAAGTGTAGCCAAGGCTGTTTACAAATACTTGACACTTAAATTACTATTTAAGGTAAAGGAGGTAAAGTACAATAGGCTTTACCCAATTGGGTAGTTAAGGGGAGGGTAGATATTTAGTGTACGTTAGGCACTGAAGAATGACTAGAAACTAAAGACTCAGCCCTTGAGTCAGTGGCATGTTCCTGTTAGCTACCTGAGTGAAAAGTATGGAACAGATCATTTTCTGAAAGATTTATTGACAATGGGAATCTTTCCCAGAGAAGATCATCAATATATTAATATATGAACTTAATAGATGAACTGTATATAAAAAACAAACAAAAAAAAAAAACCAGAAGTGTTTGATGAAAATGTTTCTTAACAAAATTTGTCTGTGTTGTCTTCTCTTTCCTTCTTGACAAATATACTGTTTTAGTAGGTAATAAACTGCTTCCTGTAAACTTCTTAATTCAAGAGCTTGCCAGAAGCGTCCTTTGGAAAACTGCTTTTTGCCACGCTGCTAGCAACTCTTTCCTTTATCACTTTTATACCTCAACAGTGCAGCACTGATTTTGCTTCTGAAAGCACGATGGAAAAAATGAAAGCAAATGTTACATTTTGGATCCCAACTGAGTAGTGAAACAGGTGCTTTATTGTTTCTTTTCATATTTGTCTGTCTGGAAGAAGAATGAAGCAGCGAAGTGGCTATTAAAGTGCATTGCTTACAACATGCGTTGTTTGGGGAATTTTGCACAATATTTGTACGAAGATCTAGAGTCAGTATATAATTGGGATTAACTGAAAGAAAGAAGAGACCATGCATAGAAATCGAGTCCAGATATTCATATAGGGTGGAAACAGAAATGAACAAACGTAGCACAGTCTAGTGGTACAGAGAAGCAATGGCAATAGAGAAGTGTATTAATAAGGCACAGCACCATTCAGTCATCAAACCTTTGTGAAGAGAAGAAACTTTTATTTTGGAGAAGGTTTCAATGATGATCAAGCAGAGCTTATTTAAATTTGTTTAGATATTTATACTCAAGCTGTCATTATTTTATTTTTATGTATTTGTAAAAAAAAATTTGCAAGAGCATGTTGTTAGCAGTCTGACAGCAAACTCTCCTCTTATGACACAACCCATTCATTTTGTATCAGTACATGCAGCAATGTGTTACAAGAAAGATCAGCTTAGCTGCTCTTCTAATCCTTATTAATGTTTATATTATTATCTTAATAATCTTTATTATATGTATCAACTATAATTGTGGTAAATTCGCATTTAAAATTAATTTTACTATATATTGGAAAATTCAAAAGCGGCAACATTTTTGTTAATCTTCTCATTCAAATGTCTCTGTATTCTAAATAATCTAAAGCTGCACCTAGAATTATAAGATAGTATCAGCTAAAGCCACATACAGAACAGATTTCATTTATTTTATTGGATGCACTTTATTGAGGAGTCATGATTGTTAATATACGCTTCCTAAACAGCTGATTTTGGAAAATTCTGATTCTATTAATCTGTCAAATGATTAAGCAGGAAGATTAAAACAATGTCAATACATATCAAGAATTGCTCATTAACACACATTCAAAATAATTCAAGCTGTGAGTTGTTCAATAGCTTAAAGAATGTTAACATCTCTCTGCACTACTATATGTTTATGAAATTAAATTCCTTATTGTTGTGGATTGAAAATGAAGTCTTTATCAGTGTTTCTGCAGCTGCTGCAATATCAAAGATGAAATTTCAAAAGTAACTGGAAGCTACTATCCGTAACTTAATTCATAATTAATAAAAAAATCTTCTGTAAGACTGTGTGTGGAATATCTACTGAAACATTTTTAAAAGCAGCAATTATCATACAAAGATTTCTTCAGAAAATGTTCATATGTGTGTTTCAAGGAAATACACTTTATGGTGTGTATACACATCAGAAGAGTGCAGTCTCTCTGCAGAGTTGAGTTGCAGTTGATCCAAGCTTTAATTTTCTTTAATTTTGAAACAGAATTCCCTATAGACTCAGCTTAAGCATTTTGCTCTAAAACTAATGGTCTAATATGGTTTATTGGTTATTTACAGTCTAATGATTTAGATGATAGAGCTAAACAATATCACCTTGAGTTTAGAGGATAAGAAGGAAGAGAACTTACACCATCTTATTTCATGACTCTGTGCAGAAGTTCCTTTATCTGTTAATTATTTGATTTGAGCTTGCTAAAATTCAAATTTTTAATTTTTTTAAAAATAAAATTTTTTTTTTTTTTTTTTTTTTTTTTTTTTTTTTAATGAGCATCTGAACCAAGATGTGTTCTAAATCAGCAATTACTACAATCTCTAGTGTCCTGTCCTTCACAGCACTCCCACTAAATAAGGCCTTTTGCAGCATGACATTTTCCGGCTTCAGCAGAATACAGGGAAGAAATACTGTATCAGTTACACTGAAGGAGAAAAATACATGATTTCAAGTGGGAATTAAACAAGTGCAAGACAAGATGAGAAGGAAGAAGAGAAGAAAAAAAAAAACCACTGCTAATTTATGCTGTTTCAAAAGAAGGATAGTGACCTGGAAGAAAAATTTTGAAATGTAAAGGAAAAGTATATGAAAAGGAAGGTTGAGGAGGGGGTTGGTTTGACTTGTTTTGTGGGGACCTAGGGGCAGTGAGAATAGTCCTATACTTCAAAGTAGTGGTCTCTTCAATTTCTACTTGTTGGAGGCTGAGTTAACTACAGTGAGCATACTTTTAGAGATAAACAGAGAAGTGGGACTAATAGAAAGAAAGAGTGAAATAGGAAAAAACTGGAATATGCAGTATGAATGTATTCCTTGTACCAATTACTTGGTGTTGCATTTATATTTGTTGTAACAGGACTTCAATCTCTTTGACATTCAGCTAAATGCTAACATTAGAAATCCTCTCCCATTCATTTCACTATGTATATCCAGAGCTCTGCTACTCAAAAGTGTTAGAAGTTGGAACATCACATACGCAGTTATGTAAGCTGTCTGTAAGAGCTTGGCATTCACTGTGTTTCAGCCAAGTTAGTCATTTGCAAAATTAAAATGTCATTTACAAAATACATCCAAAACTGATCTTTTAAAACTCTGGATCAAAGCAAATGTGTTGGTTTGTTGGTTTTGTGAGGTCTTTTTTTCCAAGCTTTCAGATATATTTTTCTGTCTCTTATTCTTACTCTACTTTTTCATCTATGATAGTTAAAGAGCAGTACACACAGAAAGCAGTTTGACACTAAGTTTAATTCACGTGTTGGAAAATGTAGATTTAGTTGGTTAGTTCATTAGATCATGATATATGTCCATGTATTACAGAATGTTTTACCCCTTTCACTCTTTTTTTTTTCCCCCTCAAACAAAGGTTTATTTTTGTTTGGGATATGCTGTAGGAAAGAAATAAAGAACCTTTTAAAATTCATCTTGGGTACAGCTCCATCATGTATCTCTATTGCATTTGTGTGCCTGTAGCCTTGGAGATAGAAGAGGTGCTTGAGAGGTGAATCTCTACTTCCTTGTGTACAGCCTGGTAGCCAGCACCTGCTCTTTCTCTTGAATGGTAAAAGAATTTGTCTGTAGCTTTGTTGGTTTGGGGTTTTGTGTGTTTTTTGGGTTGTTGTGTGTTTGGGTTTTTTTTGTTTGTTTGGGTTTTGTTGTTGTTGTTTTTGGTTTTTTGTTGTTTGGTTGTTTTTTGTTGTTTTTTGTTTTTTTTTTTTTTGAGAAAATATTCCACTACACCTCCTTCATATAATAGGCTTTTTGAGACAATGTAAACACATAATGCTGAAGAAATAATGTCCTGCCTAATAACAGCAAAACATTTTTAAATTATATTTAAATGGAAACAATTTCTTTAAATCCTTTCTCCATAAAGAGAAACAAAGAATGCTGCTATGATACTCCATTTTCCCAAGACCAGGGTGGCTTTTAAGTATCTACCCTGATTTTCGTTCCCTTCCATAGCAACCCTGCAGAGTTCATTACAGAAGGAAATAATCACAGAATTCTCTATGACCAAAACGAAATCTGAATTTTCAGAAAATTACTCTGGTAGCGTAGGAGTTTCATTTACATGAATTCTTTGCTTTCCCACCTCCCCCCTGTAGTTTTCTCTAAGTCCTAAGCATAAAATAGGCAGAGAGCCAAGCTGTCATCTGTTTACATCTGTTTCATCCATTCTCAGGATCAGCTGAGCTAAAGGAGGTTATACATCTCAGAGAAAAGTCTTTATGCTCTTATTGAAATGTTTGGGAATGCATCAGATTTTGACCCAGTGTTAACCTACATTATCTTTTGGGCAGAAATGAGCAGTAGAATGAAATAATTTCAAAGGAGGAAATGCTATTAAATGCATATTGCAATTTTTCATAATGTATCAAACAAAATGCTTCTATTTTACTATTAAGAATAATATAAATTCTTTAGGAATTATTTTTTCTTTTATGTAATGAGGTTATTTCTGTGAAAATACTGACCACTGTCTAAAGGTCAACAATAATGTTATCGTATAGACTACTAAGCCATCATTAACTTTTTACTTACTTTATTCTAAGAAGATGAGTGGAAAAGTTTTATGTTTTAGATGTGTGTATAGATTGACTTCATGTTTGATGAGGGAACGTGTTACATTTTGATGTGTTTATGCATAAGATAGTTCGAAAACTCCTTAATAAAAAGAATGTTGAAGAATTAAAGAATAAATTCAAGTACATTCTTGTATATAAAATAAATACTATTTTATCCTTTTGTGAATTTAAAAAAAAAAAACATCAATTTTCACCAGATGTATTTACATATAAGCATACAAATTTACTTTAAATATGTATTTTTATAGACTATAGTGAGGGGGAAAAAGAGAAAATAAAATACCATTTTCCAGTATTGTTTGCTTTAAGAGACATTTAAATGTATGATTATGGGTTTTGATTTTCACTGACATTGCATTTTTAGGTTTTTAAATTATATGTGCAGTATTAATATTAACCCCCAACTTCACTGAGTTATTTGTTGCTTTAGTATGTCCCACATTCTTGTAGTTTTGGTACTTCAATTCAGGAGCTGCTTCTATCACAAATAGTGTTTTAGTGGCAGACTAAATAGAAAATGGCCATTGAATGGGTATAAAGGACAGAACCGGAAGAAGATCCTTCTATACTGTGCTGCTTAGAAAGGCAGATGCAAGACGAGCTCGTATCTGTCCATACCAAAGTTACCTGTCATTATACTTATGAATGAATGGTTTTTGTAGCGGTATTTATCAACTCTGTGTATAAGACAACAAATGTAAGGTGTAATTTTGTGTCATTTGTTTTCTTCCCTACATGACTATTTCTACCTATTTGAAGGTAATAGTTTCCTTTCTGTTGTGGAGACAGTCAGAATCTTTAAAGTAAATAACTTTACTTTTTACGGTAAAGTGCAATGGAATTTTGTCAAATCAGTTAAATTGAAGCTTTGGCAAGATTTTTCTAAGGCAGGGAGTGCTATCTATGCCTTCATATGTAATGTATTCTTCACTAGCAAAGGTTTCCAGGAAGATATCTCTTCCATAAGTTGCAAAGATTTAAAACCGTTCTAGAAGGGTTATTTTTTCATTTGAATAGCTGTATGGGTGAGGTTACTGATATAACAAAAGTCTTTGTCAGGTTGATCTTGTTAGGTGCAGATGAGATCCCAGGAGCCAAACTGGCCACGGCACTGAGGCAGTCTCTCTCCCATGTCATTTCACTATTATGCCTCGACAATGACCTTGAAAGACCCTTTTCCTGTGGCCGTTATAACCTTGGCCTTGCTACTGACAGTGTCAACAGGGGTGCCAATTAGCGCTGTGCGGTGGGTTTTGTATTCCTGTTTTATGAACAAAGTCCATTGAGGCCTGTATTGAGACCACCAGCTTACTTCAAGCAGGCCACCAAGTGCCATGGCATTTTTATTTTGTTCTGCCACTAACCGACCTGGTGTTGAACCTACATCTGTAATCTGTTTATAGGCTCTGTATCTGTCATTAATTCTAAATCATTTCATTTGATAAGAGAAGATGTTTGTTTCTGAAGTACAGTATGTTAGCATAGAATTATATGTAGCAAATACAAAAAATAGTTCAAGTTGCTTCTTGTGAATAGAGTTTCAGTTTGCTTTTACAAACTTCAAAAATTTTTATCAGAACTCTTAAGAATTTGCCGGACACAGAAAAAGAAGACAGCAGGAATGAAAGAAGCATTGGAATTTTGTATCACGTAAAGAGAATCCCATGTGTTACAATAAACGTTGCAATCTAATATACAAACATGAGACTCTCTATGTTATGGATTTCTCATAAGCAGTCATGGTTTATTTTCTAGTTACTGGGGCATTTCCATCAAAGATATTTAAACCTATTCAGACATATTCCAGACTGTTAAGGTTTCAGTGATAGAAAATTGAGCTGAAAAATACAGTTGTGCATAAACATTACAGGAAGCCTAGGATTAAACCGGTTGTTCCGAAACAGGATTCTGTATTTTTCTGTCAGCAATAAAGTTAGTTCAAAGGAATCCTTTTTAGATGTATGGCAGCAAGGTTTGTTTTCTCAGTGTCCAATCAAAATGGTGACCATAAATCTCCATTTAATTTGTAATAGCAAATTTGAAGTAATATATTTATGTCTATATATTAGGCTTTGCAACTGAATACAGCATTCCTGCTTTTATGCTTTCACAGTACATTTAATATTTTAAACCTTTAAAATATATATTTTTTTTATAGCTGAGCAGAAAATAAATTATACAAATTAATTTGTTGTGGGGTATTTTTCATTTATTTCTTTCCCTATCCTTTAAATCTGTGTTCTCCACTAGTGAGACATTATTATAATTGTGTCTATACCTTTTAATTCTGTGATATCAAAGTTAAGGAAATGTTAGAATTTTGTTATTAAATAGAGTAGATTGGAAATCACGAGGAGGGCAGAATTGGCTTGTCATTAATTCATAATAAGTCTGCTGATTGGACTGTGCATGTATAGTCTGAAAATAGCTGTCCTGATACTGAAAAAAAAGTTATTTATTTTACATACATGTATTTCTGCTGTAGCAAGAATCATGAGGGCTGCTCTGAAAGTAACATCTTCTGTTTTATTATATTTGCCCACAGTATCTGAAGCGGATGCTGGTGGCATGATAGTAGAGGTTGGGCACCTCTGCCAGTATTCCACTACATCTCGTTGCTCTGTGACAGATGGCAGCAGAGGGGCAGTCTGACAAAATTGCATCTGACATGGAAGTGCATATTGAAGCAAAAGTGCGGAATTCTCCACTAAATAAATAAATAAATAAATAAATAAATAAATAAATAAAGGCACCAATTAACACTCACCATTGCTTGCTGAATGTTAATGGAGACCAACCAGTGGATGTAAGCACCGTGAGGCAGTGGGTGGTGTGTTGCAGCAGTGGCAACAACAACAGTATGTCAACTCCGCTGGTGTGGATTTTTAAGAGCATGGTGCAAGCTCTGTTCATTGCTGAGAAAAATGCATAGCAAATAATGGTGACTATTGAAAAACAGTGTTCTGAAGCTGATTTATTTTTTATTTTTCATTTTTATTTTTTCTGTAAAATAGTGTTATTTTGCTCTTTGTACCCATTGTAGTTTCCATGGAAAAAAATAACAGGCATTACTTTTGGACCTACCTACTTAAATGATGGAACAGCTTAGCACATTATGCCAGAAAAGGTTTTTATCCCAGTTGAGTAAATTCAACTATCTACACAGAGAATGAGAAGGTCATGAGGAGGAAAGACAAATGCATGAGTGTGAGGGACTTCATGAAGGGAGGGGGTGAAAATATCTGTGTTAGAGATGAGAGAACTTGAGGATGGAGACACTTTGGTCTCTCCTCTAGGTACATCTCCCTTCTGAGTACATTTACTTCCATTATGATGGACTAGAAGAGATCGTTGTTTAGTGCAGTGCCTCTGAGACCTAATTTAGCTTTTGTAGGAAATTCAAAAAGAGACAGAGTGAACAAGAAAGGCCAGAACAAAGATATGAGTTTGCGTTGTGAATATTGATACTTATGTTGCTTCTGTAAATTCTTTAAAAGAAGTTCTCTTAGAAAATGCTGACTTAATTTTTCTGCTAGAGGAGAACTGAACTTTAGGAAAGAATATTTTTTCGTTACTCAGCTTTGATAATGAAGGAATGGTAAAAATGTGTGTTCTTGGGCAGTGGGGTTTTGTTACTTTTAAATAACAGCTAGAAAGACATTCTGTCAAGCAGAAATGCATCAAAATATAATTTAAATTTGCTTTTGAAAATGCATCTTTTGATAGAGTCACACTGAAGCATATATGGGATCTTATTTGAAGAATATCATAAAAACATTCTCAGAAGTCTCAAAACTTAACGTATGACATTTGTTATTTCTTCATTTGAATGAGTTTACTTCCTTTGAGAGTTCTGAATGGCTTTGCTTTCTTCTAGCATGTAATTTTGTAAAGGTCATCTTTATCCCCATGAATTTGGAGCCACCATGATGAGTTTGGATATATTTCCCCTATCTTTTCATCAGGAATGAAGTGGTGTCATGTGCTCACATAACTCCACAAATGTTAGTCAGTAGGAACAATTTCTGTGGAGTCTTGACATCAAAGCCCTGTTTTACCACACTACAGATGTGCTTTTTAAGTATTACTTCGTACAAAGTGAAATAAATACAGATGTTGGAGAAATGTTTTAGGAGTAATGTATGTTTCTGTTATCAACACAAAAATGTTGCTTTGACATCCAGTGTTATGAACAGCTGTGAAAATATATTGTAGGCTAAAATGAGATAAATGAGATGAAATGAAGTGAAACACCCATTAGTCAATTTAACTTTAGGTTTTATTAGGTTTTTTTGGTTGGTTGGTTTGTTTGTTTGTTTGTTTGTTTGTTTTGGCTGATCCATGTGTCCCAACAGGTTCACGTTTTATTTGAACATTTCCTGCAAAGAGTATTTGATAAATAAAAAATAAGCTTGTCAACACATATGAAAAGCTGATTTGAGTCAGCTCAAATGCACACACTTAAAAGTGCATACGTTTAAGCGTCATATTTATACTTTATTTATCATCTAATTTTGACTAGCTTCCTTGTTCTTCTCTGAAGAGCGCTCATTAGTAAATATCATATCCTACTTCCATAAACTCATGCCCACAGAGGCAGTCACTAGTTAATGTCATATTACTTAGCTGAAACTTGTTGCTCTTGTTGCTAAGCAGCTGAATTCACACCAATCAATAGTACTGTGTAGTTTTCTTTGACAGCAGATTTCAATTAAAGGTCTGGAAATGTAAATGATTTCTTCAGTTGGTCAGTTTGGTAGTGAAAGGAAAGCCATTAAGAACAGTTCTACACAAATGTTTGATCTCTTAATGTTTTCTATACTGAATTCAGTATGAGCAAAAATATTAAAAAAATAAATACACTGTGTTTCTGTTTTCTAGTGTATAAATCAGTCTGAACAGGAAATTAGAGCTTACAGTTGTATTTGTTTCCTTTGTTTTCCAAATAGATTTTATCCTCTTCATGGAGTGTTGAGGAGAAAAGCAACTGAACATGAACTGACAGAAAACCTCCATAAAATGTAATTAGACACTCCTCAGAAGAGTGAATCTGTGCAAAGGTACTCTTTGCTGAAGAAGAAAGCATAGGAGAAATTTTCAGTAATGATTGTTTTGAAAATACTATATTTTCAGCAAGAAGATTTGATATTAAATCATTAAATTAAGTACCTTACATTTGTAAAAGCACTTTGGGTATTTTGAGGATGCAGGAACTCAAAAGAAGTCTCAAAATAGGAAACTTTTTGAGGAATGTGTCTTGGTGTGTTGAGCTGTTGTTGGAGAAATGGAAGCAGAAATAGCAGAACTTGAGATGCAATCCTTTATTAAATTTTATTTTTTTTAACCCCGTTTAGAGCACAGATTGAAGAACCTGTTTTGTAGTCATGTGGCTGTTTTTTCTCAACAAAATATTGGCATGTCATTTTTGCCTGTTGAGTTTTTTTAACCATTTCTTGTTTTAAAGTATTTTTCTTGTTTTAGCCCTCAACATTTTATTAGCACACACCAAAAGTGGTGCAGAACTTGCTGCTCAGAATTATACTGAATTTAAGTTTCACGGTTGCTGCATTTTCAACAAATTTCTTAATAAAGAGGACTGATCTGGTCTTTAGGCTTTATGTGGAAAAACGCTGCTTAAAGAAGCACTAAGAAAATACGGAGATCAGTACATACTACAGAGTTTTCCACAGCAACCCAGAGAATTGTGTTGCGAGTTTTATTCTGGTATCTGCTCCAGGCATGCAAATCTGTAGTTTCATTTGTCAAAGTGTTACTGCAGACAATAGTTTTTATTAAGAATTTTGTTATGTTATTAAGGTGTCTAGGGACTTTTTCACCAAGGCCTATTCTAATACATAACATGTTCCTATGCTCTAGAAAGAAAGAGGCTCATGTTTCCCTTTTTAGATAATCATTTGATTCTTGGACTGTGTCCAATTGTTCAAGCCCTCCTAAATAATTCCTGAACTCTGTTCCACTCTTTCAATATTTCCAATTGTCAGAGATGGTCTCTAGCGCACAATCAAACTGGATACTTAATTCATGAGTTCTCAGATCATCTCTGGCAAAATCCTAATGCCTTCATACAAAAAACTAGTGCTCCATACAGAGCTCCATGATCTACTTCATAGTGTATCTTCCATGTTGCATTTGGTGCAATATTCTTCTCCTGGTGGTCCTCCATCATTTCCTTGATTGTTCCATGCAGATTTCACAGCGTCTACTGGAGGTCCGTATAGTTTAGTAGCACAAAAGGGACTTTGCACAGGGGAATGTAGACAGGAAGCTAAAATATTTGTTAACGTATTCATATAGGAGAGAATGAAAAATTGAGAAAGCTTCTCTGCAGGACATTGAATCAAGACACAGAAATTACAGGATAGTGTATGCACTTAACACTCAACAGGAACTAAATAAAGCCTATTATTGACAAAGAGTAGATACTTTTTTCTCCTCATTCGGACAGTAGATAAAGAACAAGTACAACTCCCCTTCTCTTCAAGAAAGCTATACAAAGCATTACTTCTCCTTAATCTTTTCTGGATTTTGTTTCTTTCTTTCTTTCCTTCTTTTTTCAAAAGCTGTCTAAAACATTGAATAAGGAATCTCTTTTTGGCACACTGTGTAATGCTACGAAATTTAACACTTGTTTAGAAAGCAATCTGAAACTACCAAGCTGAAAAGAATGGATAGTATGGAAACAAACATCTTCTTCTGTAGCCTTCTACAAGAAGACTTAAATTAACCGTATCTCTGGGTCCACAGCACTTGACCTTCAGAAAAAAACACTGACAATCATTGAAGATGGACATACTGCTGTTTTAAATATGAGGGTTTCCTTTCCAGACTGTGAACTTGGATAAAAAAGCACCAGGTAGTGCCCCAAAAGAACGCTTTTCATTTCACACAAACTGTTGTTAGGACTTTGTGACCGTTGCAGTGCTCTCAGCCTGCAAGTATAGCTTGCCTCTAGACTAGGTATGCTAGGGCAATGTTTATTGAAGGCTATATTGCCAAGATCTAAGGAATAACTCTGTCGGGATTAAAAGCATGACAAGTTGCAGACTGATTCCAGGAAAGCTGTGGCAGAGATGAACATGCCTCTGGAGAATACTGTGTCTCTAGAGTGTAATCTCCAGTAAGTATTCCCAAGATTGCTCCTCGACAGTTTCAGGTAAGCTGAACAAAAGATGCTTTCAGGTATACCCCAAAGTAAAGATAGCATGGACGCTAAGGAATTTTTGTCTCATAGAATAACGTAGAAATATTTTTTGCATCACACTGGCATCTTATATTCCTTAAGTCTATAAACTGAATGGGTCTTGGTAAGAATAGTCGCAGGCGACTCAGAGAATATCCTGTGATTGACAGGCATGTTCTGACAAATTAGAGGCAACTAGAGAGAAGCAGAAGTGCTGAATGTCAGAACTGTACTAACAGATACAGATGCTTGTCTAGTGCTGACCTTTTTGTAGCTGGTAACATTGTTTTTGAGTCTTGTTTTTGTGCGAGTAGAAGATCAGTCAAACATTTCTCAAGTTAAGGCAGTAAAATTAGAATTCACACTAAAGGGAACCATACTGGCAAACATCGTATTCTATTATATGCTGAATGTCTTCACTATCTGTAACAATTCCCTGAATGTTTTTTATGATTTCAAATTCAAGTTAAGTTTACTCTGGTAACCATCAACTACCATCTCGTGATGTTTCTGTGGCAGTTATTCAAACTGGAAAAGGTCAAAACAACATATGTTTATATTGTTAGTATTTTATATATTTTTACATATGTTCTGGCATTCATCTACTTTTACCAGTATTTTTCCACTGTTTTCCCTTCATCTGACTTTTCTACATTCTTCACTGTTTCCAGTTATTTTTTATTGTTTATTATCCAAATGTTATATCCTTCCACTGAGCTTGAATCAATAGTACTAACGATTAAAAAATTTTACTTAGTCATAATTTTTAAGGGTTAAGTGATCTCCTCGAAGCCATTGAATCTCCAGAGGTTATGGATGCAATTTCAGCTTTCTAATAAAATGAAGTTGTCACTTCTTGGTACTTTCCCTGATGAGGGTGTGCCTGCAGAATTATTTAGTACTTGTTCTGGGCAATTCATTACCTCTTTCATAAAAAGATATAGCTCATGGTGTATCTATGAAAGTTAAACATATTGTAGAAATTATTGACTACTCTGGAATGTCTTCAAGATAATTTTGTGTTGGTGAAATTACTCTAGCATTTTTCTGATGCTATAAAAACTTAGATCATCACATACCAAATACCTTCAAATGCAGTTTACTACTTGTGATAGGTGTTTAACTCAAAAATTGTGACTTTCAAAGCTACTCTTTATCTTCAGAACACTTTATCTTCATAAGATGATTTGATTTTTACATTAAAGCTCTTCAGGAATTAAAAGGTCCTATTTTCTTTTTCCCTTGTCTGTATATCACATCTATACTTTCTTACAATGCAAGGGGTACTTCTCTGCCTGTGCTCTTTTGAGGATCAAGTCCATAAACACATAAGGATATAGCTAGCAGAGCAAGTTGTGCAAAAAAAAAACAAAATGGAGGAGGAGATGATGAAAACTTTTTTTTTCTTTCTTTTTTAAATTGCTAGGACCCAGTTAGGAGTATTTTGTAGCATCACAGAATCATAAATGGCCTGGGTTGAAAAGAACCACAATAATCATCTAGTTTCAACTCCCCTGCTATGTGCAGAGTCGCCAACCACTAGACCAGGCTGCCCAGAGCCACATCCTGCCTGGCCTTGAATGCCTCCAGGGATGGGGCATCCACAACCTCCTTGGGCAACCTGTTCCAGTGTGTCACCACCCACTGTGTGAAAACCTTCCTCCTAATATCTAACCTAAACCTTCCCTGTTTCAGTTTAAAACCATTTCCCCTTGTCCTATCACTGTCCACCCTTATAAACAGCCATTCCCCCTCCTGTTTATATGCTCCATTCAAGCATTGGAAGGCCACAATGAGATCTCCCCAGAGCCTTCTCTTCTTCGAGCTAAATAAGCGCAGACTTTTGTAGCTGTGAATGTGTCCCAGCTCAGAGAATACCCTACACTGCTGCTGGCAATCTGTAGAAAGAAGAGATGCTTCTCCTAGTTTTACTGAGTTACTGGTTCGGAAACAGTGCAAGCATTATTCATTAGACCTATAGAGCAAGACTGACTGTCAAAATTCCCTACTCTGACCTCAGATCTTTCTTCTGAATTTGAAATTGAAAAAAAAAAAAAAAAAACTGTTTAGTCGGAAATTAGAGTAGAAGCTGATTCCCCAAATGAATTGCTAACAGTGCTAAAGGGAATATGCTCACTCTCATTTTCCATTGATCAGGAGATTCCTCTTACTTGCCTCTGTTTCTAAAGAATGTCCAGAATTCAACATCATGAGGGAAGACTAAGAATATTCACCACTCCTCATCTAATCTCTGAAAATGAATAATGTTATATCTTTATACCTCTGTATATGTAGATCTTAGTTGCTGTACCACTAAGAAATAAAAGCAACTTCTTTCATTTTCAACTTGTATTAATCATCACCATTTTGTTGAAAATGCTAAAGCTATGATAATTTACTCTAGCTCATAGTTTGTATGAATGGATGAGCTGTATTTATGTCTTTAAAAATCATAATTGGAAGCACATTAGGAGATCACTGTCAAAGTAAGAAGTCATCATTCACTCTTAATGGAATGATGTTGCTGCCTTCTAAATTAACAATATCTGTTGCCAAATAGTAAACAAGGATTCTGAAGGATTATTGAAGTCCTGAGGAATGTAGCTGTATAAGGATGGTCTGTTTCATTAGGAGTGTTTTTTCCACACTCTGTAATCAAGTAACATATCTTGGCTCCCAGTTATATACTGACTGTGTGTCCACACTGATCATGAGTTCACAAAGTCAGACCTTTTAAAGGTGGTGAGATAAGCAGGGTGTACCAGCAACAGTCTTAGCACCGGACAGTGCTGTCCTCAGAGTGTCACTGCTGCCAGCAGCAGACACAGCTGTCGGTGGTGGTTTGGCTGGAAGAGCAGCAGTATCTCAGTCATTTATTGTTCTACCATACCATCAGAATATTGTTGAATATAATTGCCAGTCATGTTCACGCACACAAATTTATGGAGCACCCTGCATAGCAGATTGTTCTTCAAACAGTCCCCTTGTTTCCACTGGGGATAGAATAGAGTGAGAATTACTGATCTAAAGATGATTTTCAACTCAGGGTATTTGTTATGTCTGTCTCTCAACTCCATCCCACTTGCACAATAAGAATATTTGTCAGAAATTCAGTGTGGGAGTTGCTTGGAGTTCTCCTAAGCTATTAAATATCCAATTGAATAATTTATTCTTTTGTACAAGCCAAACTTGATCCTCCTGGCTGGAGAAGTAAAATCACTCAATCTTTTTCCACTCACTATTTGTAAGACAAAGACAGGATCTCCAAAGATACAGTGATCATTTGAGCTGGTGTAGCTGACTTCCACACAGATAACTGAAAGTGTTTTTTTTAACAACAACAAAAAAAAATCCATTTCATTAAAAAATAAAGCCTGGGTTTCTTAAGCATTCACTTATCATTTTTTTTTTTTTTTTTTTTTTAATGCCCAGAAGAATGCATGCAGAAATGCAATAAAGTATGCTTCAGTGTAGAATTAGTGTGTACGTGTTCTTTATTCTTTCTGCTATAGTCCTTAATATTTCTCTAAAGTCTTTTGCTTGTACCGTATTACCATTGTCTTAGCAAGCCTTAATATTTGAAGTCCCTTTTCTTTGGCATTCTTCTTGTCTTTTCCACTGTTACTTGATTTTTTCAAGCTGATTCTGATGTTGTACTTTCTTGATGTTTGAAGTAAACTTGAACCAAACCACTTTTGCTCTGCCAGTGAAACTTCTTTCATATTAGGCATCTTTGGCATGTAGAACATAGCCCATATTAATCACTTCTATACTACTACTCAGGGGCTGGTCAAGAGCAAGGTTGCTTTTCATGACTTAACTACTGTTGTTTAGATTATGTACAGCTATCATAGCATTGAGGTAACATACACAAATCTGGTCCTATATTTTGAGTTGCCCTCACACCTGAAAGGAGGTCTACAGCACTTTTCCTTCTATGCAGAGCTCTCCTTGTCAGTACACCTGAAACTCATAACTATTCTCTAATTTCTCTTTCCTCAACAATACACTTGTTCCTAACAATATACTAAGAACCTTTCTCTTTATAACTCCTTAATGGCATGTGTCCTGTTAACCTTGTACTGTTTCCTTTGATCTTTTCTCTAGGTTAGCAGCCCTTAACACTATGTTATCTTCTCTTGTTCCAGAAGAGTTTTTATGATGGACCTGTTGGAAAATGTATTCTAATTGTCTCTCTTTTCAGATATGTATTTAACAATATGTGTTAGCAATATTTACTAATCAAATCACAAGGAATTTCATATACTACATCCCTAGAATGGCTGTGCTTTCTGTTAACTTTCAACAGAAAGACCTCTTGAAGAGGTCCACCTAAACAAATCAAAACAGGGTCAAAGAAAAAAAAGTGAAAATACACATTAGCCAACAAGATCACAGGTGTATAAAAATTTTCCCAAATTCTAATGTCATTACATGAAATAATAACATCATGGTGTTTCTGGTAACATGAAAAATTTGGATGATGATAGGTTTCTGTTCACTTGCCTTTATACTAGCTCCAAATACACAAAGCATAAATTTCCTACAGGATTCTGGTAGTTTATACATCTTCTACTGCCTCTTCATCCTTGCTTTCATTTCTAAATTTTACATTGCCATTTTGATGTCAGTTTAGTTTCCTTCATTCACCTGCATTCCTAAATGAGCTGCGTTAAGTAAGCCACTATAAAGCTACCTCTTTCTACTTCTTTTCTCCACCACAGAAAGTTGAATTCCCAGTACTTTTCAATGTACATGGTCCTCTGTGATACTTTTGTCATATATTATTTAATATTATTGGATCAAATCACGCTTACTTTTCGAATCAGTTCCTGACACATGATGACAGCTAATGAGTAATAATTCTCAAGTGGTCAGGTAACTGGGGTCAAGCTATAAAATGCGAGTCCTTTCCTGTATTATGGCCCACACATTTATTTGAATCATTAACTCTTCTCCAAAATTCTATTGCAAAACTGGGGGTGGTGGACAGTATGTTTAGATGAGGCACCAGAGTTGGCTTTCTCAACCTCTCTTCCCTGTTATATTTCAGCTTTATGAAACTTTATTTCTGCAGTGTAGCACTTACTATGTTCTACTGGGTCGACAATTGCTACACTCCTGGGACATTTGGATATTAACTAAATTCTTGTAGGCTCTGTATGTTGTTAATATCCAAGACAGAGCATTTTTTTAAGTTCTAGATAACAATTTTAGGGTTTCAATTTCGATGGCTGAAATTGGATGCAGCCACCATTTTTCACCCAACTTCAAATTATACGCTAATGAAAATTAATACTGATTATAAAAGAAGTGGAAACAAAGAGAGAAGATAAAAACACTACGCTAATGTAGCATGATGGCAATCAGAATTTGCCAGGTAAGAAAGCTTTTGGGGAAAAAAAAAACAAAAACAAAGCACAATGACAACGACAACAACAAAAAAAACAATAAAATCATATCCTGTCTCACTGTCTTCACTTACAGTTAACATATTGCATTAAATAAACTGTCTGGACTTTTCTGAGAACTGTATCTATAAATATTTGACTCTTAAGTTGTAAAAGGACTTCACGTTGGAGTATTTCCCTGTATTTTTGTCACATTTGGTCTTTCTACCTTCAGTAAGGCTCTGGGAAAGACCTATTGGAGGCCATTAGTATTTTAAAAGAGAAACGTGCTAAAATATTTGGATTTTAACCAGGTTATGTTGATTTTTTAAGCTTATTTTGATATTAAACTTAGTGTATATATATTTGCATTAATATTGTAAAGCTGAAAATACAGTGTTCCATTATATAGACATTTAATCTGTCTAAGCTATGCCATAGCTTTTCTTAAGTATTTGTAGGTATTTAAGTTATTCTCTTAATTTCAGTGGCTTTAAAGTATTTGCCCTGACAGAGAAGAATCTTCATTGTGGTGAATTATACCACCTCAAATAAGTAAAGAAACAAAATCAATAAAATTAAGTGGGCTCCTTTTATGTTTCCTACCATACCTCTTGATATTTGATGTAAGGAAAATGATTTATAAAACTTGAGGCCAGAAGCCGATGATGCAATTTATCTCAGAGTTTCATTTGCAGTGATTTTATTGTTCTGTCCAGAATGTGGAAATAAAAGGAGGTTATAGAATTAATTTACTCTAAAACTTACCTAAACTTGCTTTTTTTTTTGCAAGCAAATCTCTTAACTTTTCAGCTGATGTATTTCTTCATACCATGAGAAAGCTGGAAGTTTTCATTTACTTCTGTAACTGGAATACTAGAGATAATTAGTACACTGACTTTTCTTAAATTACAAAATTTGTTAGAAAGTTAAAAATATAATTTTCAACGCTCTGCTTTGGGCATTTAAATTTCTATCAGAGTTTACTTGTGTCCAAATAATTGACTAATTTTACAATTTTAAATATACACATCCCAACTACGAGTGCTAAATAATCAAGACGTTTATTTTTGTAAATTAAGGAGAAACCTAAGACATGCACAAGGTGGGGATTTTTTTTAATGTTATGTGTAATCTTTAAACAAGGAGAATGATCAGCTCAGCTTAACATAATTACAGAAATGGTATCACGTTCACAAAGTGGGAAAAAATACTAACAAAAGTAAGGAATATTTCTGCATTACTTTGTATTGTTAAACTCTCAGTGAGTTAAAAAGCAGACATAAACTAGATGGCATACTGATTTTTTTAATAGGCTAAGGAGTTTGCTTACAATTCAAAGCTTGAGGCAGCAAGTAGAAATGGCTCTGAAATTCTTTTAAGAAAACTAGCAGAAAAGGGAACAGCCATCTGCCTTAGTTTTGCAGTTCTGTGATGCAAGATTTTTTTTTCTTCTGATATTAGGAACATGGAGTGGGAAGGTTTTGCTCTTTCTAGAAGGGTGGTAATTAAATCTACAGAATGCAGGCAAGCTATTCTTTTTCAAGCATATTCTTCATATGTGTTCTCAAGTGTGAAAAAGCATGCTGTTGTTTTCTTTAATTATTAACATTTAGTTGTTGAATTTTACCCATAAATATGCTTGAGTACCTATACTGTCCATAAACAATTTGTTGGAAAAATGTAGTGTTTAAAATTCTAAGTATGATCATTCTCTTTGAAAAATATGACATATGAAATACTTCGTATTTTATAACAAACAAAAGCTATTCTAACAATAATCATTCTAGTGTAAGGACTCAGAAATTCAAAATTCATTAACATTCTGAAGTATTTTATTAGTGTCATTTAAAAAAAAAAAAAGTTAGTAAAATTCTTTGCCAAAATATTTGCAGAAGGTTTGAAATATACAGAAATAAACTGAAGTTAAATGCATCTTTTTTCTTCTTAAATATATTTTCTGAAAATATTTTTATATATCCACATGGCATAAAAAAAATCTTATCAGCACACTGACAAATAACTCATCTATCTATCTATCCATATATATATACACACATATGTATAAAAATATATACAGCAATCTACATCAGTATATTGATCTTCTGTACAAAATGATGTATTGAGAATGCAATCATGGGATATGTAAGTTGCTTCTGCTCCCTGCCATTGTGGTACTTGATGTACCACAGTGATACTTGTGGTACTTGCTCAGAGCTTCTTAGGGGTCAGCAAGTATCTGTATCTTTCAGTATTAGCTAATGATTTATAAATTTAGCTTTGAATAACTGAATAGTTGTTTCCTTAATTTCTTAATTATGTCTTGATAGACTATCAAATCTTTTCTGGCACCAAAAATGGTCACCAATACAAACGACAGGATGAGGGAAATGTCTTTAAACTGGAAGACTGGATTTAGACTGGGTATTATGAAGAAATTCTTCACTGTGAGAGTGGTGAAACCTGTAACTGGTTGCCCAGAGATGTGGAAGCCCTGTCCTTGGAGACATTCAAGGCCAGGCTGGACAGTGCTCTGAGCAACCTGATCTGCCTGTAGGTGTCCCTGTTCATTGCAGAGGAGTTGGACTAGATGACCATTAAAGGTCCTTTCCAGATCAGAAGATTCTATGATTCTATAATTATAACCATGTTGACTATATATTTGAACTAGACATACATTCCCATTACAGTAAGGCCTTACTTTAAAAAAAAAAAAAAAGCTAACCAAAAAAAACCAACCCTATACTGCTAGCCTGCCAGACCCTCAGAAACACGAAAAACTTCTTTTGGAGAAATGTGTGTGTGTGTTGTTATTGCCAGTTTTTAATTCATTTCTGACACTTGCATATTCCTGAGAGCATTTTTCTGGTAACTTTATTATATGAATGAGATTATCATTAAAAATTGAACAAATATTGTTTGACTTCCCTTTGAATAAAAGAACAGCTCTTTTGAGACACTTACTGAACTTTACTCCAGGCATTGCAGTTCATATAACAGGAAATCTGGCAGTTATGAATAAATAAAAACTTTTTATTATTATTTTATAACACACTGGGGCAAATGAAAAAGCAAAAGGGCCCACTTCTTGCATCCATTTCTGGCCCCATTACCCCAGGTCCCCACCTTAGTTATCTATAAAGAGAAGCTAGGTTCAAAGTCTGTGCAAAAATGTTTCCGTTATGTAGCTTATTTATATGACTAGAGACTTTTAATTTACATTGAACCAACTGCCTAAGATTCCATGGAAAGTGGCATTTACATCCGGTGCCTACTGCTGGTCTTGGCTGGGTGGGATAAAGGACTTGAGTCTTGTGGATCCCCAAAGGCCAGATAGAGGAAGAATGAGAACTAAATGAGCAATAAAGCAACATAATGAAATGCTGGATCACCAGAGGTCTTAGAGGAAGTTTGCTGGTCATGTGCAGTCACTGATGCAAATCTGTGCGGAAATAAAATTCCTGTTCTGCATTGAACTCATCTCATATATCTTCTGAACACGGAAAATTATCAGTAGGATATCAGCTCTCCACATCGACATTTTTCTTCCCCAGCCGAAATCTTCTTATGTGATGCACTCAGCTACAGAGCAGCTGATGTCAGATGAATTTTAAGAAGAATCTAAATGAATAAGAGAAACAAAACCTCCAGTGACCTTGCTGACGTGTTTAAATATTGTTTCCTATTTACGTATTCCACATGGAATGTGTCCTTGGACTCCGACCTTTCATTAAAGAAAGGAGCTATAAGCTCATACACTGAGTGTATGCCTATCGTTTCTCAACTGCTCCTGTTTTCAGAAAAGTACTGTTCTTCAGGTTACTGAGATTACTCTTATCCTACAGCATCTAATGTAATTCAGTAGCTGAACTTGTTTTGGGAAACAAACAGGAGCAATTTGGTTTTCTCTGGATCTGATTGTACATTGTATTTTATCCTTCAAAAGTATTCTCAATGAATTCAGTAATCTAGTGTAGAATAGAAAATTTACTGTATGTGTAGACCACGTGCAGTGCATATTAAACATTTATAATAAATATTATATTCTTGCCCTAATGTTCAAGGATTTTCATATGTAACACTAGGATGAAAAGTTATAATATCAATGTAAAAAACCTACTTGAAAATGCAAAACATGCCCATTTTCCAAAATGAATATTACAATATTAAATATTTGTAATTCTGAATATATTATAATATGGGTTTACCTATGCCAATACATTAGCACCGAAAATGCTCAAAACATTTTCAATTGATCATTAAATAAATTAACTGTTTTGTATTGTTTTGTTTCTTAATATTATTTCATATAACAAAAGCTTCCCATCCTTACTGCAGGGGAAAATACGGAATATTTAAAATGATGCTGTGTAATAATAGTCTCTGACATTACTAATCAGTGAGACTACACTTATTTTGTCATTCTAGTGTGTATTTCATGACTGAATCTGCACTAGAAATGTTGTTCTTGGCATTTAATTCTATAGTAAATTCTTGTGATTTGGCATTTCCATACAAGTAGAACTCAAATGCAAAGGGTTCAAGATGATACTGAAGTTGGGAGAAGAAGCTGAAAGAAGTATTTTGACAGCTTGACAGTATTTTGACATCAAGACCCTCTAGGAGGAGTAGAACTCAGAACAGCAAGTGAAGAATTAATGGGAAACTGTATGATAAGTATAGTTTGAAAGATGAAAATTGCTGAAAGAAAAAGATCACAGAACAGCAACAAAATAAATGCTTGAGGGGAAGCAGGAAGATTAAGAAATCCTTATGAAAATATGTGTTGCTCATTGTTATTCATTAAAGTGAGACTATATGTCAGAATTAAATGATTCTATAACCTTCTCTTAAATACAAACCAGATTCTTATGTTTGCTATAATATTTCATTGATATAAAAATATTTCAGTGAGAGATGAATAATTATTTACTGCCTACTAATTCATGGAAGTAAGGAAAACTGAGATCCAGAAAATTTATATTTTGCCATCTAGCCCAGGAGATTTTTGTGAGATCTATGCTTGCATTTACAGGCCTGTACCAAAAGTTTGTGCAACTTTTCAGGATGCATTTAAAGTGAATTCTTTGTGGAAATGTTTTCAGAGAGCCTTTCTATCAGGACAGCACTTCCAGCAATAACAAAAGAGCCTGACTACAGAGGAGCCCTGCATAACATGATAAAAGACAAGATGGCTAATTCGCACCAATGATTCATCAATAGTACCTACATTAGGTGGCATGGAAAAGGAAAAGGGAGGGATTAGACTTATATGATACTCAAAGTTGAAAAAGGTTTTTCTAGTATCAAAAGAAAAATCACAAACCTCCATAATGATTGTGTTGACTGTGCTCATGGTAAAACCAAATAAAGGCTGCCTCTGATTAAGAGACTGCCGGAACATGCCTGTTCCCACATAACAGTAACTTACTCTCTTCTAGAATAATACTGAGATATTTCTAAACTGTTGCACAGACCCTAAATTTCAAATGCACAGCTAACAGGTTAAGGCACATGTAGTTTTGTGTATCTGACACCTTTACATTGGAGAAGATGGATGAGATACTGAGCTTCAGCGTCTGGGCATATAAATCAAGGTTTGAGCTCTCCTCCATCATGAACAAACACATATACATCTTGCAGCTGCAGAACAGAAAACAACGTGTTCTTCTAAATCAGACTACCATATGGCAAAGAAATAAACTCACAGGAGCTTATAGTAGTAAGTATTTTCAGGCCTATTGTAAAACAAGTTTTTTTTGTTGTTGCACTCTTCTTTTTGGGGGGTAGGGCTGGGATGTAAACAGTGCTTTAGCCAGATACTGGGAGAGTCCTTGGAAAAATCTATGGGGAGGAGTTTTAGCACATTATTTCTCCAGATCTCTTACAATCTTCTATAAACTAAGGGAATTTTCCAGTTCTTAATTGGTAGAGGAATGTGTCAGAATAAAAGTTTCAGCTGAGACACTATTCACATTATTGTTGTAAATAATTGGATTGTTTCAGCTAGCACATAAGCTATTGTGAATGTGATATGGCTGTTACTAGCTAACACTGAAACATGTATTATAGGATGACAGGCAGGTAGTAAATCACAGACCAGAAAAAAAGAGATTAAAATAAATTTTATTACACTGTCCAGTGGGAAAAGTATGGCATAAGTCAAAAGAACAAATTTTGCCAATAGGTTTGCAATTACTTTACTCATCTTCAGTAAACATAAGTGATTCTTTGGTTTTTATGAAAGAAATGCCGCCAGCTTGCTCATACTGTATAAAGCTCTATTCCTAATTGCCAGCAAGAGTTGGGATCTGTGGTTCAATGGCATCACCACTTGCTCGTCTGCTTTTGTCCCTGCTTAGAAAGGTTTTAGTTTTCCTCTTACAAATAATATGGTGTGAGTGATTACAAGAGTATACTGTAATTTTTTTTTTTACAGTAAGCCAGGTAGTAAAAAAGACTCTTCTATATCAAGTAGTATACAACTTAAGTTAAAAAAAAAAAAAAAGTCAGATAAGTTTTCCATGAATAAATAAATATTAATTAAAAGGATAGTACAGTGTTGCAGCAAAGTGTTTATTTTGTGTGACATTAGAAACTTTGTAGTGGTGAAGTCAGTGGAACTAAAGCTCTCTCATAATAGGCCATGAAGACTCTAAGATTCAACCATTTAAAGAGCAAAACCTTAACATGAATTAGATCAGACATGATGCTGAACCCTCTGCAGGGTGCTGGTACACACAATGGCTATATTGTGAGAAGACTGACTCATAAAGAGTGTCTTACATAAAGCATATTATATAAAGTAGCTCTTCACCCGCTGGCATACATTCAGGACTCCAGAAAGTTCTGCAAATCTCCCGAAGTTTGAATGTGTCACCGTGTTCAAGTCTGCCTGTGCATATAAGCTACCACCACTATTACATTTTATAAATATGTACGTAGTGATCCAATGTTCAAGCACAGTTGTGCAGGCACTCAATAAGGAAAGACAAGTTGTGCCTTTGGGAAAATTTGGCAAATGCTTCTTTTTTGCTGAAAATGTTACTGCAATTTTAGTGTAAGCACTGAGAAAACAAGAATTAAGCCTGTTCGTGAAAGATCTCATACAGTGAACTGCCTGAAACTGATTGAGCATATTTCTCTCTGTTCTAGTATGAAACAGTATATTATTCTGTATATTATGATTAATACTTATTATATTTAAATATTGCCAATATGCTGAAATGTACAATTAGGCTTATATTTTAACCTAGAAGCAATTCTTGTTCAGCTCTGATTTGCTTTATGCCTTTCAGTATCAGTCCATTAATCACAAGGTGACATTCCTAAGTGGTAAACCTGATGATACGTATTAATATTTATGGTTTTGCTTTACTGTACTCTTCTTTTTTGCTATACTGGGAAAGAGCAGTGCTGTCTATCAGTATGAGTTAACACCTCTTTTAAGCTGTAAACTGACAAGCAGCGCACTGGCATTTTTACTAATTATTTTACCAAGCTGCTGATGACTAATCAAACTGAACTGCCAGGCAGTTTGTACCGTAGTTGGCACTATTTGTTTTCCTACCTGTTCTGTGGTTTTATGACTTTCCTTTCCCGGAGACATCTGCTGAATATAACATACTCCTTGAATGCGGATTGATTCAAGAAAATCATAAAGGAGAAGCAAAGTATCTAAACAGCCAGCCCAAAATCTTCAAGGTTCCCAACATTCCTTTATCTAAGGCAAGCTAACATATTCTGTGGAAAACACTGAGTTTTTCAGAAATCAGGCCAAGCATCTATGTGTACAATACTTTCAATGTAGCAGTGTTTTTTTATATAATATCTACACCGAATAGTACTTTGCCTTCAGTTCTGTCCTAGTGTTTTAAAGACAAATCTCTTCAGAGTTGCATGACTTACTTTGACATATAGGCCTTAATATTTTTAACAAATCTTATATTTAGGGAAATAGTCTGATTATCTGTGGCTGTTATAAACATGACCCATTAAAATGACTTTTCACATTAAAACCTAGGAGACTATCTGACCTTTAAAAGCAGGATTTTTTTTCAACATTATGAGCTCTCTCACTGCCCTCATATACACAATCCTTGAGGCTCAATCTATGAGTCATAAACACGGATACAGCCACTTGTGTGGAATACTTCTACTGAAAATATTCTACCTTGAGAACACTGGCTTACCTTATGTTTGGGTTCATGAGTTCAGAGATTTTTGGCAACTCTTAAATTTCTTTAAAGCCAGTGCTTACATGCAGAAATGTCTGTGATCTTCTTTAGACGAATTGACATATTGCCTCTCCAGCTGAAAATAAACTGATCTGGAGTGCTGAAGCCAGATTCCAAGAAGAGTTTTCTGTCAAACTTTCTTTTCTATAAGCAGCTCTCCAGATCTTTAGTCTAATCTTAAAAGTATACATATATCAACTTAATACAGTAGGTAACAGGACATCTACAGGTATTCTTTTGTGCAAATGATGAATAGTGAATTATGAGTATTCTTAATTACTAATATCACTGTCACATTATGAATGAAATCTACTATCTACTATTTTATGGTATATAAAAGCATATTTGAAATCATCTGAAGCTAGTTTTTGCATAGGTGTATATGTGAGTGCTGCTCCAAAAGTAATGCCTCCTATTAATTATGTTGACCTACAGTGTCAGAGGTGGATGTTGGTGGTATGGCAGTAGAGGCTGAACCTTCCCACCAATACTCCCTTACAGACAGATGACAGCAGAGGGGCACTGTGACAAAATGGAGTCTGACATGGAAGTGCATATTAAGCAAAGGTGTGTAATTTTGTTCTTCCATGTGGAAAAAATGGCACCAACTGATATTCATCAATGCTTCTGAAGGTTGATGGAGACCAAACAGTGGACGTTGGCACAGTGAGGCAGTGGGTGGTGCATTTCAACAGTGATGACAGCAACAGCAGGTAACCTCCACTGGTTCAGATTTTTTGAGCGTGACATACAGGCTTTTCTACTTGCCAGTGAAAATGCATAGTTAACAATGGTGCTTATGTTGAAAAGCAGTGTTCTATAGCTGTGAATTTCCTCTATCAAATAGTGTTATTGTGCTCTATGTATCTATTGTAGCTTCCATGGAAATAAATAGGGGATATTACCTACACAGTGATCTACATACATATATATATGTCTTTATGTACTCGTGCATTTGTATATGTGTGTGCACGTACACATACACACACAGATACATGTGTATGCATAGCCGCATCTTCTGAAGTCATGTTTTGGCCATGTTCCACCAACTTTTTGCTATCTGTTTTAAGTATTCATTATTGATTCAATCCAGAATATTGGAACCAGAATTGTCAAAGCTTTTTAATAATCAAAAATAATAACACCATGATCATGACGTTCCTTGCTATGTTCTATAAGCATATAAGCATAAGCATTTCAGGATTTGTGAAAACCATCATTTTCCCTAAGAGTGTTCATATATACATTTACATGTTTTTGCTGGACCTATCATAGCCTTTTGGCCCAAGAGGCTCTATTTAATAGTGACACTGCATGTCAGCTGAAAAATCTTAGAAAAGTAATTTCTCTGACAGCTGTTTTACATACAAAGTACAGTATTTTATTCTATAGAAATGAAAAGTAAGGAAAATACAGCAAGAACACCAACTAGGTAGCTCTGTCTTCTTTGATGTAGTCAACTCTGTCTTCTCTGATGTACTCATTTCCAGCTACCTTGATTCCTTATCATGCTACTGAACGCACAAAAGATTACATCTGCACCATGTATGAGTTTTGCCCTTGATGAATCCAGTCATTTTAGCTTTCACAAAGAACAAGCCTGTCTAAAACCTGAGTGGATTTTTAAATTGTTTACTAAGCTTTACAATCCAGCATAACAGGCACGATTAAATAGACACCAATGACAAACAGTTCTGTAACAAAAAGCACAACACATAACAATAACTGTTCTGCAAGATTACTGTTTGTTGCTGCTGCTTTCAGAGGAAGTGAGAATGTGTGCTATATTTTCTTCCAGAATTTGTTGGAATACTTGAAGAGCTCTGTTTAATGTGTAACGTTTTCATTGCCAATTTATTATAAAACAATGCTATTTTTGCATCCAGTGGAACTCTAAATAAAATGACTCTTGCAAACAATACATTGTTCATAACAGGATTGCGCTTGAGATGTGAAGGCCCTGCTGAAGAAGCAGCTTGTTATTTCATTCTGTGGCAAACGATAGTTGCATTACACCATAATGATGAGTGACTGGTTTGTTTTATTGCCTCCCATTTAGTGAGACCAGACAAACCACAAAGAAAATTAATGACCAAATAAGTTTACTGTGATGGCAACAAGGTCTCTCTCCTGTAGACTAGGCAGGAAAGTTTGAGCATAGAGAAGCATCCAGAGTATGCTGAATGATAGCTCCTGCAGCCCTAACACAGTTCTTGGTGTGGATGATATGATAAGTATCTGTAAGTCAAAGTAAAATTTTGAAAAAGAGTTAACAAATCCTGATACTTTTTTTTCCATTTCCAACTACTGCATACCAGCAGTTAGCTTAATCTACACAGATGTAAACTAATAGAGCTACTACTACTATTACTATTGCTGAGTAGAGTCTTCTGTCCATCAGCAGTAAAGTAGCCTTTATACATTTTAATTAAATATACTTGATACACTTGATATTATCTCCCTAATTACTCCTTTAGTTTAAAAAATAATAACTGAGAATATAAATCACCACTGCAATCAGCAGCGACATTAGTACAAAGCTTTCATGGCTCTTGTGCAGGCAGGCATGGATAGGATTGTCTAAAACTCCTAAAGAGAGGACAGACCTTGACATGTTCAGGCCAGCATTCTTGTGCCACTTGTGCAGACATAAAAGCTGTAGCTTCTATGATAAGCAGTGATGGGTTGAAAAAGGCTTCTGTAAATCTTGTGTACTTGGCACCTCATTTTGCCTATTTTATACTACTGCTGCTCTCTCAAAATCTAATTGTTAGATGTTTGTCACTTGTGATGTGCTTTTTTTTGCTAAGCTAGTTAAGCTTACTTTTCAGCTTTTAGTTCTAATCTGCCTGTGGTTAAGAGTTCTGACAAAGCATGGTGTGTGAGGGAGAGTGGGACATAGTCTCAGCACTGGTCACAAAAGAGAGTAGAGGAAGGCAGTGAAGGAAGGAATAAAGCGTAAGCTAGGCAGACAGGCAGGTAGGCACAGTTTATCTTCATGTTCTTTATCCTTTCTTCCATTACCACATGCTCTCATTGTTGAGTTGGAGTGGACGCTGCAAGTGGCTTTCTGTAGGGTGTTACCTGTGTTTCCAGTAGAAAAGCAGTCATGACCTCTCAGCTGGGAGGACAGACTTGCAGAGACAAGGGCACTGCTCCTGGTGGATTTTATCAGCTCTTGCGAGGAGTGCCAGGTATTTGAGCAGAGATGATGACTTGCTTCCATCCTATCTCTATCTGAACTTCAAACTGGGAGAAGCATAAGCCCTGTCAGCCCACTGAGTTATGTTGGTACATAGCAATCCTACCAGTAAGAAAGTCAGCACGTCGTCAAAAAAAGTCCTCTGGTACGACTGTGCATTAAAATGACTTGAAGACAGTGACACTTTAGCCTGAGAAATAGACCACTCAGAGCCTACTCTATTTGCAGCAAGGGCTCTCCAGTTTTTAAGCAATAGTAAAATAAAATTAAAAAAAAAAAAAAAAAAAGTAGACTATTGTAAGATACTTTGAATACTGCCTAAGGACTCTCCTTCCTCCTGCAAGCAGGAGCTCTATTTAGGCACCGTGCTACTGTTTTGTGTTTTTTTGATAGTGACACATTTACTAGATAAAATACCATATGAAATATCTTCATTATTAAAGCCACAGGAGAGGCAGGTGCCTGTTGCTGCATTGTTCTGTGCTGTACTGCATTCTGAGTGCACTGCAGTGACTGAAGAAAGGTTATGAAATAACTCCAGGACCACTGTAGGTGGCCTGGAAGACAGAATCACAGCACTATAGTGGTTACAAGATTATTTATTTCTCCACAGTTATTGCATCCCAAACTAGTTGTGCCAGGATATCACTACTTCTTTTTCTGATTATTTTTTTTTCAACTACAAAACTAGGCTCAGAATTTGATTTGGCAGCTGCTGAGCCACTGTAATATAACAGCAGACGAATTCAGGCAAAGAACAGATCTATCACTGTATCTGACTGATCTCTCTTCTTATGCATAGTGACAAATTCTCACCTCTCCATATAGATCAGCAGGCTTTGCAGCCAGTCAGTCACGCATAAGTTGTGACAACACTTTACAAGATTGGCAATTTGGAACTCCAGAGTACAAGGAAAAACATGCAGCTATTTTACATGAAAGTAGGAGCCTTTCCCATTCTGATACTTTTTACCCTTCCACTCCCATCATCCTTTTACAAGAAAACACAATGTTCTTCTCTCCACCTTCCAGTACATAGAAAAGCATACAAAGAAAGGAAGTAATGAAAACAAACATTTCAATATGAATTTTGTGTACAATTTATTTATTGAATATATCTTCATTCTCTCAGATCAGGAATGCTTAAGAAAGAAATAACAATGAATAACAGTCGTGTCAGCTTTACAGTTTCATGTGAAAATGTTAATTAAAAAAAAAGAAGTTTCCAGTTCAGAATGCAGAAATAAGACTTGCAGAAAGACAAATTAGTAAATTAGGCTTTTAAAGCATATTCTGTGTGAGACTTGATGTTGTGGGTTCTATTGCATGACTTGAGTATACTAGAGATCTGCCCATTAAGCATGAGATTTTCTATCAAGTAGATACAATTCCTGACACTACTTTTAATATGATTATTCTCAAACTTTTTTGTTCATTATAACCAATATGTACAGATTATCCAGTTTTTTTTAATTCTTCACTATTCAACCCAAACTTTTAATTGAGAACTCATTTTAAGATTATATGAATGAAACCAAAGTAATAGCTTTGCTGGAGCAGATGCAGGATGCTGAGTGTGGACTCTGAGACCACCCACTAACTTCTAGACCACAATCTGGAAGCTAATGTTTAATGGGCATATTTGATGGTTTTTAAAGAAAAAATGTATATAATTAGCTGGGCTTAGCTTGTTCCCTAGAGTTTTATCCATATTCTGAAATCCACAATTTCATTGTTGGTGGAGATCACAAACTTCGACATGAAATGGAACGGTCTGCTCAAGGGACAGTCATTTATTTCTGAAGTGCCAGCGTGCAGGAATTTGGAAAACATCATTCCACTGCAGCAGTCTATGCAATGAGAATGACTAATAAAAGGATGTATGGTGAGTATGGTGACCTTGGTCACTGAGACTGCTGAGAAAGTCTGACAGTCCTTTAGATTAGAAAATTCTGGTGTCAGAATAATAGAAGCTTTGAAACCGTCAATATTTTAATTATGCAGGTTGTATTGTTCTGAATTACTGGTTTCCTGTGCCTGAGCTGCCATTGGTTATAATGATAGTCCGGACTACCATTGTAACAAGGAGAACATTTACTTGAAGCGGCTTATTTTCTTTTATGAAAGGCGAAGACTTAAAGCTTTCATTTTTTAATGAGCATAACAGATAGGAATACACAGTTCAGCAAGGTTCTTTGGTCTATCTATAAATCACAGAATCATTACGGAAGCACAGAAGGGCTTGGATTGGAAGGCACCTTAAAGATCTCATGCAGTTTCAACCCCCTGCTGTCAGTAGAGTTGCCACCCACTAGATCAGGTTGCACAGGACCCCATCCCGCTTGGCCTCAGAGGCCATCACCTCCAGGGATGGGGAATCCACAGCTTCAACATATTCCTCACTACTCTTTGTGTAAAGAATTTCCTCCTAATATTTAATCTACATCTCAATTCTTTTATTTAAAAACAATTTCCACATATCCTATCACTATGAAACCATGTCCAGTATTGATCTCACTTCTACACTCTTTAAGTACTGGAAGGCTGCATTGAGGTCACTTCAGAGCCTTCTTCTTCAGGCTCAAGAAACCCAGCTCCCTCAGCCTTTCTTTAAGGAGAGGAGCTTCAGCACCTGATCATCTTCGTTGGCCCTCTTTTGACTTGCTCCAGAAGTTCCACATCTTTCCTGTGGTGGAGGTCCCAGACCTGGATGCAGTACTCCAGATGGGGCCTCAGGAGGGCACAGCAGGAGACAATCCCTTCCCTCTCCCTGCTGGCCATCCCTCTTTGATGCAGCCCAAAATGCAGTTGGCCTTCCGGACTGCAAGCACACACTGCTGTCCAACTTTTTGTCTACCAGATTCCTTAAGTCCTTCTCCACAGGGCTGTTCTCAATGAGTTCACCTGGGAGCTGTAACTAGAGCCATATCCTGACTCTCAGTAGAAATGAGGTAATCTCTTTACTGACAAAAAGCTGAAACATCTGTTCTGGAATTATTATTACTTTTTTTGTGTATGAGAAATTATGTAATCTTGCAACTCTTGCTAGAAATTCTGAAAATTCATGGTAAAATGGCCATGTTCTAAATGTTACATATGTCAGTAGTTTTTAGAATATATTTGCTACACAAGGGAGCTGATAAGGGATAACTGAAGACAGTAAAATTTAGGCATTGGAGTTTTCAGAACACTCTGGGTTCTGCCTTTCCTCCTTAAAAGTTTTAGTTCATACTTTCAATGCTTTATCTTTCTTTTAATTGGCTAGATGTTGGTCTATTATTTTCTATAGACTTAGAGAACTTCAGGCACATCTATTTCATTCAGTGATGAGAGCAGCAATTCAAAGTAAATAAACAAATTTGCCTCGAGGGGAATAATAAGAAGTGCAAATATTTAGAGATGAGTGCATCCTGTTCTCCTCATGAGGATGACCTGCTTTGAGCAGGTGAAGAAGAAATGAGTCCAGAGTAAAGAAAAGGTATAAGAGTCTAAATGCTTCTAGATAAGGTAAATAAATCACTTGTTGTGGAAAAGGACGCTATGAGCATCCAATATTTGTCAGAGATTACATGAAATATATGAGGCAGCATGGGAGAGAAAGGGGGGATATTCAAGCTCAGGTGGCTGGAACCTCTTTATAAACAGAGAAAGAGGAAAATCTGGCCACTTCTTTAATTGCTAAAGGAGATTTGAAATTATTTTATGTTTCTACGTGTCACACTATGTGGTTTTTGCTTCACTCATTGGTGTTGGCTTTTTCTTTCTGTTTTGTTATTTTATTTGTTGTGGGACTGTTTTGTTTTTTTTTTTTAACTTTTCTGTTGACTGTATGTCGAGGTTTCACATCGTTTCTTTACCATATTGAAATCACTATCCTGGTGCTCTCATTTGCACCAAAGCCCACACAAAAAGCAAGAAAAAGAATTCCTCCAGCACTTCTGGGATTTGTGTTGCTGATGGGTAATTTAGCATGTGCTCTGTATGTATAATTCACAGCCGCCCAGCCAGCGTGAAGGGAAGAGTAACAGTTCTTCCCAGTGCCCATTGGCAGCTGTGTCAAAGGCATCAGGATAAAACAGTGAATGCTCAAGTCCACAGCAATGCTCTGGTCACTGTTTAACGATCTAAAACAGGAGCAAGAGCTCTGCAACTACCTGAAGACATGCTTTCCAAAGAGATGCCTAAGCAAAATCTGAGCCTTGAACAGCGTGAAATTTTGGGGAAAGAGACAGTATTTCTGTTGCCTGTGATGTATAAACCATTGTGCAAATCTGTGAGAACACTCTCTTAGAAAGATATTCACTACCCTTTATCATTGAAGATAGACAATCAAACAGTCATTGGATATGTGCTAGACACAAAGTAAATTGATTGGTTTATAAAAGGCTTCTTTTTCCATGCAGTGTGCAACATCTATTGTGTTTGTTCCCTTGCTGAAGTATCCATTTCTTGGTAAGCCTTTTCAGAGAACAGAAAACTTTACTTAGGAGAATAGCTTCAGTTCTCTTTCATTCGACTAAGTCAATGAATAATTGGTAATATATATTCTTAAGGATAAGAAGAAATCAAGTCAATAGAATACTTAGGAATTATGTGCGTTTTGTACTTTCTCAAAAAAACATTGCTTTGAAAAAATATCTAGAAGAAGAAAAAGAAGAAAAGAGAAGTCAATTGTCTACATTCTGCTTTTGATTTCAAAGTAAATCCACCAGAATCATAAATTGAAATGGATTTGAAAAATGATGTAACTGAACGCAAGATTTATGTACATGTTTCTAAAAATATGAAATGGGAAACTGAACCTTATCCCAAATATCTCTTCCTAAATTAAGGAAATTAATTTATATTTGCATAAGGTAAGAGTGAATCAGATCTTCCATCTTTATTCTCCTGACACAATTTACTTGCTAAATTAAGTTTTGATGAGCTTTAATGAATAGGATCTCTCTTTAGCAACTCTGTCCTGCAGATAAGTAATAATCTGGGGAAAGCTTAGGGGGACTGAAACCTTTGGGAACTGTATAGATCCAAAATGCTTGCCAAGAAAAAACAGTAAAATACAGGTAGTTGTGTTCAACCAATAAAGTGTTCTGCAGATACCTCTGAGTACATTATATTAAACCAGGAGCAGGAATATGCCTATCGATACAAACTCTCTGGCATTTACAGATAAAATGAGAGATCTGCTTAAACCTCTATTAAGATAGTAATAGTCAACCATTTTGTGTCCAGAAGTATCATCTGTAGCTCATATATGTGCATTAAAAAAGATTGTAAAAAATAAAAGAATGTCATCTTCTGGCATAAACTAGTTGCTGCTGTAGTCAGGAAGGCATTGTTCAGTTCCCTGTTCAAGCAGCAGGTTGGACTAGATGACTTCAGAGCTACTTGAATTATTCTGTGATTTTGTGATTGTTCAGCTCTACAGATAAGCAAGGGTTGAGATTTGTGAAATTCTGTAGACTTTCATATTCCATTGAAGAAATAGGACTGGCATATATGGAAGGAGAGTATCAGGCTTCTTGAAGTATCTTCTCTAGAACTGTTCAATATATTCTGCTATCCTAAGTGTAATGCAGTATAATTGCTGCTTGCATAACATATTTTTTAGACAACTCCATGTAATACAACCTTTAAATGCAGCTTCTAAAAGTGAAGCATTTTTGATAGACACCCATAATGCAGTTTTATGGAAAGAGGTTTGGATGTGATAGAAAAAAAAAAATCACGTATTATAAAAAGGTGTATTTGTCATTTGCAAGTAAACGATTACCACTTTCAAGATTTTCTCTTTGCACCAATCAGTATGCTTGTAATGAGGACAGCCCAAGCCACAGCATATAGATGTGCATGAAGAGCTCATGTATTGTAGTAGCTGGATAACGGAAAGAATAGCATGCATAATATTCAAAACGAAATCTGTGTTTAGGATATGAAACCATATGCAGGGTATTTTAGTCTGCAATTTGGATTGATGTTCATCTTTAACATAAATGATTTTAAAACAAACTAACATTTAACTTGCAGGCTGGAAATTAACTATAATCCTAAACAGTTTAAGCTAAATCTTTCGCTAATCTATGAAAAATATGGTTATACATTAATTAAGTGTGAACAAAAACATCTCGAAAGATACCATTTTGACTACATGGAATTTGCCAGTATTAGTTTTGCACAAGAAGTCATGCATGTGATCTACATCCATTCAACCCCTGTAAAAGTTAGTGACATTTCATTTGAAAATAGCCCTTCATTCTTTTAAGTATAATCCATTCAATTTTACATCATCCTCACTACTCCTACCTGTACCATGAGAATGAGTACATATAGGCTTAGCTGCTGTTGACTTTTGCTTGTTTTCTCATGTCCTGTATCATATAAAATAATTTACTTTTCTGAACATTCAGGACAATTGGGAAAGCTTCACACAGCTGGCGTAATTTCATGTCCTCCCTCTCTAGCTCTCCATAGTAAATGCTGTTTGAATGTCTTTAAGAAGTAAAGGTAAGGCCATTATTCCTTTCACAGAATCATTATCTGATTGAAACTTGAAGTCTCTTTTTTTGTTGAAGAATGGATTACTGCCGATAGTTCCAGAAGAAACATTAGGTGGCTGAAACACTAACCTGGCTGTTATGATGATCCAAAAGCACTTTTAGAAGCCCACACAGATTGAGTGACGTATTCTTCCTTTTCCCTGAGACAGTCTGGGTTAAATGGTGTTACACAAAATCTTTTTGTAGTCTCTCATTCCTACTATTGTTAAAGTGAATAAATGCCATATGATTGCCCCAGGGAGCAAATAAATGGGAAAAAAAAGCCAAAGCTGGGAATATTATTTATTATGTAGGACAACAACAAAACCAGGTTGAACCTTACTTTCTTTCCCAGTTCCCTCTGACTGCTTGATTTCCTGATGTGCTGAAGATATGACATGGTTCTGCTTCTTATGTAAGTCTGAAATCAGAGCTAGCATGTGGTTTCTTTCAGCCCGTCAAAGATGCAGTATGCTATATTCTGTTCAACAAGGCTGCTCAATACAGCATATGACTGTAAATCTTCTTTTTACGTACACTACAGTGGAGACCTTTGTTCCTAGTGATTTACCAGGTTTTATTCATTTGTAGAGAGACTGGTGTTCAAGAGCTGTTTCAGGAGGGGCTGAAATATTCCTGAGAGGGTCGAAAAATAATAATAATAATTAAAAAAAAAAAAAAAAAGGATGGAGTTCTTTGGGAAAAAAAAAAAGATAGCATAAAGAAACAGAAATAGGACAATGTTTAGATTTTACTTTTGTGTGTTATGAATATATATTTGCTTACAAAATTATATGTCTATATAATTTTGGAATTAATAACCGAAAATCCCAGAGCAATCAAGGCAATCCCAGATACAAGTACAGACTGGGAGACGAATTCACTGAGAGTAGTCCTGATGAGAACAGCTCATGTCCAGCATGAGGGCCCCAGTACAGGAGATCCACTAGGGCTGCTGAAGCAGATTCTGAGAAGGGCTGCAATAGATGATCAGAGGGCTGGAGCACCTCCCCTATGAAAGCAGTTGGAGGCAGTTTGGCTTGTATAGCTTGGAGAAGAGAATGCTCTGAGGACACCTCACTGCAGCCTTCCAGTACTTGAAAGGATCTTACAAGCAGGAGGGGAACCAACTTTATACATGGTCTAATAGTGATCGAACAAGGAGGAATGGCTTTAAACTAAAAGAGGAAAGATACGGGTCAGATGTTAGGAATAAATTTTTTACTCAGAGGGTAATGAGGCACTGGCACAGACTGTCCAGAGAAGCCATAGATGTTTCATCTCTGAAGGTGTTCAAGGCCAAGTTGAATGGGGTTCCAGGCAGCCTGATCTGGTGGGTGGCAACCCTGCCCATAGCAGGGGGGTGGAACTGGGTGATCCTTAAGGCCCCTTTCAACCTAAATGATTCTATCATTCTGTGATTCTATGAAATGTAAGTCTGAAAGACCCTGAAGTCAAGAAAACAGTATTTTGTCTATTATGAATTATCTTTAAGCTCCCGAAAGTTTTTACTGTTTAACTTTATACTACTGTATAATCAAGCTAAGGCTTGGACTCATTTTTAGAAGTAGCTGCGAACAAGAGCTAATAATGCTTCGTTTAGCTGCTTCTGAATGTAGATTTGACACGGCAGTTTGTATATGTCAGAAAGAAAGAAGGAATTAGCATCTGTAAGACTACCAGAAGTTTTCATAGGAGACGTTCATCAAGCCAGCACTGCTGAACACACAGTTTAGACACTTCTTAAAAGTATATATTTAAGCCTTAAAGTCCTGTCAGTTACTGTATTTGTATTGCCAAGACTTAACTAGACTCCACAAGAATCATGTATTATATTGCTACTAAGTGTCAGCTATCTTCTGCCTATATGTCATTTCAACCTAGATTTCTGAATAAAGCATTTTTGGAGATTTAAACCATAGTATTAACCCATTATACACTGAATTTCTGAGCCATTAAGAAGCTTCACATAAATTAGCTTGAATAAATTGTGCCCAATTTTTATCACTGTTAACACTGACATCTCCCAAGAAGCTCCAAGTAGGTTTGCAGATCTCTGCAGAATGATAAGACTTAACTGGCCAGTGTAGCATTTTTCCTTTCGTACAGCTGATATCACAACAAATTGTAACACACTGGCAAGAAGTTGCTGATTTTGCTATTGATCCATAACAACCAACAACATGCACAAGCCAATCTATTGTTCTGCAAACAGCTAGAATAAATATGCAGCTCAGAAAAGTTCACATTTAAACTCAAATATCTTCAATATGAATTTAAATAAGAATTTGCATGGAAAAAAGATCTTCTTTTGCATAGTGTGAAGAAGTGCCTTGGGATGATTCACAATCTTGCACTATCTGAGATGGCATAAGATCTAAGACAGGCCCACTATCATCCTAAACAAGATGCTCCAGTAAGTAAAAAATGCAAATGTATGTGATGAAAAAACAGTGAATGAATAAAGAAATAGAAAGGTTTCTCTAGGTTGCATTAATTATCCCACAAGGACACAAAGGAGGGGGATGTATGTGTATTTTCTGTGTAGTTATACATGTATATAAAATTCAAAGATTTGTGTTTTTCTGATTGGCCATTCTTTTGTTTTTGGTAGGTTTTTTTTATATTACACATAAATATGGTGGGAAAACTGTACTCAGTGGGTGAGAAGCTGTGAAAATAGAAAAACAAATTATGTGATAGTTGAATTCAGTGCTGTTCTATCTATATTGAGGATAAAATATGATCTATTTTATAAATTCCTGAGAGGAGTTTTCACAAGCCTAAACAAAATTGTACACTAGAATACAGCATTTGGAAGATGTGAAAATTCTTATCACATTTTAGGGTTCATTTATTCATATAATCATCTGAAGTGAAATTTCAGACTCTCATTTTATAGTAGTTAGTGGATAAAAATGCTCAGCTCTCTCCTGCCTGTCCATCTTATTTATGTTGGCTTCACAAAAGGTGTGAATTACACTCTTACTGGGATGATTGTAGTAAAATTTCCACCATAAATGTGTGAACTGTGTTGCACACTAGACATTCATATTATTTTTTGCTGCGGCTAAGGTTAATTTTAAGTTAGTTTAGACTTAAAAATGCATTTACAAATGAATGTCATAGAAGTTTGATGGTCAGCTGTCAGCACTCTCTTAATGTTTCTGTGATGCTGGCCAGACAGTGTTGCCATAAAGCAGCAGAAATGATGTAACACTAGCAGAAAGCACCACAAAATATTAGATGTTTGCATTGAAATATTACATAGAATGTTGTCAAAGAGGCGCAGTAGAGAAAAAAAAAGTAACATAGTTTTCATGGTGGCCCTGCATGTGGCAGGGGGGTTGGAGATTCGTGATCCTTGAGGTCCCTTCCAACCCTGGCCATTCTGCGATTCTGTGATTTAATAGTTTATAATTTTAAACAAAATCTTGTAAGGAACATCAGCATAATACCTTGAACAAAACTTGCACGTCCAGTTTCAGTTTTTTTAACAGTGACTGAAATTTCTTGCCAGACTTTTTACTTCCTAACGTATATTACTGTATCAAGGCTGGAAACAAAAAGCAGATGTCTTTTCTTATGCATGTGTATACATACATTAAGGCAGAAAAGCCCAAGTTATCTGTTTTCATCAGCTGTTATCATGATGTTATAAGAATCATGAGAGTTAGCTGGATTGTCCATATATGTTGGTATGCATGAACAATTTTCTTTCATATAAAATATACAGTAATTTATATGCATGCAGCTTATGAAATAAGATTAAAAAAAAAAAAAAAAAAAATTGGTAATACTAGTAGGGTACTTGAATTTACCTTTCAGCCACTACCTTTTTTCCCAATCCTCTAAAATCTTTAAAAGAGTCCTTGATTATTTTAAATTATTAAATATTTTTGTAGGTTCATTAGTTCTATTATAAATATTATGACGAATGTGTAATCAAATAGAATATAATTGGGATCAAAATGTATAACCTCAGAAATATTTAGAGCCCTGTAAAAGTCACTGGATTTAATTGAAATGGTTAGAAGATTAGGAATTATATTTTAAATGACTGCTGAGATAGAGAGAGGATTTGAGCTACATTTACACTTTTTTGTATTTAGCTAAACTGTTCAACTGTCAATATTTTTGGTCAAGGAGAAAAAAATTATGGGAATGGGAAAGTAAAGGGAGGCAAAAATGCAAGAAAATTTGGAAGCTCTGTCTGCAGATCTTTGGAGTTCTTGGGCTTAGATTCCTCAGTGGATTTCATAGGAGTAAAAAGAGTATAAAATGTTTTTTTTCAAAGCTGAAAACAAACTTCATCTCATACGTGGTATTTTGAGTCACTATTTTGAACTAAATCAGAACATTTGATGACCATTAGCTTGAAAGTTAATGCCAAAGCTGAGTTATAAATCTCAAATCAATCTTGTTTGCAGGAATGCAGAAATTGATATTACTTCCTGATGAAAGAATAAAAGAAGTTGAGAGGAAATTTTCATTCATTCCGTTTCATCTGTTTCATTCAGCAAGTCTCTAAACTCTGATTAAGCTCATCCACAGACTTTTAACAATTCAAGAACAATTTTGATAATTTATAGAATGCATAATTTAAAAAGGTATCTTGGACATCAGCCCACAGAACTGTAGTGGAAGGGTTTATGCTTTTGTTTCTGTTAAGATGGTTATAGTTGCTGAATGCAGCAAAATCCTCCTTCCCACGTATGTTTGTGGGTTTTTTTTTATTATTATTATTTTACTCTGGATCAGGTCAGGTCAGCAGGAACTGGCTCACAACTGAAATAACCTGAAAGCTAAGGGGGACTGCAAATCATTGAATCATTGGTATTTCTTGTAGAATAGGACCATAATTTGTATTATGTACTAATATATAATTCATATATAATAAATTAATATATAATTTATATATAATTTACATAGATATATAAATATATAATATAATATATATATTATATAACATTTAATTTGTCGAAAGCAAGGTTTGAAAGCAAAACTTTCTGGTAGATCTGCTACAGAGGATACTTTATTATGTGCCTGCTATTATAAAGCTTTTAGAAGATTTTGAGCAACTGATGTTTGTTTGGTTTGGCTAGTCTAATTTCTGTAACCAGACTTTACATGGTAAATTAGAAACCAGCATAAATATTTCAGTAGCAAAACATGGCAACCTTTTTTCATATATGCCAATAGCCTCCTTTCTCCTCCCTTCTCTATGAACAGAAACATTTATCAAAATTCAGCCTGCAGTTATGATACTGAATGTATATGACATGGTTGAATACAAAACTGAATATAATTCAGCACTGGACAGCACTTTTGGAAAGATGAGTGAATCAGGTTAAAACTGCTTCATTTCTATGTTTGTCTGCAGCATGTATTTACATTAATTTTCCAAAAATGATACTCAATGTGGTGATGATGATGATGATAAAATTTCCTGTTTTACCTAGTGACACAGGAAAGTGTCAGCATGAATGGGGCTATAAACAGAACTATCACTTCTTCTCCCCAGAAGAACCAATTAGTACATAACAGTTTTCTTCTCCTAATAAGTAACCTGTAGCTTTCAATCTTCTGTTCGTGACAAAAAGAAAGTAAATTAAAAGTGTTCTGACTTTTAACATACTGAGACTTTTAAAATACAAAATAGAAATAACTCTGTCTCCCATCAAGAAAAATAAATATATTGTAACTATTTCTAAGCCTTCTATGTTCTGGAATTCATGCTGCAAATTTAAATGATGAAATTAATTTGCCTCAACATTGTATATTCATAACTGAAGGAAAAAAAAAAAAAATCTTGTAGGATTACGTCCTGTTTGAGCATGCAAGAAGTCCCTACCATATACTGAAGTCTGCAAAGATACTTTACACTGAATATTTGGATGGTAGATGGTTGGAGTTCAGAAAAATTGTCCTTGCACAGCAATACACTTTGGAAGAGGTATTGTGTTAATTAATAATCTACCCTATGAATACAACTAATAGATGTTTGTAAAGTGTGATTAGATATTCTCATACACGTGTTGGTTTAATTGTGTGATCATACAGTTGTAAACTCTCTTCAGAAAGAAATGGCTTGTTTTTGAAACCTAAAGAAAGAGTGAAGTTTACAAGTAACTGATTTAACAGATGCACAACATTTTGGTAACAACTTCTTCACCAGTGATAAATTGCACTTTTAGTCTTGTAATTCTCAAATGTGACACACCATAAAGGTAAACTTGGACAGGCTCTCAACTATGGTAAATTAGTAGTTCCAGTAAAGTCAGAGTAATTATCTGAATTTACAGCAGCTATGAAACTAGGATCTGGAATTTCATGTGGCGTGAATTTCACAGATCAGGTACCTGTGTTCAGGTACACAGCTGGTGAAGGACCTCATTCTCAGAAGAAAGTAAACAGAGGTACGTGGGTGTAGGGAATATTTACTACAGGTACAACATATATTTCTAAAGATATACTGCTACTTTATTCTGAGTACTTACTGCACATACTGAAATCACTTGCAGCTGGACAGCATAACATGCACACATATATATAAATATATAACATATATATATATATATATATACCTAACCATAAATGCATATATTTGAATTCTCTTACATATAAGTCTATGCTTCTTAAATTGCCATAATCTTTTACTATTACAGTGCAAGTACAGTAAGTATTAAAGTGCTTTTAAAAGAAATTTTCCTTGTTTTCTGCCAGTGGTGCACTTGTCACTTGACATTTATTCATTAGTCTGAAAAAAAAATTGTCACTGAGGTTATGTAGGTAACCTGGTCTTGTAACTGCTGCTTTTGTGGAAATAATCTTCATCCTCAGAGATAATGTCTAATTTTCTGCTTTTATTAATTTGTCCAATATTCAGATAGATTTAACCCATTCTTAATGATTTACGCAGTTTTGATCAGGTATGTAAATTACTGTAAAGAGTTTTAAGCATTTACATTAAAAACAAGTGAATTGATTTCCTCTAGATGGAACAAGATTGGTTCCCGCATGCTTCTGTGTAAAAAAACACATTTATTCTACTGAAGGAAACCATGGTATATTAGCACCCCTAGACATTTATCAAGTTACTTATTAATAATAGATGGCCTTTCCTTCCATGGCTTTATCTTTCTGCAATAGTAATTGGGGAAAACAACTTGTCAGGTTTTAACTTGGAATCAGATGGGTTCATAAATGAAATATAAATTGTGGTGGGAGCAGCACAGTAATGGCAAGCTTTAGTCCTATGGCAGCCAAAGGTAAGTTTTGCTTTACCACAGTTACTACTGTTAATTGCTCTGAAGGAGAAGTGCCTGAATTCCCTTCCAACTGTGCAGATGTATAAGCATCATGCAAAAATAGTTGTGAATGTTTTGGTGATCTCTGAGTTCTACATTCTCGAGAAAAAATATATCCTACAATTTCAGATGTGAAAACTAAGTTAAAAAAAAAAAAAAAAAAAAAAACAATTTCCCACCATGAAAAGTCATTCACCCATGAAAGAATATTAAAAATGATAGTAATAATAAAACTTTTACATATAGAAAGATAGAAAGACAGAAATTTTAGAAAATTCAGTAACGAACTTGTCCCACTGAACTAACATGCAAATAAATACATGATATCCAACTTAACTTCCTGCACATTACTTTTATAATTTTAGGGACAGTGTAAATATCAGTAACATTGTATGACTAACAATAGGTATAGTTCCATCCAGTTTGTGTGACAAATCAATCGTTACCTTAAAATAGGTGCATTCTAATCTATTTAATAGGGCACTGTAATTGTTCTTGATCTACAAAAAAAAAAAAAAAAAATTTGCCTCAGCTTTATCACTGTTAATTTATTAGAAGACTGATTTTTCTCTCTCTGAAATTGAAATATAAGAGGGAATATTTGCCTGTAGTTTTACTTGCTTGGAATATTACTAGAGACGTATGGGGTGATATATTATTTTATCATATTACAATTAAAGAAGGAACATTTGAATGACCCACCCTCTTCTTAAGGACATTAGTGCATATTAATTAATTACATGATTAATAGAAATGCTATTGCCTGAAGAAATCAGAGACATTTCTGAAATAACTGTGATGCATTATTAATTAAGGAGCTGGATGTTCCTGGGCTTGTCTCCAAACTCTGAGACTGCCCAAGGAAAAGGGCTAGCTTCTCTGCTGGAATTACCCACCATAACTGAGTTGTGGTAACTAGAAGAGCCCCTTAACATTTGTAGCAGGAAATAGGGCAAGTAGAAGACTGAAAACTTGTGTCCTCAACAATGTATGTATCCAATTTGTGATGTGTAATTTGTGATGCTCAGGCACGACCAGTTTTTAAAAACCGGGCTAACAAACATTGAGATAGGAACAAAAGCTTGTTTGTCTCAATGGAAAAACTTATTTATGGAACAAAACTTTCTATTAAGTGATATTATTTTAAAGCCTAGACACACACACACACAAAAATAGCTTTAAGGACACAGGGTTAGAAAAAATGATATTGAATATTGGCCTTTTCTTTAGGTTTCACTAAATTAATTTACTGCAGCTGTTTTGTCTGTTTTGTCAAGTCGTAAAATCATAGGTCAGACATGACTGTGCCATTGTGAAATGAAAATGTACTTCAGAGTACTAAAATGTTTTTTGTTGCACTAATGCAAAAAATAAAGATGATTTGAACTACTCTATCATTTGAAAAACAGCTGAGATTTATACATTTTTCTGATGATTGGAAAAAAAAACAAAACCAATGTAGTTTTTTCTTTTTCCCTTTTGTTGTTTTTGTTTAAATCTGAAGATAATCAGTACTGAAAATCAGAACTACTCATAGTTCATGTTAGGAGGTAAGAACATTTGGATCGAAAATAAAAGTACCGAGGAGGGAAAGAACTAACAATTTTTTTTCCCCACTACAAACATAGCCTTTTCTAGAGGCAAAAACAACCATGGGGACTGTTCAAGTTTCTATTGCAAAAGGTATTTCAGTATTTCTTCAGGACAGAACCCCCAGAAGACACAATAGGAAGGTAATAAGAAGATCATCAATGTTACAAGAAGGCATAGGTGAAATCTTTAATTTTCAGAAGTGACAGAGAGTTAACTACATTTCAGATCAGAATCAGGTGTTCATACATCTGATTCATCTAGTCTCACGCAATGTTGAAGTTGAGGTGTCTCTGATGTACCTTTTGTAGCACGCCTCTAGTGGACCCTTGAATTTCCTATTTCAGAATGACAAAACCTGTGAAATACCCAAATTTTACACTTGACGGCAAAATGCTTTCCCACTGCATCTGAAACAACTTTAGCAGTCCTTTGCAGGCTGCTCAGTGAGTTGCAACAGATGAAGCCAGGTAACTGGTCGTGCATGGTTCAGATCGTATTCTTCTGTGATTTAAGCTGTCAGTTCAGTTGACAGTTTCAAGGTTTGTACATGTTTTTCCCTTTCTGTTCCCCTCTTTAGAACAGATACATTTATAGTATACTTTGCCATATGAGAGAAGGAGCCATATGTTTTTATTTACGTTTTTGGGAATTTTTCAATCTGAGCAGGCATTCCTCTAATTCAATCTGTCATTCCAGGCTATTTTCACTGTAACCATCCCTCAAACCTCACAGCTTTTAGCTGTGTGAAAGGTTTTTTGTAGTGGACAGAAATGGTAGCTTTTTCCTAACTGCGTTGCGAACAGCTGAAAACATAAACAGTTCCACGGATATCTTTTGCTATAAAGTTCTCTATGACAATGTCAGAATTTTTTAATTGCAAAATTTGAAGAATAACCACAACAATTAAAAATACACAACCTGTGAAACCATATAAAGCTTCCTTTTGCAGTCTCATTGATATTTCTGCACTACTATATAAGTAACTTTAGATGAAAGTGTTTTCCATGCTGCTATCTGATCCTTAGTTTTGGATAGAACACGTCTTCAGTTACTCCAGTGAGTACTGTACACTGCACTCTTTCACAAATATTAACACATCCACCAATATGTTCTATTAACTAAAATTACATAAGGTTTTATAGTAAGTATTTATATTTGCTCATATAATACTCACATAATAGCAATTATATGAGAAATATCCCTTGCAGTTTTAAGAGGCGTAGTTTCATTGTAATTGTGACTTTGTCTTGAGTTATTGTCACACATGCTGAAATATCAGTCTTATTTAGACATTGAGTAAAATGACTGTGAAGATGTTTTATGTGCTTTACTTACTAGTTTTCAGCTGTTCTGGTGCTCTGACCATGTAACACAAAATCTTTTCAGATAAGGCAAGGTAGGTAGATTGAATAGTTCCATTAGGGTCTTTTAATCATCTTCATTCTTCTGAAAGTAGTGAAAACTTAGCACACTATTCATCCCCTTTTTTGGCTCTTTACAGAATATCTATGTATTTATTGTCAAAAAGAACAAAAGAAAAAATACTTTATTTTCCCTCACACTTGCTTGGAAGCCTTTTCTAATGGAAAAATCCAGCCTGTGTGCACTTTTCAGATGTAAGTGTAGTAAAAACAGATAGGTTGCTCTGAAAGTGATGCCTTCTATTTATTTCTGTGGAAATACAACAGATGCAAAGAGTGAAATAATACTATTTGAGAGAGCAAAATCACAGCTACAAAATACAATTTTTCAACATAAGCACTACCATTAGCTTTGCACTTTCTCCTGTGAGGAAGAAGAGCCTGCAGGCCATGCTCATAAAAATCTGAGCCTGTGGTGGCCCACTGTTGCTCTTGTCATTGCTGAAATGCACAGCCGCCACTTCACTGTGTTCGCATCCACTGTTTGGTCTCAGAAATGTTTAGCAAGTGTCAGTGAGTGCCAGTGGGTGTCATTTTTTCTGCATGGAGGAATTCAATGACACTTTTGCTTCATATGCAGTTCCATGTCAGACTCCGTTTTGTCAGATTGCCCCTCTGCTGAGGTCTGTCACATGGCACTGAAATGTAAGGAAGAACTGGTGAGAAGGTTCAAAGTTTAGATTTAGTTCAGCTTTCACTTTTCAAAGGAAATTTTAAAAATCGTGAAAACATCAGAAATCACCAGACCAAAAAAATATAAAAAGCAGCCTTGTTTTCAAACATTACTTTCTCAGTCTTAACCTTGCTCTTTCTATCATTTAATAGCCAAGAGATTCTGGCATGTATCAATTGGGTACCATTGTCTGATGATAGTGCAAGTAGTTCAGGTCTTTAATCACCAAAAGTGCATTGTGCAAGTTCAGGTTTTTGCTGGTAATTAGCCACCTTTTATGTAAGCTTAAAAATGGACTTCTTTTTATACTTCAGTTGGTTGTTGTTAACTGTAATGGCACAAAGTTGCAGAGTTTAAAAATAGATACTAGACAACTGAGACATAGTCTGGTTTGTTTCTTTTACATATGGACTAGAATTTTTTACAGAATAGTCTAGACAGTGGCAGAATGTAGTGAGGCAACAGCCCACACACAACTTGGGAACCAAATGCTTAAGAAGGTTTCTGAGCTCTACTCCCACCCAGGGATTTTGATAAGGAACAGGCTAACATATTCAGAGGAATTTTAGGTCCCTCTGAGTACGGATTAGAGAGAAAAGTCTACATATGAGCAGTTCCATTATTCTGAACTTTGCTAGTTGGGACACGCTTTTTTGGACGAAGGATGGATAACAAAGAATAGAGAAAGAGCTGGCCGTTACTCGCTGAAAGTCAGTCTTGGAGAAGAGGCAGTAGTTTGTCAGGAAAACTCCAAAAGAGAGAAATGTTATCATAAGCATAGAGTAAGGATCAACAGACTTCATGAATGGAAGAAGGAAATGTGTGAAAACAATTTGTTAGAAGTGTGGTATTGCCCAGTATTTGATATCAGTAGTTTGGCAAGGAAGAAAGAAATCCAGAATCTGCTCATTTGAAACAAATCATCAGATTTTTCACTGTTCACTCAAAGCTTATTGGGAAGGGAGGGATTTGAAGACCATCAGAGCACAGATCTTAGGCTGATGAAAAAGTTTAGAAAATTGGTAGGGTAAAATACTTCTGCAGTAAGTGGAATGCATTATAACATTTCAGCATCAACAAATGAAAAAGAAACTTTGGCTAACCCATTGCTTTTGAGTTGCAAGGGCTGTATGCAAAATATACAGATCTCTCAAGGGCGGTTTTTCTTTATTTTTCTGCAATATGGGTAGGTCTATGCTCTATGCTCTAGGTGTTTTTAAACACAGCCATCTTTTCAGTGGTCTATGCTTTGACTATCAGAATGATCCTCAGTAGCTTGCAGTGCTGCTCTTATGCCCAAAGTTTTTTAATATGTGAGGCTGCCATTTGCCAGTAGTTAATGCAGTTAAAGTAATATGGTGTGTGACACCAACAAACAGTGTAATTTTATACAGGAAACTCAAAAAATACCATGCCTGCAGTGTATGATCAGCCTGTTGTCCTTTTTAAATGCATTCAGCATATGTCCATACTGCATATGATGGGGCAGGGTTAGAGCTCCCTGAGAGCTCAACTAAAGACTAGGTAGACGCATGTGCATGATAAACTGCAGAGAGGGAGAAACATCATTCCCATTCTGCCTCCACATCTCCACAGAAAAATCTCCATAGCTCCAGAAAATGTACCCTTAAATGCTTCACTGATATCACTTTGGATTTATTAAATTGTTAAGTATAATTTTGAACACAATGAGAGAATAAACAAGTTGTTATAAGTGAAAAACTGAGTTAATCTGCAGTTTAAAGTTTTCTGTAATTTGTTTCAGGCTTTTCCTATTCAATGTAAGAGAAAGTAAATGGTACATTACTAGCAGAGATATATAATAATGAACTGAAAAGAAATTTTTTTCTAGTGGAATTCAAGCATAGTTTTTGTCACTGATGTTGTTTATTATTTTCATTAACAACCATGGCACAATTATTAGGGATGTACTGACATAAAAAAAAAATTGCTTGGCTTCATTCATCTGGAGAAGGCTTTGGTTCTCCTATAGGAAGAGACTGAAATGTAATTTGTGATCTTAGTTGTGGAACATTGCAAGAAAGATCAACAGAAAGTAGTCACTGGGTAACTATAGATCAGCTTTCTGTATTTTCATAGTTTTTTGCTCTTTTCTTTCTTTTTTTTTTTTCCTTCTTTCTTTCCTTCTTTCTTCCTTCCTCTCTTCTTCTATTTCCTTT
>JAOWBP010004700.1:29219915-29234052 GCA_028571105.1 Tragopan temminckii
CACCCCAATATTCACAATTACTCTGCAACTACTGAAAGGGTGAAAGAGGAGGCAGAAAGAAAATAGCTATAATTCCTACAAAAGGAGAAACATGAAGCAACTATTTAAGCAAGGATGCTTGCAATTTAGGTATTGATGGTTTCTGCAGTTTTTTTAATATGAATATTATGGCGTCAGCTTGTTCAGTAAAACAGGAAAATATGTTATTTCATTGGGAACTCATATCCCAATGTAAGCTTTTATTTTTATTATTTTTAATCTCTCCCTGGAGAAAAGCAAATACTTTACCTTTTAATAAAGGGGTTACAAATGAAAATATCACAAATGGTTTTCAGGAACTTGAATGTTTTCTTTAAACTGTTGGTTTGCAAAATATCTATAGCAATGGAATGCTAAAAAAGAGTGAAATGAAGGGTGGAGATGATCTTCACTGAAGAGTATTTTCCACTGGGAACTCCACTGGCATTCAGTTGTCTCATTTAATTATCACTTTCCTGATTCAACCATTATTCATGAGCTTCCTTGTGTTCTTAAAAAGCTCTGAGCTGTGCTTGCCAATGTTATGGCACATTATGAAGCACAGTTATGCAGCAAGAGGGAGGGGGTGATAATGCATTGGTCTATACTGCTGGCATGTTTTCTGTTTGAACTCCTCGTCTGCCAGCAGAATGCAGAGCTCTTTATTCAAAACCTACTGCTGTTTTTTAAGCATTGTGCTGGTATTATGACCCTTTGCATTGCTTAGGTAAAATATGGCAGGTTGGATATGTGCAATACAGAAGCAGTGTGAATCATTTGCGTGAAGTTTACACTAGTTTCCATTTGACTGCATTTCCCCTTTGTAACAGCGTTAAAAGAAATGCGCAGAGAGAAAAGTTCCTAACAGATGCAGGCAGAATACACCCGGTTAGGTTTCAGATGAATTTTAATTGGCATCAGTTTTATCCATCCATAAAGCAGAAGTATACTTGCTCTTTCTTAATGCCCTCCCTGCCAAATTTAAATGTTTAGATTTTTATCTGAATTATACATTTCTAATTTATAGGGTTTGGATTTCTGCTAAAAATATATGTGTCCAAGGTAGTCAGGATAACGAAAAGGACAGAAAAGCTAAATTAAAAATAGCTGTTCTCCTAAATGTGCCTCAAATCATGTCATAGTGAATTTAAAGCAGGGGGAGGGAGGGTAGTCAGAATTGTATAACTTCTGTTCTAAACCACTGAATTTAGTTTATAATAGTAATAATCCTGAGAAAATCGGTCATTAATGAAGTTAACAGACAGTTTGCTAGAGTGTTATCTGCCCTTGGCTTTACCCTAGGCCATTAAGTCAAAACTCATCACTTGTTAATAAAGATGGATTATATTTTTTTCCAAAATTATTGCTTAAATACAGAACTTTCTAAGCACATTTATAAAGCTCAGAACACAGTTAGGTGGAATATTTATTTATTGAGAGAAACACAGCTGGGTTTTATTTTTATTTTTATTTTCACATGTAGAAAGCAAAAACAGGAATAAAGCCCAGTGGGATTCTCAATTCTTAACTGTCTTGCATCAAATATATGTGAGAGCAAAAGCTGATTCTCCCAAACTTATGCTGGGGTGAATGAAATAAAGACCAACACTTTCTCCGCAGCCTTGTTGAAACATTTATTATCTCAAGTTCCTCTTGCAAGCATGTAGATTCTTTTGCTTTAAATGAAACTATGAGGCAGTTTAAAATGAGATGCAGCTCCAATAAATTCAGTAGAGTTGCCTTTAACTCAGTTTGAATTTGGCAGCAAATTATACACTAACTGAATATTTACAAAATTCTGAAGTCTTCACTTAGTCAAACCTTTCATTAATTTCAGTGGGAACAGGAATACAGGAATATTATGTGAGTGGGAGGTTGCTTGAATAAGCATTATTTTCATATCTAAATCCATTAACACTAGTATGAGCTATGAATGAATAAAACAGGCCAGCATCTATTCAGAATTACATCAGTGTAACTAAGAACAGAACTTGGCTCAGTATGTTTGGCTGAGGCTGCAGTTGCTAAGACTAGTCTATGAATTGAAAAAGCTGCTGCAACCATCATGTGCCAACTGAACCAGTACTGGAGCTGTTGCACCTTCTTTGCTCCAAGGACTCATGGACAAAGTTCCCTCCACAAACCTCTGTTCCTCTGAATGAGAACCATCAGGACTGATGCCCATGTTGTGCCGACTGTACCTTGTTCTTTAGAGCAGGATATCCAGCAAGTTACTCTAAGAAAACAACACAACACTGAAAAGGGTAAGTTTTAAAGACAGAACCCCTGTAGATAGACATGGCATTAGTTTGGAGATGGCAGCTTATATTTTTAGCAGCATGAATAAAAGTTGTTAGGACAGCTTTAGAAGAGGACATAGTAAGCAATTCATTAATGACAAATCTCAGATTAATCTCGGATGTTTAGCTTAAAAATTGTGCTTTAATTCAAACAAATTCCTGTGGAAAACCTATAGAATATCTGTAAGTATAGTGATTGTTTCTTGCTTTTTACTTTATCAATACAGTTTTCTACAGATTTTTGCATCATACCTAGTGGAATTTGAGTCCATTCTTTTGTCCTTAATTTTATAAATGAAAAGTTTTGATAATTTCTTACACTGCATTTCTGTTAGATGCTAACTAGTCAAATGGGGCTGATCTAGATCTTTTAAAATTGTGTTATTTTGATTAATAGTTTCTGTTAATGTTTAAGTCAGTACTCTTACAACATTAGGAACAAGGAAGCTTTTCTATTTTTATACTTTTTTATTATTTTTTTTTTAACTAAAAAAATCATATCCAAAATGACTCGATATGGTACACAGCTGTTGTTTCTAGTATTCTTTTTTTCTAATTTAGGACATGCAGTTGAATATAGCCAGTATATGACCTTGTCTAAATTCAGTTTTGATACGTAGAAGATGCTTATTAAGTATATCAACCTGTCACTTTTTCTGTTCTCTATATTTTCTTTGATTGTTCTCTTGAGATAATATGATGTATTGTTGGTGCGTTGTAGAAGATTTATTCGAGCAACAATTTGACAAGTTGAGAGTACAAAATTAAACCAAGGTTTTATTTCTAGATTTTATATAGCAGTCATTCTGCTGGACTGTTCTAAGCCATTATACTGTAATGATTATTTCTCAGTTTCACCAAAAAACATTTATTTACCTCAGGCCTTAATTGAAAGTTATATCTGTATCAGAAGAAAATCTGGAATGATATTTGAATATACCTTCAGACTGCAATAAGGTAGAAATAATGATACTTTTGTCTCATACAGGAGGTTCATATCTTTCTCTGCTAAGCACCAGTACAACCTTATTACATACTTTACTTAACTGACTGTTTTGTTAGTGCCTGTAATTAGTAGCTTGACCATATAATACCAATAGTTTTTCTTGCACTCCATCTCATCAAATAACCACTGTTTTTCACAGATATCCTCAATGACATCAGAATCTGACCCTGCAAACATAGCATACTATTTAAAAATGAGATTTTTACAACACATTTACAGAAAACTGGACTTTTAAAATGCAAAATATCAAAACACTTACTACACATTCAGAAAATTATATTTTTCCTATGATACAGAACCAACAGAAGTGTGTAACAAAACTGTATGTTTCAACTATATGGAGTGTGGAATTTTTAAAAAATGTCATATAGATACAAAAATAGAAAACATTGAAATTCATAATTAATGGAATACACTTTTCATTGGAAGCAAATTTTTTTGAGGGCCTTCTTTGCTATAGAAATGAATTTCAAGTACTAAACAAGCCTCTGAGAAGTCTTTATCTCCTTCTTTTTATCCTTACTGTAGAAAGTTCCATTGTGCCAGAAGAATCCAGAGGTCATTTCAGAGCTTTAAGCAGTCTCCCAGATATCCAGGAACCCAACTGTAAAGAGAAGTAAAGAGTCCTTTAACCTAAAAAAAAAAAAAAATCTATAGGAAACCAGTGGAAGATCTCCTTGGTTAGTTCTGTTCCTAAGGATATGTGACAGCTTTCTGAGCTTGCTGGAATTTCCTAATCATCAGTGGTTTCACATCCAACTTGTACTTCGTGGCTGTAGTGTACTCACAGGAAGTAATTTTTTTTCTGGAAAAACTGGATGGATTGTCATGCACAAAAAGACATGATTTAAAGCATTTTTTCTTGATGTTTCTCAGATATGATTGGTTTTGACCATCTCATTTCTTTCTAGCCAAGTTGGTGGCCAAAATACAGAAGGACGGGTAGAGCTGAGCTTTGCATGCCTGTTGTGACATTTCTATAGTTCTTTAGTGGTTTATAGAAATTATGTATAGAGCTAAGGGAAAATAAAATTGATCCTTGTGGAATTTTATAATTTAAGTGTCAACTGACAGAGGCATAGTTTTGCAGGCAAAAAACTTCTGATCAATAGTTGTAAAAAAATATTGAAAAATGAGAGGTCTAGTATTAAATGGGGAGGTCGGTGGCCCTGCATGTGGCAGGGGGGTTGGAGATTCATGATCCTTGTGGTCCCTTCCAACCCTGGCCATTCTGTGATTCATTCTGTGAGAGTGGGTTTAGTGCAATAAGACTACAATGTCCAGTAGTAAAACCAAATTTAACATAGTTTACTTATTTTGAGAATGAACTTTTTCAGACTGAAAGTGTATCCTGGCCTTTGGCTTCCTCTTGGACAGATATATTGAGGAGTGAAAGGTTTGGTTCAGAAGGAGCCCGTCTAAATGTGTCACATGCAGACTGGTTGCCAGAGGGGGAAACATATGCAGGATGGTTAGTTGGTTGGTTTAGAGTTGATCTGATTATTGTATATTTAACAAAGAAAACTGGTTTATTTTATTTAAATTTTATTCCAGTTTCAAAGACATAGTTTGTTGGATAAACGAAGCAAGATTTATTAGAAGTAGTAGAATTTGTAATCTTTTTTCAATTAGTTTTTGAGAAAAAAAAAATGTGAGCCTGTTGCAGCTTTGATAGCTGCCAAAGAATGTTTTCCGTTATATTTTTGACTGCCTATAATTATTTTTTTTCTCTTATTTTGAAATGATTTGATAGTGTGTGATATTATTTTATTTCTTGACACTTTACTCTTTTTTTGTGTTATCCTTCCAATCAAAAAGAAAAACTGAGTATAGCAGTCCGAAAATTTCTACAGTCACACCAGACATATGAAGAAAATCAACTCTGACCCATCTGAAACCAGGACAACAACATATAAGTATTACTTGATCTTACTAATATCATACCAAAGTTTTAAAAGACAGTATTTTTTTTTCTCCTAAAGATAAAGCTTTTCAAAATTATGTTGACACATACAAACTTGCACAATCATAACACCTGCACATTCTAGCAATCCTTAAGGAATACAGAAAATATTACACTATCATGAAATAGTCAAAGCCAGTGTTTATTCTCCAACAGTTTTAAGCATCTTACATTTTACATACAAATAAATCTAAATCTCAACCATTTATAGTCTTCTTCATGAGCAAAAGAATAAGTTTTAAGATATTTTCCAAAACTCGTTAATCTATCCGCTTAAAAAAAAGTCATTAGTACTTCAGATGTTACGGTCTTTGAGTCTGATCAGCTTTTTATTGTAGAAACAGGTTCCAAAATCTGAGTGATACATGCCAGTAGAATAGAGAGAAAGCAATTGGTTTAATTATTGTTTTGATTAGTTTTTTTTTTTTCCATCTCTTCATTCTTCGACTAGTTCCTTTGCCTTTTGAGGGAAAGGTGAAAATAAAATTCTCAGTGCTAACCTCTTCTATCACTAACTCTCCCCTTTTTTATGGAAACAATGGTAGCTTTGTCAGTCTGTTGACATAATGGTTCTCCCAGATCACTAATTTCCATCTTCTTCCTTTGAAAATCTATTTGTAAAAGACTTGTTTTGGACTAACTCATTTTGTCACTGTACCAGTGAAGATTTGAAAGCTTGTCTCAAAACAAACATTGATTTCGTTTTACTCTCTTTTCTTAACCTTCAAAATCTCTTCAAAATCTCAGTATTGTCACTGCTCAAGAGAGAAGGTTCATATTAACATTTGCAAATTCCTCTGCAATACAATTTTACAGGAACCATAATGCAGCATTCCATCTCCTCAGTATTTCCTTTGTTTGGAATAATCATGGTAGTTGTAGGGAGCTGGACATAGTTATTTCAAAATACACTGTAGAAAACAACAGGTAGTGTTACAGTACATCAGGTACGGTTTTTGAAGATCACACAGTGTCTGTAGGGTTCTCTTTCTTCAGTAAAAGTATGTGGTTCTTTAATCTGTTTTTTCTATTTTTTCTTTTCCTGTTCTCCTTTGTGTGCCTGTATCTATTGGTATTTATCTTCCTATTTACTCTCTACCTTCTTGTTCTTGTAAGACAGTCATTTTACCATGAAAGCTTAAGAATTATGCATAATACAGAGTAATACAATTTTCTGTCCCACTTTAAAGCAATTTTCTGTTTAATTTTATGTGACTAAGATGGCAGTGTTTACAAATCACAAACTTGGAAAGGTAAAAGGAGTATGAATATTATATTCATTTCATTTTGTTGAGGTAACAACACAGAGATCTTTGTGTATTTCTGTTTCCATATAGATCTGTAATTTTAGTGTACGATCACTCATTTGTGAATATGGGGCTTTAGCCTATCTTTCCTTTCTTAGTTTTACTGTACTGAAAATTGAGTCCTTTTAGTCTGTATCGCTGCTGTTCTTTCATGAGCATCATCTAACTGTTTCTGACTGACTGTATATTTTGTCTGCTAATTCAAATAACTATTGTGTTTCCATAGCCGTCATCATTGGGTTTAATACCTCTTCAGATAGTTGTTCCTTGTCCAGCCATCAAGAAACTTAATGTGCTTTTGATGCATGAGCCACTTCACTGACACACAAACCAAATGGGTCCGAGTGCCTGGGATCTCGTTCCTTCTGACTGACATTCACAGCAAAGAGAGATACTCACATTTTTGCTGTGTTCTATTAGCAGCAGCCGCCTGGAAGCAGTTTGTTTCATTTGAGAGTCTTGCAATAATTATGTATGTTTGGAGACTGATTCTTGATTTGTACATTTATAAATAGTGAAGTAGTCTTCCTTCAGAAATATCTCTTCTATCTCATGTTCAATGAATATTTAATGTATGGAAAGACTATGAGTCTTAAAACTGGACACATTTCGCTTGGGAAAGTTCAGAGGGAGTGAAGTGTTATCACTAGATAATTGTTAGAATTAAAAACCATTAGAATAATATGTGAACGTTACAGTGCAGTGCAAGTCTAACCTAGCTAGCTGCTTTTGCCAAGAGCCTCCACTGTGTTAAATACATTTGTCTGAGAGGTACTATGCAAAATGTTATGTTGCAGCCATCTTATAATAACTACATGTAGTGCAGGACAGGGTGCTAAAGTTGCCCATGCAGCAAAATAAACTTCTTACACAAAGTTAGCTCTGTGCTATCACAGCTTGACTGTTGCCAGTACCCAAAATAATTCATTTAAAGCTAGCTCTGGCATCTTTACGCCACACTGTGTCCTAGTGGGCTTTTAAAACATTTTCCCATTCTCAGGATTTAAGGGTAAAATACCAGCAGAGAATATTTGCAGTGTGTCAGGTAAAACTTGCCATCCTGGAAACCAGAGATTTAAAGGGGTTTTAAATTCTTGGTCTGTCTTTCAATTATACATTCACAAGATAGTTATTCTGGAGATACTAAGATAGTACTCATTGGGCTATTTAATACTAAAAATACTTTGCATTATCTTCTTTTATGCTGGGAAGATATATGATGACATTAACAAGGTATGATACACATCCCAAGAATTTGACTTTACATCAGAAATTATTGTTTTTATATATGTTATGAGAGCCTTTCTTCTCACCTTATCCACAAATATGAATTGCTCAGTAACTTTATATCTCTGTATCTAAGAGATATATCCTGGACTTCGCAGTAGTTATATCTTACTGCAGTGAATATTTTAAAAAATGGTAATGAAATTAGACATTTTTTATTAGTTAATTTACATATTTTGTAAATATATTTATACATCATATGTAACTTACAGATAAAATTTACAGAAAAAAAAAAAAAAGGCATATTCAAAACAATGCCATTTTCTTTATTAGATCAATCAGGACAGGAGAACATCAGAACTGTAGCAAAATAAGCATCCTGACATATATCTTAATTCAGCAAAACACATAACCAGGTTTAATCTGAAGTATTTGTGTTAATGCATTGTCAGATTGAGACTTGCTAAATCTGCCTGCCTCGTACAAGGGGTTGAACTGAGGACGCTTTTCAATCTCCTGGGACCAGCCTATGAACTAGAAAGAAAAATTAACTTCACAAATTAAAGTGGTGTTAATAGCTTTATAAGAGAGCTTTTTTAATGAAAGGAGAGCATGGATATTCACTTCTGCTTTCAGAGACTGTTTTTGTTATCTGACGCAACTATCTCGTTTGCCTTGTGGTGGCCTGTAAATGGATCACGCCAAAAATAGGGGTAAGCAATCTGTAGGCTCTTTTATTCTCTTTAAATATCTGCTTCAACATTTTTAAAAAAAAAAAAAAAAAAAAGCTAATCTGTCTTTTTAGCATGTGTACTTTCAAAAGCCTGCATCTATTCTCATCTGCTCCAAAAACTAGGCCAACACTGGGCACTTTGAACATCCCTGGCCTTACTGTTTTGACAGTGAGCATATTTTCACTTATCTGAAAATCGGTGTATTTTAGAATATGAATTTTATAGGTGATTATGCTGAACGCAATTTTAGTTTCATCATAAAAATAGGAGTTTACCCTCTGTAGATCTTTAAACCTCTGCAAGATCTCTTCTAAATGTTATGTTTCGTAATCACATAAATCCAAGATTCAAGTTTCAGTCATAATCTGTATGGAAGTGCAAAGGAAGTGCTACACTTTCCCTTAATTCTACCTGTTTTAAAAGAGAAATTACTAAGAAATACGTGGGGTTTGAGCCTTCTTAGAATAAAGAATTCATTTTAGTACAGTTAGAAAAATAGCTGGGTCATCAAAATGGGTGGAACTAAAATCACAGAATCACAGAATCGTAGGGGTTGGAAGGGACCTCCAGAGATCATCGATCCAACCTCCCTGCCAAAGCAAGTTCCCTACACCAGGTCACACAGGTAGGTGTCCAGGCGGGTCTTGAATATCTCCAGAGAAGGAGATATGCCTCCTTGGGCAACCTCCCTGGTTTTCTAGACATTACCTACAAACATAAAAACAGTATTTTAAAATTCATTTTTTACCTTCTTTGATTTTGAAATATAAAAAAGCATCAATAACAAAACTGGGATTTAACCAGAAAAAAATAAATTAATTTACTGATTAACAAAAAATCTGTATTCTGCCTTTCCAGTGAAAAAAAACATTAAAAATAATATATAATAAAAAAAGTCCTCTGATTGCTTCCACGATGCAAAAAGTATGTTTAGTTGAGAGATCAGCATGCGCTTAAAGTGGAAACTCTTTGGATGCAATAGATCCTTACTTTTTAATTTACTGTTCAACATTAATCCATACTGAAAAATCACCTTGTTGTCAACCTGTAGTGTCTGCTTCCCCAGAGGCTCCCAGGAGGAAGGTCGGAAGGACTCATCTGTATGTTGGTCTTCTGCCCCCTGCTTCTTTGCCAGTGTGTTTTATTTTGCATTTTTATATTCCTTCCAGCTCATGTCTCTCCTTCTCCTCAAACCCATTCTTGCTCTTGGATTGCCTCAAAATAACTGGGGAACAAGTGGCTCTGCAGAGGAAGGAGAATGTGGATGTAAATATCAGGAGGTCATCACCACACAGCAGCTTTTTTCACTGCTGCCTCCTCATTCCATAAGCATTCAGATATTCTGTACTTTCTCCAATGGTTATCTGGACTTAGGTGCCACCATCAAACACTTTTCCCAGTCTGGGTGTTATGAGCCAAACTACCATTTTAAGGTTTCAAGCTTAGTGCAACTGGTCAGAAACAGCACTCTTAGAGAGATTTTTCAGTTACTGGCCATTTTAGTTAAACATCATAAAAATGAAACAGAACATTTTCACACCTGCTATCCACCCTTGCTCACAGGTATATTTGATTGAGACATTCTATACAATGCTCCAGTGATTGACACTGCATCTAAGGCTGGTGTAAGTCACTGTGTAACTTCAGCCACTGGGCCAGGGGAGAATACAAGGAAAGAAATGAGGCTTCCATAACACTTAAAAAACAATATACTGGTATGAAAAAGAACCTCAACTTTACACATACATTTTAAAATAAATTTTTGAGGTATTGCATAAAACATCAGATGTTATATGCCATGAAGTATTTACAAGAGTTGACATTCTTTCTGTATGGGTAGGGATTGCTTTTCATCTAACAACACAGAGGAAAGAAATGAAGTATGTTTTGTGTCTTTTTTTCCATTTTGATTTGAAAAAGAAAAAAAAGAAAAAAAAAAAAAAAAAGAACAAACACATAACGTGTTACAACCTTAACCTCTAAAACTAAACTAGTTAAATATTTCCAGTTCCTGTTTCTGAAAATGTGTCAGAATTTTTAGGGCTGCTTTTAAAACCATTTTTCTAGTTCAGAAAGAAAAAATACAGTCCTTGAATTAAATAATATTCTGTAGAAAATTTGAAATTTCAAAATGGTTATGAGGACATAATCCCAATATAGAATTTGTGCACACTTTGTCTATCTTTTCCTTTTCTTCAGATTGCAGGCATAATGAAATGGGAAAGAATATAGAAAGTGAATTAAAAGTGAAGAATCTATGAGAGAAGTTCAGATTTGTGAGTCTCTCAATAATTCCATTCCATTCAATAATTTCAAGTCATAAAATGCAAAATTAGAAACTATGTCTCATGACTTACATACAGTTAGGAATGTCTGGCACTGAAATTATATCTGCTGGAAACAGATGAGACCAGGAAAACTCTGACCAATCTTACTCTGATCACAGCTAAGAAACTAGTTATGACTACAGGATGGATCTGTCTTCCTTTCATGCCAACAGAAATTGGCCACAGATATTCAAGGGAATGGATTTGGAAGTCATTTTGACTATTTTGCATTCAGTAATTTTTAGGGAAGAAGTTAAATTAGGCATAGCTTGATACAGCTCTAATGAATATATTGCAAATGTTTAAAATCATAAAACTGTACAGCCATAAATATTGTCTTAGAGGTGGCTCCAAAAAGCCATGGGAAAGGTGCTAATGCAAGCCAATGTTCTGAAAGGCAATTTTTTAGTATTTAGTTTCCAGAGGAAGTATGACAACAATTACATCTTTTTCTACAAAGTAATTGTTAACATTTTTAATAAAACAACTTATTTATTATATTTTAACTCTTTATGTCTTGCTTTTCCTAAGCTTTTTCTCTGAAGCACTCATGAAATGAGAAATTCTTTGAGAAGTTCCTTGAAACCGAGGACAGCTACCATCTCACAAGAACAGTGAGCTGTGAGTACCACTTGGTTTATTTTAAACTGCTGAAGATAAGAGCTAGATTTTGAAAAGTACTATAAATTCCCTGCATAAGCTCAGGTTTTGATGCTTTCCTGTATTGTGCCTACCTGCTTGGGTACACAATGGTTTCAGTAGCCCTACATTTTACAAAGCAGTACTCATAACTCACTGGTGCTCACTGATGTCCACGTATGTTTGCTGTATGTATAATTTTATTGCCACCACTAATGTTTGGCAAACAATACCTCAAGTATTGAGTAAATTGCAAGTGCAAGAACTTGCTCCAGCAGCTGTAGAAGTTAGCTCAGGCATCGATATTTCTGAGTTCAGACACAGACACTGCTGGATCATGACAGAGGAACGAACTAAAAGTTTAACTTCCGGAAAAAAAAATCATAAAAATTGCTACTCCATATAGTAGAGGGGAAAGTAAGTGAAATTTAGGGCTGAAATAATCTGAGCTTTGTAGACTTAAAAAAAAATATATATATAGGTAAACTAAGGTAAATGGAAACAAAATCAAAATCAAATAAAATAGAGGCATTTTGGTTTCTCTTGCTTTTCCTCCTTGCTAAAAACACCCTGCAAATTCCAAATCAGTGCATATCAGTACTTGCTGCAGCAGTGTAAGGTACTCGAATGTGCCGCTTAGCAAGCAGACAGCTTGTTTTTTACCTATCAAAGTTTTGACTGGTGTTAAGATGAAGCTCTACAATAATTAAAAGTCATATTGGCATAGACAATAAAAACAACACTCAGAATACAAAAGAAGAGTCATTGCCTCCTCTTCAAATTCAACTAGCCTTTGTTGTGGCTGCTGCATGGGCATCCAGGAGAAATAAAAGTGTCTTGGTTGCAGCAGACCAAGCGAGAAGCAGGTGGAATATCTCTTTCTCCCGGCTGTTTGCCTGAACCCTCAGGCACTAGGCAGGAGCTAATTAAAGCTTCACCCAAACTGCAAATTAGATATTAGGTAAATTATACTCAGTAGAAAGATTATATATATACTTATATCCCATGCTTTCTAACCTGCTTTGTAAACTGAAGCGTAAGTGTTGTTTTACTGCAATTATCTCAGAAAGTTTTGCTCACCATGGACGGGTTGAGGAGAAGACTGATGGGAAAATCCACTGAAGAGCCTTTCAGTCAGACCCTCACGTCTGACTGACTTCAGTCTGAAGCCACTCACGTCTGTCAGGGTCCCCATTATAAAGAAAATACACCAAGTTCCTGTTCTTGTGAAGGGAAAGGATGGAAAACATCTTACAGGTATTGGAAGGTCTGCTGATATAAGCAGTTTGTAAGGGCTTGTGAATAAGATTCTAATTCAATGCCCCAAATGAATGCTAACAAGCAGCTATGAATTGCAGTACATAAATTGCATAAATAAATAAAATCAGGTGGTCAAGATTATGAAAAGTATACAATATCTGAGGAAATTTGAGTGCTGGGTTTCTATGATATTTTAGTGACTCCACCTTCTCCACATTAAATCCAGTTGTAACAAAATTTAACAAGATCAGTTAGATTTGAATAGTTTCAACACTGGCAGAGCTTTCTTCACATTTCAGCTTCCTTTCAAACAGGTGTTTGGAGAGAGGCTCCCTGCAAACTAGTCACTTGCTCCCAGGACTGAAGCTTTCCTAGCTTCAGTACCCACTGAAAGCATCACAGTGCCTTTTTTCTATGCTGATATGTAACTTTATTTTCAGTACAAATGTGATGCATTGACTAGCTCTTCTGATTCTCTGATTGAATTTCATCTCATCATTCACGTAGGAAAGAATAAATGCATTTTGTCGTGTTCACATTTAACTGAACAGAACTTCTTTTTAAGTGCATCCCATTTTGAATTATTGAGCTGATATAAATAATTTTGCATGGACATACTTGAGTTAAATCTGTTTTGTATTTTTGTTGTTGTTGTTTTTGCTTTATTTTTTTTTTCTCTTTCATTTTATGGTTAGAGTTAGAAACGGCGATCCTTGGCGTTGGGGACTTGTTTCTAAAACGACCCACTGAGATGACCTGTGCTTGTGTTCCATGATTTACCACACAGAAAATAAAAATAAAAGCACAGGGAAGAGCCTGTAGTCAATTTTCTCATGGGCAAAACATGAGTTAACTCAGAAGGGGTGATACAACTCAGGAGAAACCCTGCTGTCCGCGGAACAGTTCCGCTCCTGCGTCTCTGTCTGCCTGTCCTACAGTGGGAAAGCAAGCTGGTTTGGGCATCCAGATTCACTCTTTCATGAGAATATAACTCACCACCAAACTTTCTCGCTCTTGTCGGGAAAGGGGTAGCAGTTTCCAAGCGCCAATCTCACCGAGGCGAGCGCTTCCCATCCCAAAGCAGCCCCGCCGCTCCACCCTCTCAGCATACAATAACATTAAGGCACGAGGGGACTTCCTGCGCGGTTACCTTTCTCCGCAGCTCCGGCGGACAACGCTCGGCTCTGCGCCGCCGCACGCAGCGCCGGGCTGCCGGACAGCACCCGCCGGCAGCGGCAGAAGTTGCCGGGCGCGGGGCGGCGCGGCGCGAAGCGACACTCGCCCTCGCGGGCGTCGGCGCATGCCTGCTGCGCCTTGCCCGCCAGGCCGACGCCGAGGCCTGATCCACCACGCTGA
>JAOWBP010004700.1:29234152-29250057 GCA_028571105.1 Tragopan temminckii
GGAACCAGGCCGAAGCGGCCCGTAAACCGTTGACACTGAAGTAGTTCATTTACCAGCTTTAGAATCATCTTAATGAAAAATAAGATACTTGAACAAATATCACCATGAGGTCTGACTATCTACAAATCTCTGGCTGTATCAGGGAGGACCTTCCTTACATCCAGAATAGAAGTGATAGAAAAGAAAGGAATTCCATCTTGAAAACCATACCATCTGAAATTATTTTAAATTTATTTTTCATTGAGAAAGACTTCAGAAAATCAGAGGCTGTGGTAGGATAACTTGAGTGGAAATTCTGTTTTAATCTGAATTGACAAGTACATGACTTGTGGTCAACAAGCACTTGAAACACACCTCTTCATTCCCACAATGTGTTGCAGATGCATGAAGAATAATTAAGCACTCATCTGAATTTACTCCTTTTACCTAACCTCAGCTAGACTAGTTCAGGTTACTAGTGTGCCCCAAGTAGCAGGAGAAGATGCAGTGTAGAATGATCTTTCCACTCAACTACTAACTTTTTCTCAGGAATGTGCTTGGAACACCAAGGGAGAAGCATTTCCATTTTAGGGGAGCTGAGATCCACCTGTGAGCATCCTCTACTATAGAATAACTATCATGTGACTAAATATGATACCTAATTCCATACTGGGCATCTGGAAAGTGATCTAGATGCAGTGGAGTAAGGCTCTGAAATACTGGAGGTGAATGTTTTAAATGCAACACCAGAATATAAAGAAGAAGCAGTGATAGATACAGGAATCTAGCAAAATGAAGAAGTAGGAGGATTAACAAGCATCACTTCATTTCCTCAAATAGTCTCCTATTTGCACATTTGAGTTCAATATTTTAATTTGATTTCTTGCACTACCATAAAAATCCTCACACTTTCACTCACAGAATTTGAAATTTAGATTAAGCAGTCACCTAAATAGTCTTAAGTCAAGGAAATGTATATGTAAGAATGAAAATCCTGGTATTAGCCTAAATAATCCATATTGTCTTTAAGTATGGGTTTAAATCAGATTTTTTGTTTAATTTCATCATTAATTCATACAGTCAATGATTCTATAGGCTTTTGGAACTGAAATACAAAAAGCTCTGATTAACTAGCTCTTCCAAAACCAAAACAGCACAGAAATATGCTCTAGCCAGTCAAGACTGTGTCTCTGATTATTTAATTGTGATGAATAATGAGAAGGAGACTGTTTGGGTATTCTTTCTTTCTACATTTAGCAGAGTGTTATTTTTTCCCCCAAGAGCCTTTGAAAGAGCTTAAGCTTTAAATCACAATTTTTCTCTGATGAAAGGACTTATGCCTCCCTTACTGACCTCGGTATTCACTATACAATACATTTATACTTGCTTAGGACCTTTGATTCAGAATGAACAAAGTAAAAGGGTATCTAACTCTTAATTGACTTAGGTGTGATATTTCCAGCCCATTCATCTAAAAAAGTGGAGAAAGAGGCATTGTTTGGAATGAAAGATACTTATTATAACCCCTCACTTAAGTATTGCTCACTTCTATGGATGTGTTCTCTTTTCTCTCCTCTCAACTTTGTACATCTTTTTCATTTTACCATTTATTCTCCTTTTCGGTAAATCTTCTTAGCATGGTGTCTCTTCAATTTATATGTAATTTATTTTAATGTGCTGAAAACACATGCTGCAGTAGAATACTAGTGCAGTACAATACAATACGGATTGTTCAAATGCAGTTTACTTGTATATAGAATATCAGACATTTTCTCAGATAGGTGTTACACGAGCACTTACAATAGAAAAAAAAAGTGGCACTAGAAGCTGTTTTCTTTATGGCATACATTGCAATTAATATCATCAATGTCACTGGAGTTATTTCAGATTTATTCAGGCCTGTGTGAGAACTGAATGTGCCAAGACTTTAATTTAATTAAAATCTTGCATATAATAACAAGAAAGTCTTCATTTCCTTTCTTCTGTATTTCAGTCTACTCTGTGTGACAGAGCAATAAATCTGATACACTTTGTATGGAATACACAAGACCCAGATGAAAATCAGGCAGAAACAGACATCACTCTGTCAAACTCAAGTGAACCTGGAGCCTGGATTTGAAGAGTAGCTTATTCAGGTGGAAAGAAAGAAAGAAAAAAAAGAAAAAAGAAAAAAAAAAGTTCACACTGGATTCAGAATAATAACACAACTCCATTTGGACTCATTCTTCACTTCCTAACTACATTTATAAGTCATGTGTACCAATTCAATCCTGTGAAGTTATGCAAATATAACTAACTAGGAAATTAGTGGTAGTGATTTTAACAGCACTTTTACTGATGTGAGAACTTTAGCTACTCGAGTCCGTTTCTAAGTTTGTTGATGGCAACTGAAGTAATATTTTAAATAAGTAATATTTTAATATTTTTCTGATGAAGCTAATTTTGCTTTATTGCTATCTTCTTATGGAATTACAGAATTCCTCCCAGGTTGGAAAGAACCCTCAAGGTCAACGAGCCCAACTCCTGCCTCTACACAAGATCACACAAAAATCGGAACATGCTTCTGAGAGGGTTATCCAAAGAATTCTCAACTCCAGCAGGCTTGGTGCCTTGAACACTGCCCTGAGGCACCCAAAAACCATATACGTTGTACTTGCTGAATAATGTTGCTGTGGATCATATCTTGTTTTTCATATCTTTTATCACAAACTCATTTTAATTACATGGAAAGAAGATAAGATCTGAAAGAACCTTTGCAAGTTGCTCAGGAACAATAAACAAAATTGTTCTAAACGAAGCATTTTGAAAATCTCAACCTATGGAAACATAATAAGGGATGTAGAAGAGGCTACTAGTCGCTATTAGGGAATGAAATATGGAAAAGCCCTTAGAATAGTACTTTTCTTCTCTTATACATTAATTGACAAATATAACTAACTACTTTTTCTTTAATTAAAAAAAGAAAAGATTATATTGTGAGATCAATTTTACGTTCATCTCAAAAAATGAAAAAAGACTAATAGAGGTCTGCTAATTGAGTTACTGGTGGCTTTTATAAGTATGTCACTTTTGCCTAATAACTAAGTAACTTTTGCCTGATAACTAAGAATGCTTTATTTTTAAATTATTATCTGAAGTAGTTGTAAAATATAAGCCTAGAGTTTACTAAAGAGTAAGATGCTATTTTTCAGTTGTTAGAGGAAAGTGAATAACCCACAAAATAATATTCAAAATCAGCAGCCAATTCAGTTGTTTTATTTTGATATGATATACCTAAAGTAATGTTAAGTGTACCATATACAGCAAGTTTTTCTGGAAAGAGAAGTAATGCTGCCCAGTGTCTTTGTAATACCAAAATACAATATGCTGTTCCATGATAAGAAAGCACAAGTGAAATCAGCAAACGAAGGTGAAAATAAAATAATGAAGGTTTTTTGTTTATCAGTTAAGAACTTCAGGGATCAAAATTAAACTTACATTCAAAGTATTCATGAATATGTACTAAAGTTCCATTCAGAGTAGGAAAATTGTCAGGCAGAAATCTAAAACTTACATCACTATGAATTCTACTAATATCTTTGACTGGTAGAAAATTTCACTATCTGAGTGAAATCTTTTGTATATAAAGCTTCCATTAACTTTCACAGTGAAATATGATAAATGTTGCTGTCCAAGTACAGGTACACTTTTTGAGCTAGGGCATGGTGAAGAGGTAGCGGTTGCTAGTAAACTGTATTAATAATAACATCCATGGGATGTAGTGAAAATACTGTAATCATAAATACTGTACTTTCCACAAAAATTTTATTCAGAAACAAAGTCTTTTAATCTGTTTTATCATAAAGTCTTGTCTGACTGTTTATCCATATGCCCATGTAATATGCATGCCAAAGAGACTTAGTTATTTTCTTTATAACGTGTCTTTTATGCACAATCTATAATTTCTATTTGTGTATTTGGTGTATTTCTACACAAAAAGCTGGGAAAAAAAAATCCATTAAAAGGGACAATGTAAAAGCAAAGAAAAAATAGTGTTCTGAGTTTTCATAGCATAGGAAAAAGTGAGAAAAATCAAAGGCTGAGACATAAAAGTCTGACTCTTCCTACTGCTGATAAAATGTCAATATTGGTGACCATCTCATAAGACAGTCTTCAAAAAAATCACATCACTGGTAATCAGATTAATCATTTTTTTAACTAGCAAATATCTACAAAAAACCTTTGTCAATTGCATGGTTCACAGGAATTTATAGAATTATAGTGATTAAATTAATCATAAATAACTGTGAATATTAAATTGGTGACTCTCAGGCCTTAGTATGAAGTGTGTAATAATTCCATCTTAAAATGGAACTATTCAGACATAGCAATCTTAAAACACGTATTTTTGTGTAGTTACCTTTAATAATACTAAATTCCATAAATGTTGTATGAGTACTTATCAATGATTAAATGAACATTGTAGTGTCTTAGTGTCTGTTTCTTTTATTAAGGCTGAAACTTAGATGGCATTTAAATGATTGGTACATTTCCTAATGCAAATAGCAGAAATTGATCTGTACTCATTAGTGTTAGCTGTTGAGATGCTGAAAAATTAGCAGATAATATTCTCTCGTAATCATGTGCATTGAAGTTGCAGCTTTTTAAGGAAAGAAATCAGAAGCCTGGTCTTCAGTGGGGTCATAGAATCATAGAATATCACAAGCTGAAAGGGACCCCTAGGGATTGTCAAGTCCAGCTTGATTCCTGAAGGCAGCCACAGCAGGAAACCCACTCCTGTTGCAGACATGGATGTCCAATTAAGCTTTTTTTCCCCAGTAGTGCTACTGCATTTTTGAAGCAGCAATATTTGTATATATGAATGGGAACCTGTCATATTCATGATCCTAAGTAAAATGTAATCAAGCAAAATAATTCTAATAAGAAAAATTTTCTCATGAGAAAGAATTTATAAAAGATATTAATAAACAGTAATTTGCTTGGAGAATAAGTTGTGTGGAATGCCACTATAGCTTGAAAGGGACAGAGAAGACAGACTTCTTTAGAATCATCTTCCAGACTGTGTTGGCAACTGGAGCTCTTGAGGCAGGCTCATGCTGCCTTGTTCCTTGTCTGCAGGAGAGCACAGATACATGATGGTGCAGCCGGGTGAAAAAGAAGGCTTAGTGCAGGGTTGCAGGTCTCACACCCAATAAGAGTTGGTGGAAAATTGCTGTGGCTGTGTCAGAGAATGATGCTTTTTCCTGCAAAGGCTTGTGATGCTAGGAATGTCCAGGCATCCCATAGGGCATTCAGCAGTACCCCATGCAGTGCTATTTTCTGCAGTTAATCTTTGTGCATCTTTCTCTTCTCTCATGCAAAAGCACATACTAAATTCAGATGCCATGCTGACTAACATCTTTTCAGTCTTTTGAGAAAAATACGTGCTTTAAAGCTCTGTCAGTTTTTTTCCCTTTCTTTTTACCTCTCCATCTTAGCTGAGACTTTTGATTTGCAATCCTGTGGGTTAATAGGCCTGGTTTAGGGTAACGTGTTCACTCATATTTTGCATTTAGTTTAATTTGGAACAAAACTATTATCCCAGTATTGATGTGCCTATCTTATTCAGATTTTTCATTTGTGGAGAATGACAAGATGGATTATATTTATTGCTGTATGCAGCTACTCATCATCATTATTATTGTTTTCTTAAAATCTCTCTTTTTCAGCTATAATTACTTGCTTTAAGCATTTGCACAGATATATTTTTCATAAGAAATGATAGAATCATCGTGTCAATTTACGATAGTCACCACTGAAAATATCCACCAACGTGCTGAAATAATACTTTTTAAAGTACCTTTCTTGATCCTTTCCTATTTTCATTCCCCTGGGAATTCCTGTAGCTGTGGCTATCCTGAAGGCAAGGATCTGCTGCTCTTACTGAAGAAGTGGCTTTTATTTTCTGAGCTGTTGTTTCCACGAGACCAACTCACCAGCGCTATGGTTTGTCAGTCACTTATAATATCTAGCTCTTCCAAACCAGACTCAGACTTATCCAATATAGGCCTTCCCTGCAAGCTGGGTTCAGCTTTTGGAGAGTAAACAAACATTTCATTAAAATAGTCTCACTAAAGACAGGCGGAGAGATCTGAACTGAACTGTCACCTTGTATTAGTCGCACCCATAAATTCTACCATGTTACAGTGCTCACTTGCTGTATCCCAGAGAGTTTGGACAGGGCAGTTCTTCAGGTTTCCCTCTCTTTGTCTGGGGAGTTTTGTCTGGGGAAAGATTGTCTCCCTTGGAATGTTCAGTGTGTGTTTATGTGAGTACTATTGCAATTACTTTATGTAAATATATTTTAATACTGACTATGAAAGATATAATTGCTATTAAGCAAAAGCAAATAAATATTTCAGTTAGGAAGACTACCTTTTCTCTATCAGTTCATGTAGTTTCATGCCTGAGACTCAGCATTTCTGCTCTTGACAGTTTCCTGGTCTTTTGGATTCTCTTTTTCCCAGTAGAAGTGACAGTGAGTTCAGTCCTCACATTTACTCTGACAGCCTGACAACTGATATCACCAGGCCACAGCTAGGAATGGTTTATTACTTTTAGTAGGATTTATTTAATTCAACCTCACAGCCTAAGGGAGTGGGGGAAGAGATTTAACTCAAAATTAAATTATTCCAGGAGTCCTTTTAATACAAGAAAAAGGGACAGAAGAAATATGGAGAGGGAACAGCAAAGCAATGGCTGGAAAAGCATTTGTACTGTGAATGTGATTATTGAATGTAATGAATCATGGAACTGGGCTTGATAAAGCATGTACAAAGTAAAAAAAAATTGAATAAAAAGTATGGTAACAGAATTTGTAACATATATGGCGGAATAAGAAATGTCTAAGCTTTTAATGCAGTACTTCCTGGATTTTTTTTTTTTCAAAGTATAGCTTTGAAAAAGAAATTTAAACCAAAGCCTAGCTGAATAATTCTTGCATGTTGTCTTTCCGGCAATAACAAAAATCCAATAGAAACAACTTTTAATTAAATAAATATTACTTTGCTTTCCACAACTCAACTGCTGAACTATTTTTCAAATAAGTAAGGGGAAAAAGCTAGTGATGTTTTCAAAAAACAACCCTTAGGAGCAAAGAAGGATTATACTGAGTTTTTCATGGATTAATTCTATGAGCCCTTGTTAAAGAAGATTGTGTAAATAATGAAACTGAGAGGTGCTTTCTGTGGTCAAGTATTCCAAATTCAGAGACACTTCCCAGCCCAGTCCTCCTGTCTGATGAGGAATTTTCCTCTCTAAACTGGGACAGCAGAAAGAAATCATTTCTTTCCACACAAGTCCCTGAATCCCAAATAAAGAAGTTCTTTCAGTGAATTTTTTTCACTGCTTTTGGTAAAACAAATGTTACTTGTAAAGTATAGAATTATCAAGGCTTTTGACTTCTTCTTTCTGTCACCTGTAACTTTCTGACCACGTGATAGGAGACTATTCATTTTTCAACAAGTGATTATCTGCAAAGATAAGTTCATCAGCTCATTTAAAGCCAGCGTCATGTATTTCTGAGAAGCACTAATAGACTAAAACTTGGAGAAACACAGTTGGGGTTGTGGGGGTGAAGGACACAATGTTAGCAATCATATAATTTTAAGAAAAGAGATTAAAACCAGTTCTATTAAAACCAGTAGCTATGTTGGAGTAGCAATGATAATGTGACTACTTAGGATTTGGCCATATACTTTCATTTCCTTGAACGTAGTAAGATCAGTCAAGGAATTGAGAAGCTTGACAACTCAGTATAGTCACTTTATTTTGAAACTTCATTCTTTTACTTCTCCCGTTTAAATTAAAACAGTCCATTAATTATTAAAAAAAAAAAAACTTTAACAGTGACTAATAAATACTTCAACCTAAGTCTATTGCTCAGAAAAGAAGAGAGGCATCACTCTAGAAATGAACAGCTGGAGAAGAGGAAGCCTATGTGCAGCAGTGCATCACCTGTGATACTGTTGCACAAAGTCAAAACATTTTAAAAATGGTTAGATCTGGAGACTGCAAGAAACCTGAATAAATCAGGGTTCTGTCAGAATTCCACTGAGTCTTCACAGAAGTTTTGTCAAGAAATGAAGATTTAGACCCTAAAAATATCCTCAATCTCAGAATATGTATAACAAAGAGATATCAGTGACACTGATCCAGAAACCTGCCATTCAGATCTAACAACCTGTACATTAATGTACGTTTTGTGCTTTATGCCAGACCTGGAGGGCTCTCTTCAAAACTATGCTCTCATGTAGAAAGTCAAAACAAATTGTCCTCAAGCTTTCTATGCAACCTATCCATAAAGACAAAGACACCAGTTCATCTTTAAAATGAAAATATAAAGTATGACCCCTATGCCATATACATTTAAACAAAATAAATCAGCACTTTTAGGGGTTAGCATTCAGGCTTGAAAGTGTAATTGCTACCCTGTTTTCTTCTCTGATTGCTGTAGCATTATTAGTTTTATAAAAGATATAGAATGTGACTTATCTAATAATAAAATAATTTTGGTTGAGACTAAATGGGTAATTACTGGTTGGTGTAGATCAGTTTAGCTCAACAGACTTCATCTGCTTTAGCCCAAAATGAGGTACATTAAAGGCAACTTTCTCTGCTATACATAGTTTACATTTAATGTAGACATTTTTGAATTTAGAATATGGGATATTCTCTAAGCGTGGAACAAGATTCATGTGGTTATGGTATGCATGTCTGTAAACCACAATAAATTTAAATCCTCTGCTTGTGTCAGTCTCGCTTGGTAAATAACATTCTGTAGTAGTAACGGATAAAGTTGATCAATCAATGGGAAAAGGAGAGTGTATGTCCCAAGCACAAGTTTATACATCTTTTTGCATATGGAAAGAAGAAAAGACTTCTTGAATATTCCAGTCACTTATATTTTAGCTGCAAGTGACATCTTTTTAAAAGCCAAATCAACTCATCACAGCAAAGAAATCCATGTATGCAGGACATAGCTCCAGATCTCAGAGAAGAGCTTGGAATTTTTCATTTCTTATGTAAAAATGATGGGAGATAGTGACATGCCCCGCAAAGAGAAAAGAACTTTGGAGCCCATTAAAACATTAAATCTGAAACAGATTTTAAGTATCATCCAGAAATTAATTTACTGCAATGGAATTCAAGAAAATGGAGAAAAAACTTTGTCTATGGCTCATTGTCACCTTAATTGGTCTTCAGTGTGTCACTTAGACCAGCATCAAGAATCACGTAAAGACTCCACAACTACAATGAGGATCTCAGGTACTTAATTAAAGCTTATGTTTCAGAACATAGGACTCATTTGTAGAGGTTTCTGAGATATTAAAGAACATCCATAATATTCCTTTTTCTTCTGCTCTGCTTTCTTAAATATTTTACATTTCCTTCTCAAAACAGACATCAGAGAAGATTTTGATTAGCAGAAATACTGAGCTTAGTGGTTTTCATGAATTTTTCAGTGTTAGCTGATGTAAATGTAGTCCTTACTCTCAGTTGTTCTCTGTCTTTACCATAGCTTCCTCATTTGTAATGATGTTCTGTGGAGAGGCATGCTGACAATCACATAGTGCCACACCATTTCAGTGGGAGCGCTAAGTGCTCTGCTTTTGTAGGAATCCAGTCATATGCTCTCCAGTAGCTCATAACTCAGAGTGCAGCTCTCTATGAGACACCTTAAAAATCACATCTCCTGGGAACTGGGAAGATAATGGAGGTAAGAAAAGGGGTACACTTGTCTTTTAGAGTACTAGACTGAAATTTCCACAGGTTAAAGAATGTGTATGTTTGGATGGTAAGGGTTCAGAAACAAGTCAATACTGTTAACTCAGGAGTTATAAAAAGCTTTGCCTGAAAGTAAGAAAAACATTGTTAGTATACACATCCAAGTGCAAAGTGCAGTACTTGGGTCAGGACAATCTCAAATATGAGTACAGCCTGAAAAAAGAACTCATTGAGAGCACTCCTGCCAAGAAAGACTTGGAAGTCCTGGTGGATGAAAAGCTGGACATGAGCTAGCAGCCCAAAAAGCCAACAGTATCCTTGATTGCATCAACAGAGGAGTGGCCAGCAGGGAGAGGGAGAGAATTGTCTCCTCTACTGGCCGCGTCTGGAGTACTATGTCCATACCCAGGGCCTCCAGGAGAGGAACGATGCAGAGCTCTTGGAATGGGTCTAGAGGAGGGCCACTAAGATGATCAGAGTGCTGGAGCACCTCTCCAATGAAGAAAGGGGCCTCTTTAGTTTGAAGAAGAGAAGGCTCTAAGGAGATATCATTGCTGCGTACTACTAAGCCTACTAGTACTTACAGAAAGCTTATTATCAAGAGGAAGATTGACTTTTTTCAGATTGGTAGAGCAAGGTACAATGGTTTCAAGCTGAAAGAAGGGAGATTTAGGTTAAACATTAGGAGGAAACTCTTTACTCAGACAGTTGAAATACTGGCATAGATTGTCCAGAGGTGTGGACACCTCACTCCTGAATGCACTGAAGGTCAGGCTGGATGGGACTTTCCACGAAGCGGGCTAGTGGAAGGTGCCCCTGCCTATACCAGGGAGGTTGGAACTGGTTAAGCATTGATTACCTTCCAACTCAAGCTATTCTATGATGAAGAACTACTTCTACATTTTAACTTCTAATACTTGGGTTTTGCACACCGGACATCATCAGTAAGTGCCAGAACAGCAGGAAGCAGTTCTGCTGGGAAAATCACTGGGGATCTGTGGTGTTTGGAAAGTCATTCTTATAGAAAAAGCCTGTGATATAAAACTAACAAGAGTAGTGGGTATTCAGAGTCTCACAGGGCTGTGTATGATGTGTGTCGCAGAAAGTGAATGGGTCATTATTGTATTATTTTTAGAGCTCTGAATGTATGAATCAGAGTCCCCTGAATTACTGATTTTTATAAATAAGATTTAGAATTTTAAAATTAATTTTATTAAAATTTTCTACCTCAGTTATCAATTAAAGATTTAAAATAAAATCTTTAGCCTGATCCATTATAGAGATGACCCCCATGTGTCTTGTAATGTAATAGTTCCTGGGTCCTAAAATCAGTGTGTATTAACATAGGTCTCCTAAAATAGAAGGAAGAAGTTAAGTATTCTCTGAGGAGGGAGCAAATGTGAAGTCTAAAAAAGGCTGATAAAGACCTAAACCACATCCCAAGGAGATGTGAGAGATTTTATCTACTAAGCTGTGCTAAACTTTTAATCTGTCAGGTACAAACTTTGATTTCTATGAGGTTTCTAACTTCACCAACTAAGACAGATTCCCATGAAGATGGTAAAAATTTATCTTTTCCAATTGCTAATAGTTGTACTGTAGTGTAGGGTCATTAAAACTTTCCAAATAAATTATCTGTAAAATTTCACATTGAAAAACAAGTATTTTGTTCTCAGAAGTATCTGAACTGTTAGCTGAGATTTTTAAAGCACACTCAATCTGGCCACGACAGCAGACCTATGAAATTTCCATCTAAAAGTCTTAAGCTTGGCAGAGTTTAATACAACTGGAAATTGCATGTCTGGTAGAAAATACGATGAGGCTAGTTCCTGAAGCATGGAGGTACAACCATTTCTATAATTTCTTTGCCATGTTGTTCAATTATTTGAGTTCCAGTGAGAACCTCAGCACCTCACAGACTTCGTGGTAGCATTGTCCTTGATATCTACATGGAACAAACAGATTAGATCTGTATGCATGATTTTTACTGTCTCTCTTGTGAAGTGCATGTTCCTTAATGAACAGTGAAGATGCTTATTAAGAAACACAAACAAGACAACATTTGTTTACTCTATTCACAGAAGGGCCTTTTCCAGATCCCACCAAAACCTTCTCTGGGGTTTGGAATACTCTGTGAGAAGGCTGAATCCTTTCCTGCTAAGATCAGGAGTATATGACAGGCTCCGCTTTGGGACCATTATATTTTGGTGATTCCTGGCAGAACCTTAGAAAGCAGTAAATTTAGTAAGCTGTTTGTAAGGCATGATTAAAACTCTGTTGTCTTAGATGATTTACTGACAGTCATTGCTGTCCTGAAAGAGTACAGAACACAGGTCTCAGATTAAATAGTCAAGTTTTACTTGGAAGAATATAGTGACCCTGAGGTACCCTTTGTCTGAACTTCAGAATAGAACTGGAGATATTTAAAAAGGAAGAGCAGAGAAGTGCAAAGTAATGCTTGTGTTAAAAGCTTTATGGCTTTAGCAACACCCTTTAATAACAAACCTTCATAATGCTGCCAACAACTTCCACTGTAATGTTCCCATTTAGATGCAAAAATAATGCTTTTATTCGGTCATAACTGTAATTTCTCTTTATGATTGCTCCTGAAGGACCACAGGAATATATTTACAGTAATTTTGGAACAAAGGGCTTGATGAAAGAAAAAGAAAAATGAAAAAAAATAATAAAAATGTCAAAAATTCCATAAAAACCTGACTAAGTCAGCTTTTCCTAACTCTGAATTTTCTCTGTGCTTTAAAGAAGTAAAAGATTGCTCTTTTATTAAATTTATTCTTGGGCAACTGATGAATGGAAATAACAAGCAAATCACAATTAATTAAGTGATTAATCAGAGATGAGATAATAAATTTTTGATCCTATTCACATTCAGCATTTTTTCCCCATTTTTCTCTTGAGTAAAAGAATAAACTGGGGAAAGGAAAAGAAAACATGGAGAAAGAAAACAAAGACAAAAGTAGATAATGTTTGAAATGCTTGTTGTGTTTTTCACTTTATCTAATAGTATTCCTGGATATACATCCATGAAAAAGACTAGGGAAAAGAAGGACATTTTGCCATTCTCCACAGTGTCTTATTCCACCAGCCTTCTTCTACTGAGAGGTTAGATCACACTGAAGAAGGTCTCGAGCTGCACTCAGATAGAGGTTTCATAGGTGCCTCACTCCAGAGCCAGCTCTGCTCCCAAGAAGGGCTCCTCTTCTTGTCTCCACTTTTCCACTGCTGCTATTTTTGCAAGGCTAGTTGATAGCCAGACAGTTTACCTGTTCTGTCTCACTGTGCAGATGCATCAACATGACATGCAAGCAAAGGAAGGGGACATAACTGCCCCTTTTAGTAGTGACCCAGATTTCTTTATGTTACAATGCCTCTTTGCCCACAGACTTATTGTGAGCCAGGACTGCAGATTTGATGCCTTCATGTTTTACTTTTTTTTCCATCCTAGTAAGCTTGTAAATTACTTAAATACTATCATATCATTCACAACTGGAAATGATGAAGGAGGTTAAAAGATATCTTGAAAGATAGCAGCAGGGAAAAAAGTTATCATTTTAAAGCTCAAAACTGGGAGTGGTTTTCAGATCGCTCTTAATTCGATCAACTATGTTACCTTCAAGAGTTCTTCATTCTCTCAACAGAAGGAATTATACAGCAGGTGTTTTAAAATGTCATTTAAATAAATGTTATATGCTACATCACACCTTTAAATATGCACCTCACAATGAACGAAGAGCTTTTAAACATTATGTAAGGCTATATTTTTTCATTAAATGTTGTTTTTAGGAAGTGATGTGTTTGTGCAAATTTCTTTCAAAGAAAAGTGTAAATATGAACTTGTAATACTGCAGCTTTAGTTTTATTATGAGTGAGTACAATAAGATCCACTCCTTTTTGTATTTAAAATAGATTGTTAAACAAAACGTATTAATAATGCTAATTAAGATGAATCTTTCTGCCTGTACACTTTTGTTGTTTATCTATTTTCACATATTTTTCTCCTCCTCATTGACATTCTAGACAAAAGCAAATATTCTTTACCTAAGTCTGTGTTCAAGTGTGGACAATAATCTAACCTTTTCAAGAGGATAGCGATAGTATTATTCACCAAACAAATTCTCCCTAAAGATTACAAAGGCAAACATTAGCACTGAAATCGATTCTGGTAACCTGTACCACCAAAGGCACCTTGTTATTTTTATAAAAAAGTAAAGGATTGTATTTGGCTATCTACACCTGGATCTTATTAACAAGTCTGAAACTTTTAAATTTCTCTTCCACGTAACATATTATGAAATTTTATATTCTTTTAATTACAGATTAGAATATGTGGATCTATAAGGATCTTTTCATAGTCGTTTATTACTAGTCTGAAGTCATGTAAAAATAATGTGAATCATCTCTAATGTGAAATTGGCAATATCACTCTGCACAGCCTCATTTCCACTTTTTCTCTAATGCCAGCTCCATAGGCACTACCTGCAAAAACATGGAATAAAATGTGTGTGTGTCGTTAGAGTAGACCTTCCTACCTCTATTTTTTTACTTTTCACTTAACAGATGCAATCTATGGGGAAAAAAAAAAAACCAACACACAACAGTTTAGATTCATTGTCATCCTGCAATCCTCACCCTAGTAATAATAACAACATAAAATAAACTTGTTTATTTTGAAATAAAATAGGAAAAAAAAATCAAGTGATATAAGGAATTCACTTGGGGCTAACTTTGTTAGTTATGCCAAAGCTAAGCAAGCTCTTTCAGTTACTGTTCCATTGCACTGCTTGTGAGTCTGCACAGTGAACTGGATCAGGGAACCAATCTGGCTGGAAAATAACCATTTAAATCAATACTCCACATCAAGCTGTCTGCCCAAGAACAGAGGTGATTCAGAGTTTTCCAACTTTCAGAAGAGTGTCCTAGCCTATATAGTCACACTCATTCCATGGTTGAAAAAAAAGAACAAAAACAAACAAATAAAAAAATCCACAGACTGTAATTTAACAGCATGAAATAGAACTGGAACAATTAATAAAGCCCCAAAATATCTGCGTGTACTCACTGGATGTTAAATCTGAGTTGCACAATTATCTAGGCAATCTACAGAATTGAGAGAGGAGACAACTGTAAGTATGAAAATATTTTATTGAAAAATAATGTGAAATTTCTTCCATTATTCTTGTGTGGGTTAAGAGCAGTCTGGGCTTTTATACATATCCTACATAGAACATTCTGCCGTAGACTAAGGCTCTGTGACTACTACAGTGGTCTGTGAATAAATCATGTGGATAGACTTTCACAACCTCCCTTTAAGTATGAGAGAAATCTATTTCTGCAATCTTGTGATGTAGGTGTGATAAAGCATTTGACCTTTTATGTTTTTTTTGTAAAAGGATTTCTACATCTTCCTTCTCGTGTAAAGTAGACATTTTTCTGAAAATCACATATACTTTAAATGCTAATAGTTTGTATGATGCTTTACATAAACTACTCTGAATCAATTTTCTCCAGATCTTTTACATATTTCAGATGCTAAAAATATCCTCTCAGCCTTGAATGCAAAGCTGTCAGGTTAGATATATTAAGCACTGTTGATTAAAAAAAAGTGTTCTGAGTTTGTTTGAAAAGGAACATTGAGATTCATTGTGAGTCAGTTTTGGCTCTTTTAAGAATGAAGAGGCAGGTGATGTTAAAAAAAAAAAAAAAAAAAAAAGAACAAGATCTTTTTTCAAACGAAAATGAGTGAATGAATGATTTTTACACACAGGGTAAATCACAAAAGTGTTGCTGTCGTGTTCACATATTGGAGTCACTTGAATTTTTAGTGCTTTAACAGAAAACCACTTTTCATCTTGTAATGAGGCTCATTTCTCATTTCCTTCTTGAGAGTTTAATTCCTGCAACGTAGAAGAAGAATGTTCACTTGTTTAGCGAGTACAAATAACAACAAGGAGCTTGCTGCTTCTAGCTCATAGTCCCACTGCAATTTGAATAACGTGCGAAGAACATGGCAACATCTCTTTCATCACAAGTTCAGAAGGAGTGAGGTGGTGTGATGAATGAGAGGTCATTAGAGATGGGTTTGGTGCAGAAAACATAGAACTCTCTTCTCTGGGATGGGCTACTGAAGAGTAGCCCCTCCC
>JAOWBP010004700.1:29250157-29280712 GCA_028571105.1 Tragopan temminckii
GCTCTCAAGGACCGCTCCTTCCAGTCTGTATGGATGCCTGGGATTCCTCTGGCCCAAGTGCAAAACCTTGCACTTTGTCGTGCTGAACCTCATCAGGTTCACCCGGGCCCACCTTTCTAGCCTGTCAAGGTCCTTCTGAATGGCATCCCTTCCTTCTAATGTGGCAACCATACCACTCAGCTTGGTGTCGTTGTTTAACATATTCATCAGTTAACTCTATGAAGAGATAGAGAGCACTCTCAGCGAGTTGGCTGTTGATACAAAGATGAGAGGAGTGTCTGCCACACAAGAAAGCTGGGTTGCCATTCAACAAGACCTGGACAGAGGGTGGGCAGAAAAGAACTTGAGATTCAACAAGGGCAGCTGTAGAGTTCCACACCCAGGGAGAAATAACTGCATGCTTCAGTACATGTTAGGGACTGACCTGCTTGAGAGGAGTTCTGCTGAAAAGGGCTTGAGTGTCCTGGTGAACAACAGCTTGACTGTGAGCCAGCAGCATGCCTTTATGACCAAGAATGCCAGCGCTGTCCTGGGGTGGATTAAAGAGAGTATGGCCAACAGGTAAGAGGCTGGCCTTGACTCTGCCGTGGTGAGGCCACATCTGGAATAGTGTGTCCAGTTCTGGGCTCCTCAGTTCAAAAAAGACAAGAGTTCTCTGAGAGAGACTCCAGTGGTGTGACAAAGATGTTGAGGGTCCTGGAGCATCTCCCTTATGAGGAAAGGCTGAGAGACCTGGGACTGTTTAGCCTGGAGAAGTCTGAGAGGAGATCTCATCAATGCTTAAAAATATCTAAAGAGAAGTGTCAAGTGGATAGAGTCAGGCTCTTTTCAGTGGTGTTCAGTGACAGGACAAAGAGCAATGGGCAGAAATGGGAACATGGGAAGTTTCGCATTATTGCAGTGAAGAACTTCTTCAGTGTCAGAACTGGAACATGCTGCCCAGAGATGTTGTAGAGTCACCTCTGGAGATACCCAGAACTTTCCAGGATGCTTTAGCAGGACGTTGGACTTGAAGACATTCAGAGGTCCCTTACAATGCCTGTGATTCTGTGATTCCATGCAAGAAGAAACAGAAACCACAAAGATTATAATAGTAACAGTTTGTGTGGGAGACACTATGGGATGCCTTCCTATTGAGGTAACAGAGTCTTGTCAACCTATCTCTAATTACCTCTGCTATGTACCAATTATTGTACCTAACAGTTTTGCATTGTGTTATTTTCACATTTTTATTCCGTTATTATTTCCTCATGTGTTTTGTTTCTATAATTCTCAATCATACAGCCATATAATAAATGTTTTACGTTTGGAATGACAGTTGAGAAGTGGATATGTGTGGGTTTGTCCTCCGAGTGTAGCAGCATCTGGTGACCTAGGGCACCCAAAAAGCAATAGGAAACAAATATTCTTCTCCAGACCTTGACCCTTGAGGTCTCCAAGCACCCTCATTTATACACAACAAGATAAGAACAAACCATAAGCCCATGAAGTGAACAAATGTCTTCTTAGTGTTTAGTAAAATTAACAGTCATCTTGGTATATATAGCAAATGATAAGTCAGTGGAGATTTGCACATTGACCTTAAATGGGTTAATCTTTAAATTCACTCGGGGCTGAATTTGAATGGCCAGAAAAATACAGCTTAAAAATGAAGTGCTTGTGATAGGAAACACCATTGTGACAGGCAGATGGAGCTGATCACAGAACAGTAGTTTAATGAGGTGACGCCACATGATCACCATGTACCTCACCATCATGTCAAACGTTTGACCCAAATATTTTGCCACGGCTGTGTTTATAGAATAGTTTGGGTACAGTCAGTGACAGATCTGAGTCCAATATAAATGACAACCTTCAAAGATGTTACTTATCAGTGGGTTAGCAATGAACACAGTGCAGACCAGCTATATCTCCAGCCCATGTTTCCCTCCACATCTAGATATCGCACACTCCTTAAAACAACCCAAATGTGTAGCATGCACTATTGACTTTTTCTGTAAGCAGAAGTTTTGAGATGAATGAGGATTTAGCACCATAGAACTAAGTTAATCTTCCTGGATTGGGAAGCACTTTGACACAGTTTCTGATTTTGCGATCTCTGCAATAAAACCAGGATATGTTTCCTTGTGCAGCAGCTGCAGAGAGAAAGTTGAGGGACTAAGCCACTATTCTCAATTTAGCAATTATATTCTGTACAAACTCAGAGAAACCTTTTTACCTGTGGTTTACTTTCCCACCTGCAGGGCAGAGACATACTGATCTGTTTATTGAAAGTATTAAGCACATCATCTTTTTTGAAGAGAGATGATGAAAATGCAAAATTTTTATTCTGATTAGGTCTGGCAATTTTCAAAAGATGAGGAATAAAAAGTGCAAATGTTAAGAGGGAAAGACTCCATGGAAAAGGGATGAGGAGCTACAAGAGTCCCATGCTGAGCTGTGTGCTAAAGAGACTGCACTGCCTTGGCTGGCACCGGTGAGCTGGGCAGCCTGCACTGGCAGTATCCCCTGAAGTGAGTTGCTTTGCAGTCCCCAATAGGCATTTCAAGGAGAAAGTGGCTAGGTTTTGGCTGGGACTTCAAGACCTTCCCAAGTTTTTAAGAACACATTTTCTTTTTGAAAGAAAGGCCTTTTTCGAACTCAAAACATCTTATGAGATGCGCTTGGCATGCCTTTCTTGAGCACAGCCAGATATCAAGGACCTGCAATGATTATCCAGAACAAAAGAGCCCCAAATGACGTGGATGTCACACCAGATGGTTCTGCGGCAGCACTGGTCTGTGGGCAGCTGTGTAACTGGGTGAGGGGCAGCAAGCACTGCAGGAGTGATACTGACCCCAACTTGCTCCCAGAAACTCTCAGCTGGAGTAAGGACAGCTTTCTTATCCTCCTTGCTAAATAAATACAAAGAAAATAACAGAAAATCAAAGTCTCCTGCTCTTTTTTTTTTTTTTTTTTAATCTGCATAAATCCACTTACAGAAACAGAAATTTACTTCAAAGGAAGTTCGCTTACATGTTAAAAAACAAAAACAACTTGTAAACCTGCATGACCAAGCACCATCTGGCAACTCTTGTCATAACAGAACTATTGTTTGTTTAGGTAGATTTCTTTGAGAGTTTTAATTACTCACTAGGGAACAACACCCTGCAAAGAAATCCCCTGACCTCAACCCCTGCAGATGTGAGCTTCTTTTTGGCTGCATTGAGAAAAATGTCTATTACAAAAGAGGCAGATACATTCTCAGTGTTTTAAAATAGTTATTAATGTAGCAAAAAACTTTTTACATCGTTTCTTAATTTCATGGTTTATACTTGGCTGAGAAGGAAATGTAATCTTTTTATTTTTCAATTCCTTCATGTTTAAGCTTGGCCAGGAGAGTGGCTCATACATGCCCCCAACACGTGAAGGAACTGGTACTCAGTAGGATTTACATCTGAATCTTCCACTATAAAATCTAATGCTGTGGATCAATTTTTATCTTGTTTAATCCACAAAGGCAGAAAGACTGTAAATATAGGTGATGTACAGTATATCAGAAATAAAGTGAGTCATTATCTGCAGAAGACAAATTCTGTGGTACAATACCATTGGTACAACTGGTACAATTCCACTGGTACAAGTAACAGTACTTCAGCTGTATTGCTTCTAGTTGTTGTAGATCAACAATACCTATTGGAAAACATGCTGCTCCTTACTGGATGTTAATATTACAACTACAGAGAAAATTAAATAATAATGTTAATATTTAATCTCCCATTTTCTGCCTCAGGGTTGAGTTCAAGGTTATATGAAAATTTGGGCATGAATACTGAACATACTAGATATTGGTCAAGCCCATAAGAAGGCCTGGTTCCATGTGCTAGATTGGTTCTCTTTTTTTTCTATGTCTCCTGGAGGTCTCTAAGTTCAAACAAACAGAAGCAATGTTTAGCCTTGCAATGTGTTCACAGCATCTCACCCAACAGATTATTGTACTCCTTCACCTCTCTTACTAAGTACGAAGAACAGAGAGCCTCTTTTGTCAGCTGGAAGCAACCAGGCACACATCTTCAGTGCCTACATCTACCTTGTTCTCAAGACCACAGTTGGCCTGGCCTGGCCCAGGCCAGTACAGGTCCCAAGACCTGCTAAGGTTTCTAATAAACTCCATTATCAGAGGGTATTTTTAGGACATTACTAGAGCTTTTGTTGATTTAGGGAATCCAGACATCAAAGAGTCTCAGTAGGACATTTAATCCATGCCTTGGCCAACACATCACTGTCATTGACGGCATCCTTAAATGACCTGGAACATATTAGCATTCTGAGATAATACTCCTCCTTGGCTCAGTGCCTAAGCATAAAGCAATCTACAGTGAGGATTTATTACTTCCTTTTCATCCATTCTGCATCTCCTGTGTTAACTCTGTGTACACCACAGCCCTGTCCACCAGTTAACTGCTAGCCATGATCAAATAATTCAGTGTGATCAGAAGGAACATCGGATTGCAGCGAGCTGTAATTTTTAGTAGTAATAACAGAACAGGCAGTAATTGTTGGCAGTGTAATGTAAATAAAGGTAGCGGTAATGGTGGTTAAGTGTATCATACATTTTTAAATAAGAAGCATAGAATTAATATGAGCAGATTTTTGCTGAACTGCAATGCACTTTTTATGCCTTGTTTGGAAGAAAACAGAAGTATGAATAAAAGATGCAAAAAATCTGCTTGTGCTGAACTCAAGTGTCACTAGAGGAATATATCACAGCAAATCATGATATTTCAAAGATGTCATTATACCTAAAAGGAACATCTGTTTGGGCTGTGTTGTTTGAGACTGATGGACTGGATACATGACTTTCAAGTCAGAGAAAGGAAAAGAAGAATTAAAACCCAATTTTGGGCCATAATCGACAGAAGCAACTCCTCATAACCAAGTTATGTTATTTATTTAGTTCTTAACTCTACTGAGGATTTTTTGCATAGTTCTTATACATGTAAAAGTGCTTCAACAATTGAGCAAAAACCTCAAGGTCTAACCACTGATTTTTCTCACAGAGATATTAGGCAGCTTGGTCAGTTTCTTCAGTTTTCCTTGGCATTGCAGGACTTTTTTGACTTTAAAAGTAACAAATAATTATCTAGGTTCATCTCTGTTCTCTGGCTGTCACCCCATAGAGTCCGTGTTTGAGATTGGAGAAGGTGCCTCCTCATGCTCCTTCAATCTTCCCTGCTTATCACATCGTATCACAAGAACCACATTAATCTCAAATCCAGCCTTCTTCAAAACTTGTTTTACCAGCTGCTTCTAACTGCTTGTTTACTCACAGCTAGTGATGCATTAGCCCATTTCCAGCCCTATCTGTGCTCTCCCACTGCATATGCAAGCTGTCAGCTGATTACACTGAAGGAATGTCTGTTGTATGCAGCAAATCCTTTAAAAAAGAGGCCCTCAAATTTTACATGTTCAGAGATACTGAACTTATTTTTCACTATTTTTTACTAAACAGTCAGTTATTAAAAATATTTAGTAGATTCATTGTCTTCATAACTGCTCTTTGATACCATTTAAATATCTCAAAACCCACAAAATACTTAAAATATCATTTTTTCTTAATTGAAATGGTCTGTGATTTGAAAATCAGAACTGTAGTGCTGGAGACTTCTATCAGAACAGCTTCATTCAGAAAATTAAAATATTGGCCTGATGTTTTTGTCATGTAAAAATTTATGACTACGAGAGATTTCTCATAGTTTATGCACATAAATTATTTCTGAGATGATAACTGAAAATTTCAACTTACTGTTGAAGCAGTAAGTAAGCACATTACCAAGAAATAGAAAGTTATACTGGATAATCTATAAATATGTTGCTGTCTCTTGAACATCCCATGTGTAAGATATCAACAAAGCAAAGACAGAAATTTAATGTTCTGCATAAGAGAATACTCATCATGCAATGATTCTGTCTACAGAAATACACAAGAAAGCGTACCAACCTAAAGATTGTTCTGCATATACTTTCTGTAACAAAGTCATAACCAAAGTAATGCTTTGTTCACTGGAAATTCCTTAGTATGCTGTGTTAATTCAGCTTTTTGCTATTTGTCCCCAGCCTACTAAGAGTGTGAGAGCCTGCCTCCTGTTTAGGTAAACTGTCCCATCTGCAGTGGGTCTCATCTAATCGCAAATCCAGATCAAAACACTCCCTACACATTTGAAACAGTTCACTGTTTCCCCTTAGTCTGTCCATTGATTGTGACAAGTTTAAGTTGTTCTTTCTCACTCTGAGGGTTCAAAATGGTAATGTAGAATACTAAAGCATCATTAACTTGATGCTTTATTTTTTTTATTTTTATTAGACTGTGAAGCTTCAAACTGAAAATTTTATGAAGTGTTGGAGCCGTGTGCTGACCTATGTGCGATGTACTGAATATGCCATCCCCAGGATGCTTACTGAACTGCTCATAATTTTGAAGATTCCTCCATGGAGTCGTATTTTTCTTCTTCCTGAAGTGGCTACAGCATGCAAAGCAAATCCCTGCCAAGTATTTTCTTCTTTGCCCAATTATGTATGAAATGTTATGTATATCTCATAAAAATGATTCTTTTTACAGATAAATTCTGCCAGACATTTGTAAGCACTCTTATTCTCTGAATTCTGGTCATCTAAATGCCCTGAACAGCCAGGGAGGCAGAGTGGGTGCATTTTCTTCCTTTACCAGTAAAAAGTTGAGTGCAGAACAGTGCTGTTTTTGTTTTTTTTTCTTTTTTCTTTGTGTGTGTGTGTGTGTGTGTGTGTGTGTGTGTGTGTGTGTGTGTGTGGTGTGATTAACTAAGGAAGCTGAATTTTTTTGCAAATTTTGCATCTATTTCTTGCCAGTGTTCTTCCCTGGCTCCAGGCATTCCATGAACTTCAAGAAAAATGCACTTCCTCCTAACAGCACTAACCTACCTGATAGATGTCATCCTATTTGACAGGTGGGGAACTGAGGCACACAGAAGTACCACAGGTCAGTTGCTGTGAAATGAAGGATCCTGGCTGCATTCCAATTTGGTGCTGCACCTTTCCAGCTACCCATGCTGGAATGGTGCAGCCTTTCCAGCAGGCTCTCTATCTATACTCATGCTCATTGCATTGTCTAAACTAAGGTACTTTTATATGAGTAAACCCAAGTACTTGGATAAAGCCAGGCAAGCTGCTGCCCCAGGCTTACACATTGAACCCATCTTCACAGCTGGTATTATGGTAATTTTAACTGTCCAATTCTCCCTTCTATTTGTACAATAAATTGCTGGGAGTAAAATGCTGTTTCTTGTAAAGAAAAAGAGATGGAGCTACTATAAAATACTATATGTATGAGATATATTCTTAGAAAACAGACAAAAACCTGTAGCATCCTGGCACAAGATTTCAGTTTGTGGGATTCTGCTGTTTGTGGAATGATTCATTTGCTGTTCTTGGGTCTGAGAGTTTGAAATTGCTGGGCCGAGACCTCCTTACCTATATTGGTGAATTGAATGAACTCAGCCTGTGGGAAAGGGGAAAGCAGCAGGTGTCCCTGGACTGATTTTCACTTTGCACAGAGTGTGATGAAGAGGTTTTCAGCTCCACGGGATAATCACTTAATGTGGTGCTGAGTCTATACTGGATCCCTGAGCAGCCATGTGGCGTGAGAGCCAGCATGCAGTTCTGCCCCTCTCCCATAGGGACATTAGGGAGATGGTGGAGTCGCTATTCCTGGAGGGGTTCAAGAAATGTTTAGACATTGTACTAAGAGACATGGCTTAGTAGGAAATATTGGTGATAGGTGGACGGTTGGACTGGATGGTCTTGGAGGTCTTTTCCAACCCTGGTGATTCTATGATACTGTGAAAGGCAGTGCTGCAGTCTGGGGCCTGGGTCTGCCATCAGGCAGTAAGCATGCTGGGGTATCACCACACCAATGTAACCCACCATTGACTTCTAAGAGCTGCTAATGCATGGTGGCCACAGATTGCCCTGAAATGTAATCTGCTCAGGCCACAGAATCAATAGCCAATGTTTAAGAAGAGTGACCAGCAATTTTTTCTGTACGTAGAATTAACAGGTCTTTAAAATCTGATCTCTGACAGCATTTTGGGTCATTTTGGAAACTCAGGCAAAATAAAAATCCTAATCTTTGGTAAAATTACAATAATGTATTTTCTCAAGACTAAAACATATCAGAACTTAATTGAGTGGTAATTTTTTTGTGTTCAAAGTGCTTTTAAGTCATTCCTCAAGAATATTTCATAAGTCTATTTTAATATTTCTTTCTCTCAAGGTATGTACACTGATTTAGGGCAAGAAAGTCACTGAGGTGGTCAAGCTGAGAATACAAAATACAACTCACTCGAAATGTTCTGACAGTAAAGATGTTTGTTCTGACAAGTGCCCTGTACATATTCTAGAATGACTTACACAAGGATTTGCCATAACTAATGCTTGAATTTGCATGAAATCTAACTATTGTTCTTGCATTTTTGCACAGTACCCCTAGGCAGATAAACCAAGCACTGATATCTGGGACGGTATCAGTCATAGACAAATTTACTGTTCTGATATTTGTAACTTGTGAATCTGAGCATTTCTCTACTTGGTATTTATTTAACTGCATTGTTCTGTTATAAATTAATTTAAGATTTGTTTGTTGTTAAAAAGCAACAGACATTGCCCTTCTTCCTAAATGTATATTTTGTTCAGATTGTATACATAGGATATGACAAGCGACCTTAAACAAGGTATCTTGTGGCATGTTTGTACACAGGTTCACACGATATACCTAAGGAATTTTGCTTCTGTTAAGAAATTAAGAATAGTAATGTCACATAGGGTAGAGGATGATAGACTCTTGATTTTTAAGTAAAGGAAAGGAAATCTGTACTCTTGTAAAAATGTAGCACGACATATGGAAAGTATTACACCAAAGAGACCAAAATTTGGAAACGAAATTCAATCAGTGATTTTGCTTGTTATTTGGAGGATCAGCTGCAGCCATTAATCTATAAACTTCTGTATCTCAACATGGTCCAGAACTTCACCCATAGTAAGTAGTGTCACTACTGAAAAAATTCCATGCAACTATGTTACTATAGATTTATTTCTACTTTTTTTGGCCATATTAATCTGCTGTAACTGAAACTGAATCGTCACAGCACAGCAAATGTAACAATTTTTTAAATATTTCAATTATATTGGAACACTACTAAGAAAAGTTACTTAAGTTTTTAATTACACACAATTGTCAGAAGAAACTCATATCAGTATTGGAACATAAATAAGAAGAGCAGAGGGAGAGAAAGCTAGAAAGGACAGAAACAGGTTTGCCTGGATGCATTCAGAGGCTTGCCTTCAGTTTCCCCTACTTTCATACCATTGAAATTTTGATGGTGTCTAGGAATTTAGGCAGAGGTATCCCTGCCTATAAAGGAAGGTATCCCTGCCTATAGCAGGGATTGGAACTAGACGATCTTAAAGGTCCTTTCCAGACCAAACCATTCTATGACTCTATGATTCTATGAATTTATTAAATAATATAATGTATTATGCTATATAAAATGATAGAAAATAATAATGGAGAAAGCAATAACAGTTTGTTTGTTTGTTTGTTTGTTTCCCCAAAAATATCCATTGCTGCTAAGTGCTCAAGACCATCACAAATAAAATGATCAACTCACGTGGCCATCAGTGGGAGGTGTATCTCAAGCTGGCTTCTGAAGGGTTGAGCCCAGAGTAATATTTAAAATGCTTAGTTCAAATGTTTCTCAAGCACTGCCTGATCAGAGTCCTCAGTAACTATTTTTCAAGAGAAAATGTCTTTTAATGTTGGAAAAAAAAGGCTAAGGGCTGGGTCACACAGAAAAAGGACTGTTTCCAGAAGAACTGGGCAAGAATCAGGTCTGCTTGAAAAACACTTCCTTCAAAACTGTTATAGGGGAAAGGAATTTGAGATTCAGCTAGTAAATATGTGTCTTCCAAAACTGTTTTCCTTTCTTCTTCTTTTTCTCTTTATACTATTTCCTTATACGTCCATACCTAAGAGATTGGTTTTGTCTACTTGACCGAATTTGAGTTGTCTGTCTTCATGCAAGTGTCAACTTTCATGCACAAAAATGAAAATTACATTTATAAGCTGGCCTTGGGAAGGAACGGTCTAATTTGTTTCGAAATGAAATATGTAAGTGTGATATTTGAGGGCAACTGGGAAAATAGACAAAGGAATTTTCCATACCTCTTTGCAAAGGTCTTTCTGTGTCAAGGTTGTCTGCCTTGCAGCTTTACAAAATATGTGCACTGTCAAGCACAAGGATGGGAGTTGGGGATTACAGACTGAATATTTCTGAGAAGAAGCAGCCAAGAAAAGGAAAAGGAAAGATTTTTGCTTATATATTTTTTTCTACAGAAGCCTGACATTGCAGCAAATAGAAGACTTGGTTCTCCTTCCATCTTCATAGCACTTTTGTAAATTAGCCAAATCACTATTCTTAAGAGTGAATATTAATTAAGAAAGCCATCCTGATACTCTATTTTATATACTGCCTTATGTCTCCTGGAATTTCTTCCATAATCCACATTGTTCTCTCATTTGTTTGCACAGTTGTTCAACCAACCAACCAAACAAACAAACAAAACAAAAAAAACAAAAGCAACCAAAAACAAACAGGCCTACAAGACTTGCAGTTAAGGATTATGGTTTCAAGAAACCTGAAGTGGCAATGCAATTGTTGCAAAATCAAAATTGTGTTTCCTTAGTTTCTGCAAGAATCTAGGCATTACAGACTTCTTCAGCTCTTGCCAGTGTTAATTCATCTAGGTCCTACCAACAGTAACTTTAGTTACTTGCTTTTACTGAAGCAGGAGTGGGCCACAAGCACCCAGAAAACTCTGACACATTAGGCTATGAATACAAGTAGTTTAATAAGAGGACACTTTCCCAGACCTTGAAGAGTGGACAGACTGGAAAGTAATTAATAAGACCTTGCTGTGTTCTTATTATTAATTCCTTCTGCCCTTTTCAGAAAACATACATTTCATTTCCTATTTCAACAGATAACTTGAAGTTGATCTTTTCTTCGTGTTTCTGGGTCAGAGGCACCCTTAATAGCAGGAAAGATACTCATCCAAAGTCTTTTCTGTCGACCTCCCTGAACTGTTAACAATTATCATGGTTGCAGGGAGGCACCTCCCGCAGATGAGATTTGCAGCTGTAAACCTTATCTAAATTTAGATGCAAGGGACAGTGCTCCTCAAAGAATATCCTGTTATTTAGAATACTGTGAAACAGAAGACAGAGATTGCAGTTTCGTCTCATCTCAAACTAGAGGACTTGTGTCTCCCTCCTCTTTCTCCCATCTCCCATTTGGACTGATAAGAAAGTATTAGCAGTGGACAGACAGAATCTCAGCCTCCCTCTTAGTCTCCTTTTCTTAGGAAATAGTTATTTGTTCCATCAATAGTCAGAGATTGTAGTGTGCATATCACCACTCTTCACGTGCAGCTGCTTGGTGTGTGTGAGAAAGAAAGATATGCCAAAATTTCACCGAGAATCTAGCTTGAGCAGTTTCAGGTAGCTGGATGATAACTAATTGGAGAAAATGTGATGCTGAGGTTCAGATTTTGGTGCATGAATTCTGGGCGTGAAGAAAGAGGAATAACATAGTTTACACAAATATTTATTTACTTTAAATTTCTTTCTTCAATGTATGTATCGTGTTACCCAGAAGAAAATCCCAAACCAGAAACATTCCACAGCATTTGTCTTCAAGGATATAAATTAAGACAGTAAAACGTGTGGAAGGCCAGATTGTTGCCCACTACAGTACTTTCATGAGCAGGGGTAAGGCTCTGCATGGCATACGAAGTGGCAGGACACGGAGAAAGGATTCAATTTCCCCACCCTACACTAATTAATTACTTATTCTTTAATTATCTCCAGTCTTTTTTTTTTTTTTTTTAACCTCAAAACCTGTTTACTAAATCAAGCTGACTCTCTGGAGTGCTGTGTAAATTGAGATTACTACGACACATTCTAATCTGTTCTGAAGTATATTATCCTAGCATGTTACAGTGGCCATACGAGGAAAGGAAGCAATTCTTCCTAAGAACCTGGGATGAAAAGTTCTCCATTCTTAGAAAACTGACTAAAGATGGGACTGAGAATCAGACCTCAGCACCAGCTCACCAGCTCAGCCACGTCTGCGCTTACCTCCTGTGCACCTGTAGGTTCTGAGAATGATTATGAACAAGGAATTACATCTGGTCTCCTGAGTTTATAGAAAACAAAAGGAGATATGAAAGGTCTGTTTGTTTTACTTTTGTGTTATAGTTTCCTCATAACATTGGGAATTTACTTTTTTTCTGTTACACAAATACATAATGGGTTTGTTGCTGGGTCCCGTCTTGTTCAAAATCTTCGTCAACGACCTGGATGAAGGGGTGAAGTCAACCCTCACAGAGTTTGCTGATTATATAAAGCTGGGAGGAGTGACTGACACACCAAAAGTTTGTGCTACCACACAACAATGTATGGACAGATTGGAGAGTTGGGCAAGGAGGAATCTGATGAGGTTTAACAAGAACAAATGTTGAGTTTTGCACCTGAGGAGGAATAACTGCATGCATCAGTACAGTTTAAGGGATGACCCGCTGGAAAAGAGCTCTGTAGAGAATGACCTATGGGTCCTGGTGAACAACTGGTTGGCCATGAGCCAGCAGTGTGTGGCCAAGAAGGCCAGTGGAGTGCTTTAAAAAGAGTGCAACCAGCAGGTCAAGGGAGATGATCCTACCTCTCTACTCTGCCTTGGTAAGGTCACATTTAGACTGCTGTGTCCAGTTATGGGCTCTCCAGTTCAGAAAGACAGGGACCTCCTAGAAGGAATTTAGTGGAGGGACAAAGATGATAAAGGGCTTGGAGTATGAGGAAAGACTGAGTAACTTTGGGCTGTTAGCCCTAGGAAAAGAATACTGAGAATGGATTTGATAAATTTTTATAAAAATCAAAAGGGAGGTTGGAGGCAAGGCTCTTCTCAGTAGTGTGTAGCAATAGGACAAGGCGTAATGGCCTAAAACTTGTAAATAGGAAGTTCCATAGTAACATGTGGGAGAACTTCTTTATGGTAAGGATGATGGAGCATTGGAACAGATTGCCCAGAGGCTATGGAATCTCCTTCTATGGAGACATGCAGGACTTGTCTGGATGCCCACCTGTGTGACCAATTGTAGAGTACCTGCTTTAGTCAGGGGACTGAACTCAGTGATCTCTTGCAGTCTCTTCCAACACCAATGATTCTGCAGTTGTGTGATAATCTTCACATAATAGAACAATGCTAAATATATTAGATTATGTAATATATTATTAAAAATTCCTATGGCAGTCTTCAAAAAGACCCAGACAAAAGTTACTGATAGAGTCTAATTTTCAAGTCTAAGTTAAAGCTACTGGCTGGAATGCAGTGATTTTGGTTTTTCTGCATAGGCTTAAGGTCAGCTCATTGCCATATGTAACACTTCCTGAAGTAAAAAAGAACAGTATCTTCTTTTGTATTCTCCTAAATAATATAATTGTCTGTGTTGGAAGGGACTTTTCAGGGCATCTAATCCAACTCCTGCAATGAACAGAGACACCTGTTAGGTAGATCAGGTTGCTCAGAGCCTGGTTCACCCTGAAAATCTTCAGGGATGGGGCACCCACCACATTTCTGGGCAACCTGTTCCAGTGCCTCATCACTCTTGTTGTGAAAAAAATTTCGTTATATCCAATCCTATTGGATATAAGGTTGGAAGGGACCTTAAAGTTCATCCATCTCCAATTCTCCTGCAACCACTAGGTCTGTTTGCCCAAGGCTCCATCCAGCGTGGCCTTGAATTCCTGTAGGGATGGAGCCTTCACAGCTTCTCTTGCCAATTTGCTCCAGTGCCTTAGCATGCTCTGAGTAAAAAATTTCTTTCTACAATCTAACCTAAATCTCCCCTCTTTTAGTTTGAAATCGTTTCCTGTCTCCTATCACAACAGACCCTGCTAGAGAGTCTGTCCCCTTCTTTCTTATAGCCCCTTCAGATACTGACAGGCCGCTATCAGGTGTCCTTGGAACCTTCTCTTCTCTGGGCTGAACAGCTCCAGCTCTCTCAGTCTGTTTTCATAGGGACGATGTTCCATCCCCCATATCATTTTTGTAGCCTTCCTCTGAACATGCTTTAACAGCTCGATGTATCTCTTGTACTGAGGACTTCACATCTGGATGAGTACTCCAAGGAAGAGAGCATGTTCCTGACTTATGTCCAGCTTGCCATCCACCAGTACCCCAAATTCTGTTCAGCAGGGCTGTGCTCTATCCTTTTGTCCCTCAACTTGTACTGATAGTGCTGTGTCACAGGTGCAAGACCTTGCACTTGGCTTTGCTGAGCCTCATGATGCTTTACATCTCTCTGGATGGTAACCTATCCCTCAGGTATGTCAACCACACCACACAGTTATACACTATTTTGTGTAATATTATAACTTTCCAAACTGGTGACTGTCCTCTCAGCCAATACAAAAACAAAGAAAGTAAGCATAGAATCTAAAAATCATGGTCCCATCATACCAAGTAATGGATAGGAACATAAATGGAAATAGACTGTCACTGTCTGAGCAGAAGACAAGAAAAAATTGGGAGAGAGGTAGGACAACACAGAGAAATGAAGCAGGTTGCCTATGGCAACAATTAATAAACAGAATTTTTGTCTTCAACATCAACTGGCCAAAATGACTCTTGTAAAAATCAATTTTTTGCATCTTTCTTAATTAGGCCGGATTCCTAGATTATTTTGTACAAAATGATTTCCAGAGTGGTAACACAATTACAGTGCATTAAAAATACTGAAAAACAGAAAATAGAGGCAGAGGTAGTAAAGGAATATATTTGATGAGAAATAATAATGAAAAATATTAATAAGAGATAAAATTATGGAAGGAAGATATGCTTTGGTGCAGGAACTGTTGAATAGCAGGAGCATTTTCACTCTCAAGTCTGAATAAAGAACCAATGACTGGGAGATTTCAGGGTCACTATAGCTTGGCAGCAGGGTCAATAAAATTCATTCCAACAGCTAGCCTTGAGACTTGAGGTAGGAGACACATTTGGATATTTAAAAGTCCAAAACATTCAGGTGTTGTAAGGGACTGACTTTTCTTTCTGACACGCTTCTGCAAAGCCAGAAGAACCTTCTTGAGATCAGAATCAGGCCAGAAGATTGAGGATCATCAATAGCTGTCTTTGGAAGAATACAGGATTTGGCCACCTTTATTTTATTACCTTTCACCGTGTCTGATTCAGTGAGCTGGAAGCTCTGATTGCTTTAATTATAAGTGCGTAAAACATTTTCTGAGCGGTTGTCTCACTCGTTCATCACTGTGTGAAAAGGGCTACTGAGATTAAATAATAGCTATATTTCAGCTCTAGTGCATACTACTGACAAGTACCTCAAATGTTACAACAGGTTAAGCTACTCAGACTATCTGGAAGATGTTAAAATGATTTGCTATGTTTTTTTCCGTCTTCCTTCAGACCTCCAGTTTTGCTGTCAGTTTTCCAGTTTGCAAAGACAATCAAATGGTAAGGGTGACAGAGCCATGGAACAGGTTGCCCAGAGAAGTCGTGGAGTCTCCTTCTGTAGAGATGTTCAAGACTTACCCAAATGCCTACTTGTGGGAACTCTGTGGGAATCTGTTTTAACAGGGGGATTGGACTCAGTGATGTCTTGAGATCCTTTCCAACCCATGCAATTCTGTGATTCTGTGTATATAAGACATTAATGACATGTCTGCAGGCCTAATATTGTTGTCTCCAGAAATACTGGAACCCAGTTCATTAATGAACAAACATTCAGTACAATCAGTAGTCAAGCTTTATTAGTTTTTCTCACATTACTTCTCTTTTTTCTTTAAAATATAACAGCTTTTCTTTTTGTTCTCGACCTTGAATACAACTGAAGTTGTTTGGCTAATATTTAAAAAATTAGATAATGTAGATATCTTGCATAAAACTTCAACCTAATGTTATATTTTGGCAAAGGTATAAGCAATTGAAATCTAGCTCCTGTAATTCAAGATGTTCTGCAATATTAATGATGCAGGATGCTACAAATATTGTGTATGTTAACTGAGACAACATATCTGAGAAATTACATTCTGAAGTAATTGTATTCTGTGTAATGTTTATTCTCATTTTGTATCATTGCTGGCTTGTTTGATGTTCAAATTCATTTTTTATGACCCTGTGTTCACTTTCTTTCATTAGAGGGCAAATTACTGCATGGATTATCTGATAGCTGATTAAATAGAAGTATATATTGTAAGCCTGTGTTGTCACTATATACTTAGGTTTTACAGCTGTAGATTACATAGAATCATAGAATCATAGAATCATAGAATGGCTTGGGTTAGGAGGGACTTCAAGGATCATCAAGCTCCATCAGCCACAGGCAGGGCTGCCAACCTCCCTATCTCATACTAGATCATGTTATGTTCTGCTCCCATATGGTACACCTGAGCCAATTTGTACTGTCAGAATAAGCAAACTGTTGAGTGCTTTTGCCATTTTTGTTGTGTCTGGTTGCTAATTCGCATAACAATATTGCTGCTAAGGTCTGTCTGCTGTACTTATTAAATGAATCTATAGAGCAATATTTGTTACATTTGATTGTTCTGGGAGAATATAATAAGCTCAGGCTAGTTTACCATACACAGTGTATGCTTGATAGGTTATGCATAATTTTGTCAAATATTCCAACTGACACACAAATGTATCAGTGTATTTGTATCAAATTGCCCAGAAATACTGCAGTCCTCTTCTACAGTTTATCTATATATTCAAATCCAGCACTCACCAGGAGCATGGACAAAAAAATCTGAAAATATTTCAGAACTTCGTGGATGTTTGTGAGATGACATATGAATACCTTTCAAGAAAATTTTGCATGGACCTTCTTAGTCTCATTGTCTCCTGGGTTATGCATCTGCAATACCAGTTGAGGGAAAGGGAAACCAGATTTTTCTTGTGCACTGGAGACTACTCTGTCCTTCCTGCATTTAGCTGCATCTGAGAAGAAAAGGCCAGAGGGGTGTTGTGCTACAGCCTTGGAAACACTGAAGGACAAGGAGTTGTATACACAGAAAGAAGCAGAAAAAGCCTCTTATTTTATTTGCATTTTGGGAATTCTAGAATTAACAGATTAAAACAGAAAATGCAATATGGTACAGCAGATAAGAGAGACAAGCAGAAATACAGAAGATCCAGGTTATAGCTGAGTTTTAACTACTGAACTGCTTTGTGACCTTGAGAAAATGGCTTATTCTTTTTGTATTACCAGAGATAAAATCCTGACATCAACACAAATCAACATTCCTCAGAATCAGTGCTGATGTGTGGCCTCACACAACAGCCTCTTCATCTATCCTAAGTCTCTCAATGTGATTTTAATTCTGTTGCTAATAATCTTATAACTGTGCCTAGCCATAAGCTCATCAGTCCAGCAGGGCTTCGTGATGTCCTGTGTCCTAAAACATGAAGTAATGAATATGCTTGATAGCATACAATAGGTTGTGCGTTCCACTGAAACCTTCATTAGATTTTACATGTGCCACTTGTTCCAAAAGTATGAAGATTTAAGAAGAAGGAGGAATAGAGACATAAAATACCAAAGAGGAATCCATAGGAAATGTATGATTCAGGTGGGGTAGTATACATACATAACAAACCTTTGATGAATTTTTGTTCGATTTCAGGTTGCACGGCTTGGGTGGTTCATGTTACAATTACATTTTTAAAATGTGCTTCATCAGAAATCCTTAAGGTGGGCAGTTCTATATGTGCAACACAATTCAATTAAATTTACTTTCCTTATTAGGTGACCATGAACAATGACGTAATGTGATGACTTAGATGTAGAGTTTCAATATTTTTTAAAACATAAGAAACATGCTTTCCTTCCACCCTTCATAAAAGACAAAACATATGCCAGTAAGGTTGTACTCATGAGCAGACAGCTGTAGAGAAATACCTATTCTGTTTCTATTCATTTCAGATAAGAGTATTTCAGTTAGGAATCAGGTTTCGGTTGTGAAAACCTAAGGAGAATTATTAAAAACAGGAATATAATAAAAAGATCCTTCAATTTTATACTAGTATTAAAAAAAACAGCAACTATAACAGCATCTTTTCAACTGACAACTGCAAAAAATTCTTGCTTCCAGAGTTTATTTAGTCTCCGAACTCAAGAGTAACAGTAGACATACTGAGCACAGTATGAAAGCAATCTTGATCTGAACTTTTCTTTTCTGAAGAAAGTCAGAAACCACAGCTGAACTGGTTACCTCTGAAAGACAGATATCTAAGAGGAATCTGATGTTAATCTTTTTTTTTTTTTTTTTTTTTTTCCTGTGTGCTAAATTCTTTCAGTGGAAGAACTTTCTTTTCTCTGTGTTATCATATTTTTAAACTAAGCATGTAGAGAATAGACCATGGGAAAGTGTGAAGAAAGGTCTCGGTATTAATAAAATACATTTCCTTGAGAAACTGGAAGACATTTTTATTATTTTTCTTTTATTTACTTGCCTGGGTGGAACCGAAAATGGACAATACTGAACTGAATCAAATTTTAGAGAAGAACGGCCAACATATTTGCTTGTTTTATTGAGGTGAGTTATTCCAACATGGCTTTGGTCTGCTGGCTTACTGAACATCGAAGAATGAGCCTTTAAGTCTTTTTGTTTTACCCAAAGCCTATGTTCCAGTAACAGAGCCCCCACTATTAAGCATACTACGACATCATGAAATCATGCCTCATTAGCTAAACAAATGATTCCAGTCCAATGCTTGTTTCAAGAAGCAAATTAATTCGTTTATGGCTTAAGACATGACAGAAAGTGGGACTTTCACTGAGTCCTTCCCAAGCAATGCTATTTTCCCATATTAATTATTATTAATTATTAATTATTATTTTCCAGCATAGTTTTTGTTGCATTGAATTCTACTATTCTAACTGCTAGCCATAGCCCATCTGTTAGAATAACTGTCATTAAAAATAAGAGGTACTACAACAGAGCTTACACTGTGTAAGACTCAAAATGAATTTTTTTTCTTTTATTCTTTTTGTTATATATCTTTCATCCTTCCTCATACTTTCTTAAAACACTATACATTAGACAACAGATTCTGAAGATTGTCACCCACCTGCTTCCATCAGTAGGAAGGAAAGAGGCTTAAGCAGATGTGTGAACAGTTGAATTATGAGCAAAGATTTCAATTTGGTTAAAAGGATCAGAGTTATATGTGTGTTGTTACAGCTATCATCACTCTGGGTATGTCCTTCCCAGATCTTTGTGAACCAGTTGCTGCTAGCTGATTTAATGCTAAAAAATTCCAGGTATCCAGAATGAGAAAGAATCATCATGGTAGTCATTGGAGAAGGAGTGGTGTTGTAAGACTCTTCAGGTAAACATATATATTGTGATTATTGTAAAAAATCATAAAGACCAAAAAAAAAAAAAAAAAAAGATAATACCAAGGCACCTGATCTACTGAGTACATCATAAATCATGAAATTACAACACTACAATATTTCTAGTGATGTTCATACTAAGTGACAGAATATTTCTATTTATTTTAAATGAGCCATTTAATTCCATAATACCCTGGTATTATGGGTATAACAGGGTATACCCTGTTTTAAGTCAGTGAAAACAGTGCAGACCAAGGTCAGAGGGAGGAGAAGAACAACCCAATAATCCTCTGATTTAATACTACATCAGCATAAAATGAAAAATGGAAACATATTGTCCCAGTGATTCTGGATATCCAGTTAGTTTAGTGAAAATATCTCTAAATGATCTCTAAATGATCTATTGCATTTCACTTATTGGGTGTATGGAGATTTACCCCTATAGGAGACCTTAAGCTTCCTTTTCCATTTTCAGGACTCAGCTGAGCAGACTTCAGAATACGGGAAAGATAGGTAAGCTCTTTTGCAAAGTTTGCTTCCTTCTGCCTTGTCACTGGAAGGTAAATTTTCCGCAATGACATCAGCATTGTGCTTCAGTGTCAATATCAAACCCATAATACAGTGGGACTACTAGTATAATTTTCCCCCTTTTCTGAAACACAATAATAATACCATTGTTGGTCACCTAATGTGAAGATCTGATTGGGAACAAGTAGAAAACTTATATATCAGTATATCTGACGTACCAGGTTCTGATCTGCTAAAGCAACATCAGGAGTTTAAATGTAACAAGAAGATTGAGTGAACGGAACTCATAAATCTGTTCAGTATGATCAGAAAGCGCATAACATATTCTCTGTTTGTAAGAGCAGTTGCTATTACCTACTTTCAACAACGTGATTTTATTAAGCTGTTGTGTGCAGCAAAGTTAACAAGATCCTCCACTTACTGGAACTGTAACAATATCAACCACTCATTAAGGTTTCTGAATTTGTCTAGGCTGTCCAGAAGAGCAGTCAAAATGTCACAGGTTATTGTTTAAACTTATTTTCTGCTCATCCTGTTTAAAGATTTGAGTCTGCTGGTATTTTGAAGGTCAAATTTTTTTTTTTATTTTTTTTTTATTTTTTATTTTTTCCAGAAGCTCTGAAGGGAGTATCTCCAGATTTTCCCTCGTCCAGTGACTTCAAATCACAAATCTTTCTTCCGTCCTTGAAAGTTTTTAGAAAACACTACATTTTATACTCCTGTCAATCTGAGTTAGCTATTGTGGTGTGCTACTTTGAGGTTAGATTATAAATATAGGCCACTTCTCTTAAATTAGATAGGGTCGTCTTTCCTCTCCAGAGATTTCTTTGCATAATAATTCAGTTCCTTCTGGGATTCAGATCCCACCATAGGGTCACCTATGCTAGTTCCTTCCCAGGAAGAGTGAATAATCCCCTATACAACACACCCTATCTGGTATAAGTTTTCTCACTGGACATCTTGCTTTACTGTTAATTTCTGAATTCAAACCTTTAATTTAATCAGTGCTGGCCTCCAGGTCCCTTATCTCATTTATTAGTGAATTATCTTCTGAGACTTCACTTCTCTTGAGAGGAAGAGCTGCTATACTTTTCCGCTTTGCACAGACTAATTGTTCAGACTAAAGTTTATTTCCTTCCCAAAGACATCCTGTTCTCTATTTCTCTACTTTACTGCTAATGGCAGCTTGTCATCACAAAACTGTTACCCCATAATTAGAACAAAACTGAATAGATAAGCAGGTTTCACACAAAGAAAACTAACACTTATTATCGCTAAGGCTCTTTATTGCAAGCCAATGCTTTTATGCTTATTCTCAAATCAATATTATAAACAAGAAAATGCCATGTTTTCCTTGCTCCAAACTCAGATTTAGCTTTTCACTGGCTCTGAGTAAAAAACTTTAATCCATTTCTCTATAATTGTCATTCAAGGCTAATGGTAGTCAATCAAAATCATTTTATTTCCTCCGGTACCATATTCTAGCTGTACCTTCAATCTGTTAAACCAAATTGTTGCAGCATAAAACTTCATAGCTTTAGCAAATTAAGTGAATTACTTCTCTTTAGCTTCCCTTCAACATGTGAGTAAAACAAAATAGTTTTCTTTATGATCCCATTACAACCTACTCCAAAAATATGGAGATAATCAGTTTTTTACTCCTGGACGTAACTGATAAATAAATCATTCTCCATATGAAGGTCCCCTAATTATGCTATCAAATGGCTTACAAATAATTAGCCTTTTTAACAGTGCTAAGAGCTGATAAAGGTCAAGTAGTGCATATCCATAGATGTACTTTGGTCAGACACTTTTGAAGAATTGAGAAAAACCCTCAGCTTTCAGTTATTTCTAGCATGTTTTCATGGGACAATTCACAGCAGGTTCTGCATTAGGTGGTGTCTTAGATCCTTTCTTCCCATCTCAATCCGTCCTGCTTGGTTCAGTGTACATTGCACCTTTGATAGCTGTTTAAAATAGACAAAAGAATGGACTATTTTGAAATTATTTTTAAAGAATAATACACATATAGAGCTTACACAAATCTCATTGTTAAGGTTCTTTCTTAGAACAGTATGTTCTGCAGGTATGGCATGATCCTTGCTCTATTTCTTCTACACACTTCTGGGCTTTAAGGAATAGGAAAAAAGTTTTTCATTCCATACTGTCCTTTTACCTATGCTATTACATATATCATACTCATATGCATATGCAGTGTCTAAATTCTGAGTACTGTATAAACGTTGCCAAGAAGATTACACACTGGTGACTCCTAAATAAAGTTATATCACCTAAGCACTCGTTCCTTAGTTACGCTTGTCCTTCTAAATAGGTGAAAATTATAAATGTCAGATTTAGGTCTTTCTACTGCATCTTTAACACTCCTAAAATCTAAAGAAATTATGCGAACGAAGGAGACACTCACCATATTCATAACCTCTCCAGCATGGCAAGATTAGGAACAGAAGCTTTCAAGCAGCTCATCGTATGGGAGAAATCCAGTCTCAGTGTCAATCTTAAATATTTCCAGTTAATTCTGAGACATTAAATGTTGACGAAGGCCAATTGTTTGGATGTTTCACCACACAAACATTTCCACTGGTCAGTCAGGCATCCATTTTCAGATATTAACAGCCAAACACCAGCTTTGCAAATATCTTAAAGATTCAGGTTGGATCTTCACTGAGGGAGTGGTCAGGCGCTGGAACAGACTGCCCATGGAGGTGGTGAAATCACTGTCCCTGAAGATGTTCAAGAAACATTAAACATTGTACTGAAGGACTTGGTCTAGTGTGAAATACAGGTAATAGGTGAACAGTGGGGTTGGATGATCTTAGAGGTCTTTACCAACCTTGATGATTCTATGATTCTTTGCACGAGACTGGGTCTAGCACCAGACCCTGGGAAACACTACTAGTTATAGGCCTCCAACTGGATTCTTGACACTGATCACAGACGTATGAGCTCTGCCAGTCAGATAGTTCTCAATCCACTCCACTGGCCATTCATCTATTCCAAACTTACAAGGATGTTGAGGGATACAGTGTCAAATGTCTTGCTGAAGTCAAGTACCAAACATCCACTGCTCTCCCTCTCATCTACCCAGTCAGTGATGGCATCATAGAAAGCTACATTATTGGTCAAGCATGATTTCCCCTTGGTGAATCTATGTTGGCTACCCTGGATAATCTTCTTCTCTTCCAATTGCTTGGAGATGGCACCCAGAAGAAGTTATTCCATCACTTTTTCAGACACAGAGGTGAGGCTGACTGGCCTGTAGTTGCCCGCTTCTTCCTTTTTCCCTTTTTTGAAGACTGGTGTGATGTTGGCTACCAGTCAGTCTTAAGAGACCTCTGCCATTCTGCAAAACCTGTCAGAGACAATAGAGAGTGGTTCGACAATCACATCTGCCAGCTACCTCAGCACATGTGGGTGCATTCCATCAGTGTCCATGGATTTGTGTGTGCTGATTTTAGCTAAATTCTCTCTGGCCTTGTCCACCTCAAACAAGGTAATATATTCCACACCCCAGACTCTCCATCTTATCTCCACGGTCCAGAATTCCCAAGGGGCAAAGACTGAAGCATTCAGATGCCTTCTCAGTGTCCCCTGTTACCAGCGCAACCATTTCTTCAGTAATGGAACCACGTTGTCTCTAATCTTCCTTTTACCATTAACACACTTTAAAAAGCTTTTGTTATCCTTGACCTGCTCTGCTAGTTTTAATTTCAAGAGGGCCTTAGCCTTCCTTGTTATATCCCTACAGGCACTGACAACATTCCTATATTCTTTCCAAGTGGACAGGCCCTCTTTCCACATTTTGTGGAACTTCTTCACTTTGATTTTATTCATGAGCTCCTTGATCATCCATGCAGGTCTCTGCCACCTTTCCCTGAATTCATACTCTTACAGATGCACTGATATTGAACTTGAAAGAACTGATGTTTAAGTGTCGATCAGCTCCCTTACCTTTCAACACTCTAGCTGTAGGGATACTTCCAAATAGGTCTTTGAAGTGATCAAAGTCATATCTCCTGAGGTCCAGGGCAGCAGTCCTACTCATTGCTTTGCTTCTTCCACACAATTTCCTGAACTCTACCATCTCACGACCACTGCGTCCCAAGCTGTCTGCAACCTTCACATCCCCAAACAGCCCTTTCTTCTTAGTAAGAACAAGATCCAGCAGCACACCCCTCCTTGTTGGCTCTTCTGTCACCTGCATCAGAAAGTTATTTTCAACACATTGCAGGATTCTCCTGGACCATGCATGCCTGACATTGCTCCTTACCCAGCAAATATCAGGATGATTGAAGTTCCCCATAAGAATCAGTGCCCAGGATCAAGAGGCTACTTCCAGGTGTTTGTAGAAGATATCATTAACTTTCTCCTTCTGATTTGGTGGCCTGTAGTGCACACTCACTGTGTCACAAATATTAGCCTCTCATTGCTCTCTCACATAATGAACAACTTCACCACCTCACCTTAATGGCCTGTCTTTCCTAAAAAAGACACAGTCATTCATGAATTTGTGACAGCAGTCCAGTAATATGAGCTGTCCCTCTAAGTCTCCATGATAGCAATGACATCATGGCTCTATGACTGCACACAGATCTCTGGTTCTTCCTATTTTCCATGGTATGTGCATGTATGCAGGCATCCCTAGAGGGATGCAGGGAGATTTCCTTTGTAGCCTATCCTTTGTGAAGAGCTTATAGCCATCCATTGCAGCACTCCAGTTGTGAGAATGATTGCACCATGTTTCAGTAATGGCAATTACGTCATAGTTTGCCTGCTGCACAATTGCTTCCAGCTCCTCCTGTTGCCTATGCCACATGCACTGGTGTAGATGCATTTCAGCTGAGCTGCTGACCTCACATCTATCCCTGATATTGTTCCCCCAAATACATCTTGAGTGAGCCTCACTTTATCTCCTTCCCCCTTCATACCTAGTTTAAAGCCCTGTCCATCTGCAACCATCAGGCCAGATGTTGAGTAAAGTAACCTGTGGTTGAAAAAGTTGAACTTCCTGCTGTGGCTGTCAGTCAAGTATTTATCAGATGGGCTTTCCTGGACCTCTCAGTAGTCACCCCTGCCACATAAGGGTTAGAGGAAAACACCACTTGAACACCCACAGTGTAACCACCTGTAACTCCTGTAATGTATGAATGAACTGCAAAGTCCCATCCCTTCATTAATACAGGTTATATATATATTTTGTGTATGAACATAGTTTTTATACTCTTATGACAGCAACTTTTGTTGTAACAAACTCTTTTATGTAGGTTATAAGAACTAACAGATCCTCAGCCTTGCCTCCTAGAAGACCAATTGCTTTTACTTTCCTCCTCTCCTCCATGACTATCACTGTTAGAAGCCACAAACAAATATACAAGAATCACAGAATCATAGAATTCTTAGAGTTGGAAGGGACATCTGAGGGCTATCTAGTCCAACTACCCTGCAAGGAAAGGGGACACCACAGCTAGATCAGGTTGCTGAGGGCCTTATCTAGCCTCATTTTAAACAACTGCTTTAGAATGAAACACTTAAAAATTTGAATATCTTTTTAATTACAAATGTCCCATAAGAATGCTTTGTTCCCATTCTATATATTGTGAACTGAAGCACATTTGGTGCTGATGTCACTTGTTTAGAAAACAGACTAGAGATGTGGCAAAAGAACACCCTCTGCCTTTGCCTTTTTAGTCTAGGCTCTTCAAGAGGCAAGACTCTGGCTTGTGCTTTCTCTTCTGTCATGCCCTAGAGCACAGCTGAAGACCCTCCCATGACACGAGCTTATGTCCCAACAGCTTGGAACTGTCACCAAACGCATTGTAAGTCCACCCTCGTGTCTTCTCCACAATGAGCAGCTAAGAAATGACAAAGTACAAAGACCTGCCAAGGCCAAGGTACCACAGTCACCAAATCATCCTCCCCTTTTACATCTTTTGATTTTAACACGACCACATTTCATCTCGCAGTCGACAGTGAAATAAGGTAAGGTTTCCACTCCTTCATAGTACAGAATTCTTCCCAAGCTTCTGGAATTAGGATTTGTTACCTCCTCAGAGGGTCAGCTGATGGACAAATAGACTAGTATTTCTGCTTGATGTTTTACCCATTGCAAGACAGGAGGACATTCACATACTATTTCTCGCACTATTCACATTTCAGTTTTGCTGAAAGAAGTTAATGTAGACTGAGCTTTTCTTGCCAGAGGATAAGATAGATGTTCTTCTTACAGCCCCTACTCTCCTGTTGACCTGATTCCATTACTATCTTCATCGTAAATTAGTCCTAAGAATGTCCAAAATTGAGTTTCTTTTTTAATAACAGTTAGTTCGGAAAGCCTTTTCCCTACATTCCATTAACCAACCTCTCATTACTAATATAAGTTCACAGTCTAAGATGGATATGGTAGGACAATGCAAAGCTTTAGGCTTTTCATGCCCTGTGTCATGCAACCTTACCTACTGGAGTGCCACAGTCTGTGCATTGCCTTTGGGGTGACCCACTTCTCCAGTTTCCTGCAGAAAAACTCTCCAAAGACTGGGCTGTGAAGATAACACCCTCACATATAGGGTTTTAAAAATGTGACTGAGTTATTCAGTGTTAAAGGAGTTGAGTGAATAGAGAGGCTTCACATCCCCATGTAGCTATTAGAAGCATTTACAGTGCTACAAGTGGAGGTTGGCATTAATCCCGAAGGAGCAAACAAAAGCAAGTTAATCAAGAGGCCTTGATTAACAAAGGAGAAGTGTTTTCCCTGAAGTAAGAAACTGCAATTGAAATTAATCTTCCATTTGTGAGTCATACAGTATTCTCAGATGATATTTAAGTTTGAAGAAATATGCATTGGCCTCAATATATCCTTAATATATTCTATTTTGATGAAAACATAAGGTTCATATGTAAAACGCACTAAGAATGCAGGTACACATCTTATAGCGCAGTTCTTCAGAAACACCATATGCTGTTTTGAAAACTAATCCAATAACCTGTAGTACACCATGACATCGATAGGCATAGTGGTTTATAAGTAGTTAGAGCTAGAAAATAGCAAAACAAATTCTGAAATACAGGAAAAAAAAAAAAGGAATTTAAGATTTGTGAAGCACAGAACTCCTGTTTATTTTTACTTTGTCAGTTTGATAGTTTTGAAATAAATCTCTGGTAAGCACTGAAAATAGAATTAAATTAATAGAGGCAACAAACATTATCTATTGAAGTCAATGAACTCAGTTGGTGGGAATCTCTGCGCATGGTGAAGTCAGACTTATTTACTGCATTTTCTCTTGAAAAAGATGCCATATTTCTTAACTCAGGATTTAGTTAGTTGAGGTGATATAAGGTTCTTCAAAACAGTGTACACTAATCCACACTAAGCCTGTAAACTACCCTGAGCATACGCGTTAGTCACAACAATTGGTGACCAATTTCTTTAATAGTTAGATCACGTTTGTACTGCTAAGAGCCTCAATCTTTCCTCAGTCCCTTGTGGTTAATTTGCAGCCATATTATATGCTTAACTTAATACTATTACAGGGGTTAGTGTAGGGGCCAGAACTCTCTCCATTGGTATTGGATTTTGCTCAAAAAAAAAAAAAAAAAAAAAAAAATTACTTGTAAGTTGTCTTGCACATTGCAAGAGCAAAATTAATAATCTCCCATTTTCCTTGTCCTTGCAAAATGTTCCAGTTACAACTTGCTTTTACATTTTTATGTACGCATCAAGTGCCTCTACAGGAGTCTTATCATAATAGCCAAGAGAGCAACCAAATAACCACCATTCATAGGAATTACCTTCTGGACAACACACATGGTCTTGAATTCCTAACAACTAAGAAGAGCTCAGAGATGAAAATTAGAAATACTGACTCATGTTTGCAGCATACAGCTGTGGACAAGCCACTTCAGTAAGTTGCAAAACATTATGTTTGCTATTATATTATAATTCTAATGTATTTTTTAAATCTCACTGACACAGTGTCAGCCTGAAAACAAAACAGTTTTCATATGTGAAGCACATAGCTTTCTGCAGCCTCACCATTTCTGTGCATGACTTTGCTCAATACCTCAGCTGTTCATTACCCGACACAAAACATGTTTATATATTGCAATATAACAGAGGCGGTGTTTGGATTCTGAAGAGATTCACTCCTGCAGTTGGCTCAACACGGTATATCTGTCTGAAAAAAGAATAACAACCTGGATCAAAAAGAGGAGAGTCTCATGAACTTGTATATCTATTGTGAAATTCTGCATATGCTTTTCCAGGGAGCAGGTGTTTCAAGTTAAAAGTTACAGTGCAAAGACAAGGATGCAAACTGTAAGCAGTTCAGTTTTTCTTCATTCCTCCAAAACATTCAGTTTTTAAGGATGAATACTAAGATTCTATGATACTGATTTAGTACTTAGTACACAGATGTTTTATTGCTGAAATGTCATGAAAAAGAGAGATCTGTGATAGGAAAAGATAAAAAGGGACAGTTCAGCTGAAAGGACAAAGTCAGAAAACTGTTTAAAAGAAAAAAACAACACCAAAAAAAACCATAAATTCTAAACAGATGTTTACACAAAACTTGTATTTACACACTAGAAAATATATATAGACCTTTTAATAATAACAGAACTTTGTTATATTGTACAATAACCATGCATTTGCAAATGTACACAGAGAATAGAATTTGTGTGTATTTCTGGCTTTCCTTTTTCCTCTGGGAGTAATAACCTACTTCAAGAACTGAATAGATTTTTGTTTCTTTTTCTAAAGAGTTACAAGCAGACAGCTCCAAGCGTGGAAATAGCCCAAGCAAGTAAAATGTTCCCTCAAACTTTGTGATGAATCACCAGTAACTCATTTCACAAACATCACCCATTGATCTACGGATTAATTTTCCTTAAAAAGAACAATATTATTAGCTAATGCTCAGACTGCGTGTTTGTTTGAACTCTTTTACAAGCTCATTGCTGTCTGCTTCTGATGATCACCACAGATTCTCATTTCTGAATGAATCAAATGGCTTTAGGGTTTGTGTAGAAGTCATAGATGGTGTCAGATGCTATCACAGTTTTTAAAATAGTGTTTTCTCTCAAAGATTCATAGTTTTATATTCTGTAGCTACTAGCCACGTGTTTTTTGAACTGCTTATCTTTGTAAAATAAACCAGATAAGAATCCAAAAGCAAGGAACTTAAAGGCAATATGACATCACTGAAAAATGAATGAAGTGAGATGCATCTGCTGTGAACATCTGGAATTAGATAACCCAGTAGCTGGAAAGCTGTCCATTGGTTTTCAAAGATTTGTAAAGTAAGAAATCATTTGCATAGATTAACACAGCACTCCATAAGTATTTATGATTGGTCACATAACCATTTAGACATTAAAGCGTAAAACAATATTGAAAGGGATGCTCATTTTTTGCTAGTAGATATCATAATCAGTTTCCACGTGGTTAGTTCATTACTAACATAGAAAGGGAACTCTATATAACGTGTCATGTGTATACAAGCAGGACCATAAGCCATTCGTTTGTCCTGAGCCATCTGCTATTCCTCTGTCATGAAGTGGATGAAGAAAGTAGTTTCAACAAGAGAAAATGAGGCATAGAAAAGAGCTACTGTGTAAAGTGCACGAAGTAGCAAAAATATAGGAACACAAATATGTTTGCTTTGTAGATGGCACTTGCTGCATACCTGAGGTCCTCTTGGTATATGTGTACTAAATGGGTATTTGAAAGTTATTTGAAAGACTCTTATCAGGTCCTCATTCTTGGCTCTGGATTACAGAATCACAGGATATCTTTGTTGCCAGGGATCTCTGGAAACCAGCTCGTCTGTGCTAGATGTTAAAGCAGGTTTCTCAGTGTCAATTTTCACAGCTCAGATCAATTTTCTTTGTTTCCAAGAATGAAGAATCCACATCGTCTCTGGCCAACCCCGTATAGTATCTGACTAGCTGCTTTGTGACAATATTCCAATATCAAGTATCCAACTGGAATTTTTCTTGGAACAACCCATCTCTTCCTCTTCTCCTGTCTCTTTGCCCATGTACATCTAAGAGGAGTCTGAATTTGCCTTTTTTTGACATCAACTATGGAATGAGATAAACTACACTGTCCCCTTAACATTTTCTTCTTAAGATAGAGCAAATATTGTTCTCTTAGCTTATCCTCATGCTATGTGTCCTAAACCTGTAAGTATCACAGTGGCTCTCCGTTGAACTTATACTAGTATATCAATGCTCTTCTGGTACTGGAAGCACAAAATAAAACAGTGCTCCAGATGTGAAACAGGAAAAAATCCAACTCCTTTCTCTCCTTTTTAGTTTGCTTGTGCCTACATAGAACAGGATGCAGTTGGCCTTCAAGATCTGTGAGGATACAGAGCTGAATCACATTCAGCTGGTCTACTAGGACACCTTGGATCATTTTCACAGAGCTAGTTTCTAGCTAGTTGGTACCCATCTGTATGGGAACTGCTGAGTCACGGCCTGAACCTCTGATTGATCACCTGGGGCGAGCAGTGAGTCAGCCATGGGAGC
>JAOWBP010004700.1:29280997-29294382 GCA_028571105.1 Tragopan temminckii
TTCTTTGCTCCAGTATAGTAACAGCTTAGCCGAGCTCTTTGGTATTTATAATATCTATATATCCATTGATTGTACACCATCCTATGCTACTCTATGGAAGTACTCCAGCCCAGATTTAGGACTTGGCATATGCCTTCAGTGAGCTTCAAGAAGTTTTTATAACTTCCTTCCTTCCTCTTGGATGAAGGTGGTGTGGTGTTGTGACAGGTAGTGTTTTTTTTTAATAAGATCCCAGTATTACTCACCAACAAATGGGACCACATAAACCATAAGAGCATGAAGTGCATAGGATGTGCAATTAATTTCCTGTCAGCAAAAATTCATTTCATATCAGGGTCCACCCATTTCAATAGTGAAACAAACAAACTGAAATAACTTAATGTGGCTTTTGATGTGCTGAAACACTCAAAGTTATAACATGCTCCAGGTAAGCACTGAGAAAAAAAAGAAATGGAGTCTTTCTAAGTAATTGAAGAGAACCAAACTGACACATTTCTTAGAGTTAAAAATTAGTAACTAATTTAAGGGAATGGTAGCATATTTTGAAAGCAAAAAGGTGATGTAAAAAATAAATAGACAAAAGGGTTGTGTATGTGGATCAGCTGTTAGAATTGACTGACTTACATTAACTGTTATTATCCAGATGGTCTTTTTAGAGTTTTTGTGGATAACAATTCATTATACCTTACAACTTGGCAAGCAAACCTGAAACATTTACCCAGAACATAATGAAAATGAAAGGAAGAGGAGGAAGATGGAAAATAAAAGATGTGAAAAGCAAGAAATAAATGATCTCATTTTGCTCCTAAATGAAATAGTTAACAACAAAACAAGGCAAAAAAAAAAAAACCACATACAAAAACAAAATCCCAAACAAACCAACCTGTGCTAACTTTCAATGAACTCCAGATGGATTTTTAATCATTTATTTTTAGTTCTCCACATAGCAAACCCTCTGATATTCTGTGGTAGTTTCATCAATTTGGACTATGTAAACTTAAAGTGCAAATAAAGTTGAAATTGTTACTTCAATGGCTGTCTGTGTTTTGCAACATTATACATGATACTGCCCTTCATTGCAGTTACTTATAGCATAGGTTTTATTAATTTGCTCTGGAAGTCAGGAGCAAGAATAAAAAATCCTGGGCCAAAGCACAGAATTAGGAGATTATATTAAGATTATATTGGTGATGATGTTTGGAGATTATATTAGTGACTAATGAATCAAAAATCTATTGAATTGAAACATAAAAACATAAGTGATTACTCAATTTGAAAAAAAATCTCAGCGTTTTATAAACAATAATAAAATGATCTGAGTTTTTATTTTTTCAGTATAGAATCTAAAGAAGAGAAAAAAATTACAAAAGGACTGACTGACTTGAATTTTCATAACAGCTTTAGAAGGGAAGGCAAAGATAGCATGCAGAGAACATTCATTCAGATAAGTACAAACTTCTTGCCTGTTCCTTCAGCACACTCTTGAATGTCGCAATTACACTTGAGTGCTTTTCTTCTTAAATGCAAATATTTAAAATAATTTATTGAGGAAATTCTTCTTATAACTAACCCTGCCTTAGAACCTTTTGGAGAAGACAGAGAGAAAAATACCCAATATATAGCAAAAGCTATTTTGATGAGTCTTGTTTGCTATCCACTATTTGAGTTGACCTGATTTGTCAGGATAAAGCCAAGCAAACAAACAGCGCTCTCTCCTTTCACAGGATTTTGAATCACACCGAAGTCTCAAAGAAGTGTAACTGGTGGTGCAATGAACAACATGAACAGAAATGATCCAACTTCTGTAAAGGGGCTGGAAAAGGTCGTGGGGAACAGAGAAACATGAGACAGAGCTGCAGGTGAAATTGAGGTCAGAGAGTCTGGAATAGGAAAAAACCCAGGACTAGGGGAAATAGCATTGGGTTTGCTGCTTCTGTGACTACTTAGAAAAGGAAGAGCAAAGGAAGGGAAGAGAGGGAGGAAAAACTACGGCTTTTGCAGGGAAGGACCAGCCTACTGCCATGCTCCATCCCAGACCATCTCTTCCTGCCTCCTTTTTACTGGGGAACAGCAGCCATCACTCTCATTTCCTGTGAGCCCAGGAGCTCACTGTGGCCTGAGAGCAGCCACTGTCTTTAGCAGCTTCTTGAGAGAAAGCCTAGTGATCAAAGCATTCACAGACAATCAGAATTCCGGACCCAGTGTCCAGAACTTAATTTTCTGAATTGAGGGGTACAAGAAAATAAAACTACGGTCTAGTACTCTTGGACATGGAACATAGTTAGGTGTTTCATGAAGAAACAAATTTTAAAAGGAAATTATTGTGAAAATGAATTTTACGGACACCACCAGTGAGCTTTCTGTAAACAACAAACATGGCAGTAGGCACAATTCATGACAAAGATAAACACAAGGAGAAGGATTATGAAAAATGAACTGTCAAAATCTTCAGAAATCCCACACGTAAACTGAAATCACAGCTATGACCCTTGAGTCCCAAGACCTTAAATAAGATAGACACAGTGTTAATCTTGTATCATAACTTGAAAAGTTTCCATCTTATACCAATGGGAATGTAAGCTAGTTCAAGAGGGAGAGAAAAAAATTGATTATAGTCTCCTAACAAGTGACTGTAGTGACCATAGAAACAGAAATCTCACAGAAGACTGAGCAGCATTCCACTGTCAGCCTACCACTCTCTACAGGCATGCTGAGCCCTGTATTATGTGGTGTGCTGTAGAGATTGCTGAATATCAGGGAGATGTCCTGATACTCCATGATATTTGATTTGCATACACATGATGACATTTCTAATCTATTAGACTAGTGATCTTGGTGAGCACTTCTTAGATTGTGAAAAATTAAGCTTTAGGTTAATTATTCATTTGCAAATGCTTTACATTAGAAATCCTTTTTCTCTGTATTGGATTTCTTCCATTGGAGATTGCCTCTGCTATTGCAGCAGTAGGAGGAGTTCCATCAGGGAGCAGAAAGCAGTAATTCAGCCATTTCCTGCATCAGCTAAACATTAGCATTAAAACAAGAGTCAAAAATCACCTGGTGACAACAAAAACCTCCAAGCAAGTAGCAAGATAACTGGAAGTGTTTTTTAGCTGAGATGCTCCAGTGGCTGCCATAACCATTAATTTCTAAATCAAAATTAATATAAAGCACTCTTTGACCTGATAATAACAATAATAGTTTTAAAAAAAAGAGAAAAAGAAAAAAAAAAAGGATTGTTTTTTTTCCCAGAGTTCCAGCCTACATATTCAAACCATATTTTACTCAATACACCAAATTTCTGGTTTTCCTACTCAATTCTGTCATCCAAACGCAACTTCAAAACATTCGGAACAGTCCACATGCAATATTTGTTACCTGCTGGGATGTACCAGCGCTGTGCCAACCAAATGCCAGCAAGCTACCTACAGTGAGACTGATCCTCATCATCAAAAGAGTGAGGAACACCAGCTGGTAGTGAAGAGCTAGTCTTCTAATTTCAGAGAAGTTATGCTAAGCTAATACTGCCCATAAAACAATTTGGACACCAGAGATTTGTCCCACTGTTACGCAAGTTATCTTGTTATATCTTGCTTATATACAGCAAGAGCAAGTGATGCATTTGACGACAACTGCAAAAAAAGTGCAAGTGATCATCGGGTCCAATGGAGAAAAGCACAACAATTTGTGTTTCCTTGAACTCTTAGCCAGCCAGTGGCCAAACCATTCTCTAATTCCAGTGGATGCATAAAATCCTTCTGCAGCCAGCTAGCCAATTTCTCCTCCTCAAAAAGTAAATCACCACCACTCCCACCTCTGCCTAACCTGTGGTGTCCATATCCAAAAAAAGGAAAAATCATTATTTTCCAGTATGTACAGATGATAAGCAAAAGAAGGTATGTGCTCGTCAACAGTTTTGGGGCCAGTTCAGTCTGGTTCCATGATTAATAGCATAGGATGACTCACGGACCTACGCCCTGGGAGATGGGGAAGGGGGAAAATGGTAAAAGATAGGGAGGTGGGCCTAAAAACAAAACAGCGGCAATGAGCTAAGGGGGAAAAACTAATTTACTAAATATGATATCGGAATGGAAGATAACACAATATAATACAATATAATTGGAATTGAGGCTAATAAATCAAATAAAATGAGAGAGAGAGCGTCCAAAACCAAAGGCCTTACTTTAATGCTGAAGGCAAGATGGCTAGGGAGCACACATCACAGTGACAAGCAGTAAAAGATGGGGTATCTCAGGACTTGCGAACAGTTTGATCTTTCCCTCTAAACAGGAAATGAAAATGGAACAGTGAAAGTCTTCTGGGAAATGTAGTTATTCTATTCTGTGAGCAAGGTACACGGAAAAATCAACAATCCACAGAACTGGAGCATTAACTCTGTATCTTCCAGTGCACTACCTGATGTAGAATACTCATAACAAAAATCATAAAACCATGATAGTCCTGAAGAGAGTGTTTTCACAGACAAAAGTGAAAGCTGTGGATTGAAAACACCAAAGACAAGGGGGTAAAGTCTTTCATGCCTTCCATGAAATTTTCATGCTTTCAGATATTTCTCACTCTATATTTCTGTATTGTTCTTACTTCTTATAATCATTCAGATGGTGTCCACTTGTTTCTGAACATATCTTGACATTATTTGCTTCAGACTTTTGTCTTGAGCATCATTTCTCTTTTCATGCTTCAGATATATTTTGCTTTTCCTGGTAGTTTGATATATAGCTATTCACCTTCAGTTTCTAGTGCTCTTCACGATTAGAAATTTCTTGTAAGTACTAATCTGGCTTTAGCCTTTTCTTATTAAATTGTTTTTAGTTCTTAAACTCCTGGCTACATAGAAATCTTTTTGGTATTCATAGAAAAATTATATGCCTTAGAAAAAAAGGCAAGTCTGAGGCACATATATATGTTAATTAATTTTGCTTATTCATGTTAGCTATCATTTTTTGTTCAACAGATGCCTTCAATTCATTATTAAATCCACTGAGGTTTTGAGTTCACTAATTATCCTTACCCTCTTACATATCACATTCATTTCTTCCCTCACTTCTCCTCTTCCTTTGATATTGACCTTGCACTGGCTTTTATTTAAGATATTCCTTTTTGAGTGTGCAATCTGTGCCAGCTGTTCCTCTAATGATCTCCTGAAGAATGTCTCTCTCAGTTTCATTATTCCATTTTCGTTTGCCCTTCAAATCAGCTTCATCCAATTTTTCTCTGTTTTGGCAAATAATATACACCTGATGTTTCTCACTGTTTGAGATTGCCCTCAATTTGCCTATAAAAGATGTAATAGGTCACTGTTGCTGGTTCCTAAGCAACAGTGATTAATTAATCACCAGAATTGAACCATTAATCTTTATCTTCTAAAATTAGATTGAAACTTAAGATACCTCCTGTCAGGTGCAATAACACTTGCATTGGAAATGTAATCTCCAAGAAGGCCTAGAACTGTTAATGCCGCATCCTGAGTAATGTTCAGAATCCTGAAAGGCTACACAGAAAAGTTTAGAAAACCAAACACAAAGCTGTGGGTGCAAGGAAATCCTCAGATGACAATGAACCTCTGAACGAACAAACAGAAGACGTGGAGGGAGACAGATGACTGACCGCTTGATATCATGACTTCTCTGTAGATAGAAAGAGATGAGGCAGCTCCTCTTTCGCCTGCTCTGAAGAAGGCTGAAATATATGGGAGAAAATGGCAGAACCGTAACAGAAAAATTCCAAAGATTAGAAAGTCTTAAAAATACAGACAAACCATAGTAGCTGTTGGAACAGAAAGGAATGCTGTTATTACTGAGATGGAAATAAATTTAGCAGTTTTATTACCCTAGTGTTTATTCCTGTTCTTCTGAAAACAGAGTTCACATTGACCTTTCCTTTTCCAAAGGAAACTAAAAACAGAACTACCTTTCTAGAGAAGATAAAATTTTGCTAAAATAGAAAGCTGAAACTATAATAAATTTTGTTAAATCAATTCAGCAAAAGGCATATTATCCCTCTTTCTTTCATTTCCCATTCATCTGACAAAGACATTTTGGAGGAATAAATATTCTCCAGCATTTTCCTCAGTCAACTAGCACTGCTATCAGCAGGAAATCTTGATTGAAGTTGTGCAACTTTGTGCTGTTGACTGATTAGAGTTAGTATTAGTCTTCCCAGTCTCATGGCTTTCATTGAAAGGCATCTTCTTATAATTCATTCAAAATCATTTTTACAGACAGTTGGTTTTTTGTTATCTGAATTGAGGAAATAAGCAATTTATGGAAATTAAATGGATATACAATCTCTATCCACAGGTTTTGCTTTTAAGTTGTGGATTCTTGGTAGCAATTTGCATTGAAGATAACAGAATATTAGGCTTCTCTTGGACTTCACAGGTCTTTGTGGCAGAAATAAAAATATCATACACCTAGCTAAAACAGATTGACTGCTTCGGTGCACAGAGTGTTCTTTTTGTCCATAGACAGCTTGAAAACTCCAGCAAAAATTGAAAAATGAAACACTGATTTAGTTTAAAATTGAAATCTATCAGATACTATTCTGGGTGGAAGTATTTAGCTTTGAGGTGAAGTCAAAATATTAGTAAGTTTTCTCTCTGGAAATACACTATGTACATCATCAATATTAAGGAAAAAAGAAGGAAAAAAAATACTATATTTCTAATAGCAACAGAGAACAGAAGAAAACATCAATAATAATCAAATAAAGGAAACAAAAATGTGAACCTCTTTAGCTGAGAAGACCACATTCTCCTAGAAATAGGCTTAGACCAGCATTTCGTAGAGGTAACGCAACCTACAAAGTGTTGGCAATATGGTTGCATCACCTTAAAGACTGCCCTCCTGCCTTTCACAAAATAACTCAGTCTAATTCACTAACTTGATTTAGTGAAGATCCTTAACCATGTTGTCTTTAAATGTTATACACTTAAATATATTTTTGTATATATATTTATATATTCCCCATTGATTATGTTATTGCTTAGTACAGTACAGTTACTTAAGACAGCAAACTGCAGTCCTATTGACCTTTATAGTTTACAACAAACTTCATTACACACCCACTTTCTCCTTTTCCTCTGCTTCCAGTGTCATGATGGTAGTGTTTCTTCAAAGGATAAATGCGTGTGAGTTTGGGGTGGCATTTTTTTACTATAACCTGTGAAAAAAATATTTGTTTTGCTATAGCTCAAAGGCAAAACCAGAAATTAATGTTTTTATAATGGAAAATAATGGCCAAATCATAGAAAATTGCTGTAAAGTGAAACAAAGGAAAGAATTTGCAAGATTGGCTGTGGAGCATCCATATCAGAGAGAAATCTAGCTATCCTGTGCTTCTATTCTGTTTTCAGCTGGGAGATGCTTCTGAATGCCCAATGAAAAACAGTGGAACTGTACACAAAAGGAACAGGCATACTATCATTGTACAATTATTATGACTTAATTTTCTTAACATCAGGAGCTTTTTACTTTCCAAAAATGAATAGAAAAGCAATGTTTAATAGTGAAGAACTTCCACTTCTGTCCCTAGAGAATCCTAAATTTTAGAGGTCCTAAATACTAGGATCAAAAAAGAAGGGTTTAAAGAAAAATAATTTACCTCCCACATTTATTTTGATTCAGTTCTCAAAATATTTGTCTCATATTTCCAAGGAGCATCATGCCTCTGTAGTGGCCCATCACTTCATTATTTTTGAGTTTAACTAAGACTATTTTATATGTGGAATCTCACAGGCAGCAGAAAAACTATTTCAAAGTGACTAAATCTACTTTAAATTCAAATACACTTCAGCAGAGAGATATTTACAGTAAAATGTAATATATTTGCTGCTGAGTATGCCATTCTTTTGCTTTGCATCACTCACATGCAAAATTAGAAAAGAAGAATGAAAATAGGAAAAGCCCACAAGCAGTTCCTAGATCTCACAGTATAGAAATCATTTCAGAATGTTTATCTATTTGCCATAAGCAATAGGCATTGACTAAGGTGCTATTGTACTAAGTGCCATGATATACTTGAAACTGGAAAGAAATTAATTTCTTGAGTTAGACTCAGTTGTGCATAGGACAGGCCTTAACTTTGAGAAAATGATTCCTTTATTTTCTCTAGGAAGATCTGTCAGCTTTGAAGAGATTCAGGGCTGACCCAGATTTTGTTATGGGTTGTACTAAGTTTTTTAAGAGGTGCTTCCTGCCTATTCCAATAGTTAAGAATCACTAAAATTCATTTCTAATTTCTGTTGTTTTCTACACTGAACTTGCTGAAAAAACTAGTAAAGAAATGCAATGAGATATCAGAAGAATCTCTTGGGAATTGAAGAAACCAGGAAAGAAAAACCAGTCCTGGAAGAACCCTGTAGCACAGGATCTGAAGCAGTCTTTATTTTCATCCATTTCACCCTGATGACAGTTCATCGTTTTAACAGGGGTTATATCATTTTCCAACGTTTTAAGTAAATAAAATAAATTAAACAACTTTGCCTGGCGGTCGAATCTATATATTCATTTTCCAAAATATTTACGGCTAGACAAACTGGACCAAATCCTAATTTGTTTTTGGTATAAGTTTCAAAGCACAGATCCAGATGAAGAAAAGAGTGCATATTCCACATTTCAGACATGTTTGGCCACTTTTCAGTCATGCTGTCTCACATCAGGATTAATCTGGCTGTTAGTTTAGGGGTCTTGTTCCAACTCTCAGGCAGAATAAATAATACATACAGCTTTTATACTGATTTCACAGCTGAGTATTTCACTAAGTGGAACAAATTTCTGAATCTTAGTGATATCTGCTAAAAGATTGAGACAGCAGGGTTTGGCAGTATTTCAGGGACTATTTCTCTTCTACTCTTCTTTGATGCAGATTGAGCCCAGGCAGTCCACTATGACTGATATCAGGTCTTACTGCAAGTATTAAAGCCAGCCAGACTCACTACCCAGCAGCTTATTCACAGGTTGTGGAGTGCTAAGGGACTGAGGAGTGCAAGAGCAATAATGGCAATCCTTCAGAAGGTTTTGTGAGGCTTAAGGGCAACAATTTATTCTGTAAAAATCCTTACAGATCTGCAGAAGGCCAGTCTGTGATCATTAATATTGTACCCAGCCAGATTACCTGGCAAAACAGAGTTCAGTCAGGCTAACACTGCAATACACTACTGCCTTTTAAATGGAACTGTCAAATTTAGCTCAAGACTGTACAGTTTAGCTAGTATGAACACTGGGTGTGTCTACTGTTGCCTGAGATTGCTTTGTATGCATTTCTATGCTGATTTGCAATTGCGCTGCAGGAATGTTTGTGCACAGAGACCTAGGCTGGATCTTTTCTTTATGTGTTCATATGCCAGCTAGAGAAACAGCCTTCTGAGAAGCATTATCCAGGCTTTTGACCTTGTCTGCCATGATATCCTCATAGGCATGCTCAGGAAGCATGGTCTGGACAAGTGGACTGCGAGAACTGGCTGAATGGCACGTCTCAGAGGTTGTGACCAGTGACACAGTATCTAGCTGAATTTCTGTAGCTAGCCACATCCTACAAGGGTAAATACTGGATCCAGTATTTTTTAACTTCCTCATCAGTGGCTCAGGTGAAGGGACAGGCTGCCTCTACAGCAAGTTTATTGATGATACAAAACTAGGACTAGAGGCTGGTACCCAAGGGTGCTGTGCTGATGTTCTGAAGGATCTCAACAGACAGGAGAGATGGGCAGAGAGAAATCTCTTGAAATTCAACAAAGGCAAGTACCTCAGGAATAGTACTGTCAGCAGACCCTTTCTACTCAGCTCTGGTGACATCTCATCTGGAGTGATGTGTCCAGTACCCAGACTCCCCAGTACGAGAGAGATATGGAGTTCCTGGAGTGATTTGAACAAAGGGCCCTAAAATGATTGAAGGAATCTTTCATATGAGGAAAGGCTGAGTGAGCTGGGTCTGTTCATTTTAACAAACACACAGGTCCAACACACCATTCTCACCTTCACCATGAGCAGTAATAGCAGCTGCATAGATCCAAGGTTGGCCACTGTTGTACATAAGTTACATCTGCATTGACAAGTCTCCCTGTGCAGGACTCAGGCATATACAAGAGGAAAGTAAATAAGAAAAAATTGTTATAGCGGATAAATACTGACTATATTAGAAATTCTCAACAGGGATGAAGATGAATGGCTGTTGCACACAGCATCTGAGATTGTGTGTAGAACAATGAACGGTGGCAGATGGTCATGCTATGAACATGGCAGGACTGCTAGTGCAGAAGGAACTTCAGGCAAGCTCAACACAAAACTGATTGAGAAGGTGACAAATGGAGAGGCATAAATGACCAGTAAAAGAATGCCCTTAAACTTTAAGATAAAAGTTGTTGCCAGCTTTTAAATGTGCATCTGCTTTCTCTTTTCCTCAGTTCAGCTTTGGGAGGTTGAGGGAGCAATTTAGTAAAGCAATCCATCCTGGAAGTAATATCTGCCCCTATGAAGGGTTTTGAGCCTCATGAGCTCACAGAAAACTTTTCTATCGTGGCCTGGTGTCTTTGTATTGGCTCTGTTGGTGTAACTGCTAAGCCTTAATTGCCATTGCCTTTGTCTTGGCCAGATACAGATTGCTCTCAGCAATCATGAATATCTCTCAGCTGAGTTACAGGCTTTTATGGTAGGCTGCAAACTCTTGGGTGATATCATCGTAGTTAACCTGATTAAAGCGTGAGACACATACTTCATAAGACTTGCTTCACCTCTGCCATACAAGCAAGCTATCACAGCCAGTGTCAAATCTGAGTCCTTGTGCCTCCTGTACATTGATTTCATTGCACTGCATTGATTTCACACTCCTAATTTAGAAATCCATTGAACTGAAACCTTAACTGATTTTTTTTCAGCTAATGTCTGACCAGCTGCAACTTAGTAGTGAAACATCTCTCTGATGAGGTAATGAAGAGTCCAGGCTTGGGTTTGCTATTTTACAGCATTGTGCTTACCTACTGTGTGCTGTGTAAAGCTCATAGAAGTAGCAGGACAGATGGAAAGAGCTTTGGAAGAACAAAGAGAAATTCTTTCACTATCTCTGGTTGCTGTAGCTTGTTCATACCCAGGAGAGACAGGAGGGCAAAACTTTGGGCTCTGCCAGACGACTTTAAGATAACCACTAATGGCTGTTTGTCGTAGTGTGAAATAGGGGATGCTTTACTGAATAAAGCACTTCTAGATGCACTTCCTTCCATTTTCTACACCTTGCTTTCTCTCATAGTGCAGGAACAGTCACAAGCAATCCAGAAGATTCTGTTTCATTTCAAGAACTCTAGAAAAATAACTGCAAATGCATCACTTAAAAAAATTGAGAAAGAATTTGATTAAAAGAAAAAAAATAAAAAGATGTTTTTACCCTATTGCATGACTTCAACCTTCCGGTTCCACTTTCCTTGCAAACTAGAAGGGAGAATCAGGTCTGGTACCTCACTCAAGAAATACAGACACTAAAACCAAAAGACTTTTCTCTCAGAAATCAGGTGAATAAAAGCCACCAGAAGTGGAGGAGGACAAATGGTACCTCAAATTTGGGAATGCTCTAAAATCATATACCTGAAGAATTGATAGAAATTTCCACACCTAGCAAAAACACAGGCCATTTTAAAACTTAAGTCATTCTTGGAAAAAGATAGAACCCTGCCCAATTATTTACTGGGTAGCAGCCTATACAAGCAAAGGGAATTTTCTGCTTCTTTCTCAGTCTTCATCTAGTTTCAAACTACCATCTTAGAAACTTAGCAAACACAGTGTTCAATAGATTTTAGTGGGTAATTTTTCTTTTATTTTTCCTATTATCTTGTGTTGTAAATAGTCTTAAACTTTTCATTTATCTGTACAGCTGATAAAGAAAACAGAAAACAAAGTTGAAATGTCTTCTAGAAAGCAACAGACTGTTGATTAAAGAAAAAAAATGGTATTTAGCTCTTTCACATTTGCTGGCCATTTTGATGATAAATATTTTGATTGTAAACATTGATAACGAACATTTTTTATGATAAATACTTCCACTATCAACTTGGTTCTTGACATATACCCATACATTTTAAATGGACAGGTTAATATATATCAAAAATATATGTTTCCATTGCTTTGTTATGCAAAGTGAAAGAATGAGGCAAAATACTGGAAATAGATTCAGATACATTTTAAGTAGATCAGTAGTCTTCCGTATCTCCTAGGGAGTGCTTAAAAAAATCATAGCAGCTTCCACATGGAACTGTTTTCATACTCTGCTGTTAGAATAATAAGTACTCGAGAAAATAAACATTAAATTGAGTGAAGAGGCAATGCTAGGTCAATCAGTTAGTTTGCACCACTATTCTTTGATAGCCTCTCTGGCAAAAATCAGCTATTCTAATTACTTTAAAACTTTTCCAAGTAATCATTTTGTTCTCTATCAGTAATTATCAGGTTTGTTTGTTTTGTTTTGCTTTGTTTTTGTAGGAGAGTGTAAATAATACACTATACAGTTAGGAGTTTGTAGGTCCATAGTTACCTGCAAGAGTTGATTGTACTTTACAGCTGTTATATTCAGCCTATTCATGACGTAGGCACCACAGAGCAGTGACAGTGTTGAACAGTATAGCAGTGCCAGATGGAGTGAAGAGAATTAACATTAGCTACAAGCAGCACAGGCAGGGAATACAGCTGCTAAACTTGCTGAGAAGCAGGTGCATTACTCCACAAAGACTTTCTTACCGTTGCTGTCAAGCTGAGTTTACTTTTTCAGAGATTGCTAGGAGATCTGTGCCCACCTGAGATAGAGACCTCAGAATTACAGCAGATTGAACCAAGAGTGAGATGTCAGTGTTACAAGGAGAAAGCTGCATAGATTTGTACAAACCAGAGAAAAATAAATTTACTTTGATTTTTGCACAGGACAATGAGATCTTGTCCTTTTTCCCATCAATTACTTTAAATCTTGGATATTATCTGGATTTATTTTATCATCAACACAAATTCATAGTGATTGGTATAACCATCAAAAAATACTAATGCTTCTTGGTAACTCCTCAGCAGAACACCTGTCCCAAGGCTTTAGTAGTTTGATAGTAGTTTGAGTGCTACATTCAGGAGACTTCTCAAGCAAAATGCTTTAGCCATCACAGATCTGTTTATGGGTGTAATATGTGCTGACTGCACCAGAACATTCTTGTTCCGTAATTATGCTACACACAGAAATAGATGTGCAGAGCAGAAAGACAGAAAGTAATCTCACTATATTTGTCCCAAAATTAAGCTTGCAAACACTTGCTAGCCCCCAGTACAAAAAAGACAGGGAGCTGTTGGAGAGGGTCCAGAGGAAAGCCACGAAGATGATCAGGAGACTGGAGCACCTCCCCT